>VXBN01009770.1:0-244073 GCA_013397395.1 Sinosuthora webbiana | reverse complement strand
GCCCCGCTCCCCGGCCCGGCTGAGGCAACCCCGGCGGACGCGGCCGAGCTCTGGCCCCGACCCGGAAGCGGAGCCGCGCGAGCGGGAAGCCGGTCCGGAGGGGGCGGGGGGGCATCGCGCAGGCGCCGGCTTAGCCGCGGCACGCCCCGCCTCCCGCGCGGACTGCGGCCAATGGCGAGCGAGGGCGGGGCCCGGCCGTGAGCGGGCGGGAGGACCGAGGCGGCGGGCAGGGCTCGGAGGGGCCGCAAGGGAAGGTGCAAGTGTCGGGAAAGGTTCCGAGAAGCCGCAGAGTTCAGAGCGGCGCGGGCTCTGTTCCGCTGTCACCTGCTCCCCTGCTCTCAGAAGGTCCCGCCGTCCGCTGTCACGGAGACACTCTGGCCCGTGAGGCCATGGCCGCCCGCTCCCGCCCTCGGCCTGCGCCCACAGCCCGTCAGCTCCTCTTGGGATGTGTGTTTATTGCTTCAGTTATCGCTCATCCTTTCTTCAATTAATGCTCATTATTGGATGCTAGTTACAGGTGTGCTTGTGACCAGGAGCACCTCCTCAGAGAAGCCTTTGCTGTTCAGCGGCGCTCTAACAGAGCAGTAGTTAATGCCGACACACATTAGATAGCGTTCCAATACAGTACACTGTATAATCACAATTCAGATAGTTAAGATGTTAGTGGTAACAGCCTCTGAGCTTTGAAAAGTTCTTACAAAAAGGCCCTTGATCAACACACTTTATACTGGACTGTAATGACTCGGTAATTGCGCAGTGGTTGTTGGGAGGGTGTTCCCATCCTTATTTAAGCCTGATGTTGCTTCATTTCTGACCCAGTTTAGCACAAGTTTCCAACAATCGATCTTGTTAATGTACCTTGCATTTTCATACCACAGTACATTTTCAGAATAAATAAATTAAAAAAAAAGAGTTCTGCAAATTATGAGGACTGAATATTATCACACAGTCATGGAATCAGGGAATGGTTTAGCTTGGAAGGGATTTAAAGATCATCTAGTTCCAGTCCCCCCTGCCTGACACGGGCAGGGATGCCACTCAATACATCACTTTTCTCAGAGCTCCATCCGCCTTGTCCACATTATCTCTTTGAGAACTAGGTAATGAGAAAGGTCACAGATTGAAATAAAATGACCATTGCCAGTAAACAAACCAAAGACCAAACACCACTCACTCAAGTGAAATCCTTTAGGCCAGCTCGCTGGTGACATAAGCTGGGTGTGCTGGCGAAGCTGCCTTGATTCGCTGTTTGTCAAAACAAACATCTTCATGCTGTGTGGTTGAGCAATACCTGTAATTCAGCATCAGGAGAGTATGAGCCTAATTAATCCCTGGTAGTATTTGAAGTGGAACAGGTGCAGAATCTGAGCTGGAGTTTAGGCTGACAACAGATACTCTTGATTTAAGAGTAAGAAAAAAGGCCCACAAACCCTCCAGGGACAGCTGTAAGATACTACAGCTGTCAAATAACAAAACATGAAAGCAAGAAGTTCAGAGATGGCCTGGAAATTGGGCCCCCTGTTGATAAAATACTTCAATTGCTCAGTTAAACAGCTTAGATGACTTGAACTTTGTTCCTCTGTCCTTCAGTTTTCTGTTTGCTCCTCACAGATATAAAGTCTGGTTCTAGAAACCACTGTGCAATTACTGAGTCGTTACAGTCCAGTATAAAGTGTGTTGATCAAGGGCTTTTTTATAAGAACTTTTCAAAGGTCAGAGGCTGTTACCACCAACATCTTAGCTATCTGAATTGTGTTCATACAGTGTACTGTATTGGAATGATATCTAAATTAACTACTTTTTTTTCAGAAGGACTTTGTTGTAAACATAAATAAAAAATTAACCTTGAAGAAGGTGCTAGATTGTGTGGCTTGTATACCTGTGGAACATAATGCTTTGCCTTCTGTGATCTGGACTAGGAGTGTTTTAATTTTCTTATGTTTACTAGTATGAACTTTTTTTATTTTTTTTTCCTAGCACTGTTTTTTTTTTTTTCTAGCACTGGTGAGTTCTGAAGCCAGAGGAGGAGAGGAGGAGTCCACTCAGGATCCAAAACAGGACTCAAAGAAAGAAGCACTAAAATCAAGTTGTCAGTGACACATGCATGGAAAGGGATAAAATGAGACCCTATCTGGGCAGAAAATCATGGAGAATGGAAAGAGAAAGGAAGTTTGGAGGTATGAGAAGCTGCAAAGGTACTGAGGTATATTGATGTGAAAGAGAATAAAGGAGAAGAAAGGCGTGTGGTATGTCAGGCTCGTGGGGCATATGAGGGACTAGGAAAAGCAGAGGGATGATGAGTGAAGCAGTTGCTGCAAATAGGGAAGCAAATGTGGAAGAGCTGGAACAGTCATTTGAAAAGCTGGAGACATATGGATGATTTTTAGGAGCATGGCAATATGAGGAATGCTGAAAGCATGAGCAGCTGCAGATTAGCAGGATCAGAGACTCCTGTGAGCCATGAGATCAGAAGTCTCAGCAGATTTTCAGTGCTTTGCCCTTTGTTTACATAGCAGTGTGGATGGGAGGGGAGGCAGTGCCCACTGCTTGGGATAGGGGAACAGTCTTCCTGACAGCCTGGGACCGTTCTGTGCAGCAGCTCAGTCACAGCAGTCACTGTGTAGATAAGGCAGGTTCTTCCCAAAAGCCCCAGGTCTGAAAATCTACAGCCCCTATAAAAATTAAAATTGGTAGCTGGAGGTGTGTAGTTGGAAGGAGGGTAAGGTAATTCTAGCAGAGAAGCTTGAAAATAGTGATCTTATTTGCATGCAGATGACCAAGTATGCATAGTCCTTATTTAATGATTGTATTTCAAGTGATAGAGCCAGCAATGAAAAACAAGTGGTTAAGTGTTACGAGGTTTAGTTGAGTCACTGAATTGCCTGTGACTTCAGAGGTAAGACTAACCTGAACTGTGGGGATGATTCTAATTACAACCTTACTATTAGATATGCAATTACCAATCTATAATTAAAAGCTAAATTTTAGAACACTGACTGTTCCTCTGTTTACAGTGAAATCTGACTCCTGTATATAAGAATATTACTTAATGAGTCAAAATTAAATTCATTCTTCAGTGAACAAAATATATCTTTAAATACTTTCTCTGAGAAAGTAAGTAAAACACCAAGTCATATTTCATAAAAAGTGATGATTGTTAATTACCCTTACTGTGGAAAAAGCACAAATAGCAGCAGAAGGTTAACCATGGTGGCATCTCTGTGATAACTCAACAATCTTAAAGACAGGAAGGCAAAAAGGAAACTTTTTATGGAGAATCCCAGATTAAAGATATCTTGTCAGCCTTACACATGAGATGAATTCTTTCTAGCAGAAGATTTCATAGATAAGGGGTTCATGAGGCTCTGGATGCAACATCTGCCCATTCCTTATGCCACCCACATGAACCAGTCTGACATGCTGGACTTCCTGCTGCTGTACAGAGGTATCCACGTGGCATGTCCAGCGAGGTCCACCTCCCTGAGAGGCAGGATCCCACACGTCTGCAATAGGTTCAGGCCCTCTGACAGAAAGCATCACATGGCTTGGCCGTGTGCTTGCATGACTGCTAAATGTAGTGTAAGACAGGCAACAGGAGGCCAGGGGAGATGAGGAGCAGGCTTCTCTTTTCAGTCACAGCTTGCTCTTGGAAGTGTCACCGTGACATGAAACTGCGCCATGAGTCAGGAGCTCCTTGGGCTCTACTTGTGGCCTCCATGTCAACTCCAGTGGTGGCTGCAAGCGGCTGAATTAACTGCAGGGTTGGTATCTGTCAGGTACAAAGAGTGGTAGCTAGGTGCTTGAGAGCACTGTAAGGTTCAATTAGATAATGTTTGCTAACTGTTAATTAAGTGGTTTTAGTTTGAAAGTATTGATTAGAAAGGTCTGAGTGTTGAATCATTGTGTTCTAGTTGTACACTGTCGCATGTCCCAAAGATTCATTCAACTGATAAACAACAGGGCAGAGGTTTATTTATCCAAAAATCAAGACAGCACAGCATGCAGCAGCCCCAGTGTCTTACTGAAACCTGTTATCATGATGCAATTATTTATTTTTGAGGAGAGAAGCTTTGATTTGACAGAGCTGTTTTGCCTCCTGCAGATACAATCTGTCATGATTCAGTTTTGCATATATAATATAAATATATTTGCCATGTCAAGGAGCAACATCTGACTGAATGTGGTTTTATTTCTAGTTTTGTATTAGTTTTTCTCAGTTGTAAAAGAGAGAGGTTGCAGGGATTTCATTTGGTATTCAAGACCTGTGCAGTAATTGCCTTGAAAGCAAGGAGCATCCGTAGCTTCAGACAAGGAACTGACTATTAACAGCTGTGATTAAAGGCTGCAGTCCAGCAATGGTGGGAGGTCTAGGTAGCTCCTTAACATTTACGTGGCAATAATCTGTCACAGTATTAGGCTGAGGCATGAAGAAAGTTTAAGGAGACTCAGGCCCTAAACACATGCAATCTGGATTGTGGGGCCAGAAAAGTGATGTTTTAAAGGGCAAGCATGTCCATGTGAGATAAACTGATAGACTGTATCTGCCACTGTAAATTTCCAGAAATAAGAAGCATCCCTGTGATTCAGCATGGCTCAGACATATTTTGGCTGAAAAACTTTGTCTCGACTCAGGCTTCTTTGCCAGATACATCTTCCTTCTTCATTAAGTACTCTGTCTCAGTAAGGGGTTCAGCTGGTCCACTGTGGTGAGTGTATTTTGTATTTCTTCCTTTTACTCAAAAGGATAACTGGCAAATCTTTACACAACATCTTTCTCTCAAATCTCCCTTACAGGAATAAATAATACTGCTTGTTACCACGTATACTTTTCTCACTGATGTCTGTCTCAATGCACACCCTAAAGAAAGTGAATGGACTAGCCATGGTGAAACACGAGTGGTTAGATTGATATTTGTACAGTTGGAAACTCAGCTGTGCATTAGACTCTCCTTGTTGTTCTTCACTTTGTGAGACTTAGAATTACATCAGTGAAGTCTCACAGTGCTCAGGAAGGTTTAGGGTCCTTAGACATTCACAGCTATAACCCAGAGGCAATCCATATGCCAGCTTTGTGTTTCACCAGTATGAAGTGCATAACTTTTCCAAGCCGTGACAATGTAAAAAGTGAACTTTTGGTGGCTCCGTATCTTCTTTCTCTTGCATTGCACAAAATGTTCACAATAAACGTCCCAGATTTTAAAGTTGACATAAACTCCTTTATGTTTGGGATGTGTGAGCCTAGATGTTTAAATATAGAGAATCAGACTAAGTTGTGCCAAAACCCCTCAAATTTGTGCAATCCTTTATTTATTTTACTTGTGCAAATGCTTACTTTGCGTGCATAAATTTGCAATCCAAATGCAACTTCAGTGTGTTCATATGAAAATGTGGCATTATGTAGGAATTTATGTGCAATAATACATACTATTTTCAGGGGAAAATTTGTAATGGTGATCGTCTCTTTCAAGTACAAACCGCTCTTAAACCCAGAAAAGCGAGCCTCTATGAAGAGCCTCATTTGATAAATGATACATTTGATAAAATTCAGATACCTGCTGAGGAAATAGCCTGTTTATAGAAATAGAGTTATACATCAACCCAGCTATCTGACAGAAAGTAATAAAAGTTGATTGCCTGCAAGGTCATCTGTGACTCAGAAATTAGACGGAATATGGACTGTGGAAGTCAGCTGTAAGGCTATGGCAGAGAACAATGCATACTTGATTGAATCTTCCCCAAAAGATGTGTCAAATATCACACCTTTCTCAAGAAAGAAGAGACTCAATAGGTGAAGAAAATATCAAGCATTCTACTTGCTTGCATAGCATGCACAACTGACTTAACAGGTTTTTCATGATGTGAGTGTTCTAAAATTTTTGTGAAGTGTTCGGTAGTCGCACAGGCATCCAAATAGATACATATTCTAATTTGTAAAAATGTGGCAGCATACTTCACTTGGAAAAGTAGCAGGTTTAGCTTAAGTTCGACTGCTGTTTCTTTTATCAGTTTTTAATGAGACACTTGGCAGAACCAATACTGAAATCCTTATAGCTGTTGGCTGACACACACAATGTCTGCTGCTTAATGAAGGAGTAAATTGTATCATAAATCTCCTATTTTTATTGCTGTTTCTTTGTATGAGGAGTGCAAATCACCTTTCAAACTTACAGATTTCTGCTGTCTCCTTCTTCATATATTATCTATGTGTATTGTAAAGGATACCATAAAAGGATGTAATTTGTCCAAGACCAAATATCAAAGATGCTATCACATCTTCTGGTTGTATATTTTATGGATGACATTTGGTGGAATAATTGAGGACTAAATGCACATTATCATTAAAAACAAGTCCGAAAATACATGGGGAAAACAGGGAAAAAAAAGTAGAAAGTAAAGTTTCGCAGACTAAAAAGTTTATTCCTGAGAGATTTGCCCATGGCTTGATTTGTGTGTATTTAAAAAGATCCACCTTATTGGAGTCCACTGATTTTCCAGTATTACAATATCTGTGCATCCCATGAGGATCTCTGTGTACCTTTGCTAGTTGTTACCTTACATTTATAGCACTTCTCTCACTAATCCAGCATTTTGGTGGCATGTATGGAACCCTTTGCCCTGAGCTAACGAAACAAAATGTTTCAGTATATGTCTGATAATGTGGCACAAAAGAAATCTCATTATTTGCAGTGGGACTTCTGTAAGGTTCAGCTGGTCATCATTGCCTGGGCAATGATGTTCTGTTCTACTGTTCTACTGTTCTACAATGATGATCTTCTGTCTACNTCAGCTGGTCATCATTGCCTGGGCCTTTGCTGTTCTACTGATGTGTGCAGACTCCTCCAAAGTGGAGTAATTTATTGTGCCTTGCATCTTGGTTGGTGCATGTCTTTTTTTTTTTTTTTGTGGGGAGTGGTGGTATTTGTTGCATGTTTGTTTGGGTTTTGGTAGCATACATAAAGTCTATATTTTCTCTTACGTCCATAGTGCTGTTATTACCTCTGGTCAGGCTTCATCCATTTCATGGGCTGTACAACTTCATTTGTTCTGATTATTTTGCCAAAGATTAAGCGTTGGTTTTCCCTGTTTCTGAGAATTTTGTTCCAGGTAATAACCATGATTTTCCTTTCTCCACTTAAGCCATCAATGGGTTTGTTGGTTGTACATCAGTCACAAATGTCTCTTGGCATATTTTTTTGTTTGTTTGTTTATTGTCTCTGTTTAAAAATATGCTGCTTGGTTACATTCATTCTGACTTATTCAGTAAACACTCTGTGTTAAAAATGTCAGACAGAGATCCCTTTTATCCTCAGTCATCCTTGTGACTGCATCTCACCTACACTGAGTGATGGAGACACCCAGCTTAGTCCCAGCCTGAGCAGGTGTGTCTGGACCCTGCCACAAATAACAAGTAATGCAATAATAAGCAAAGCAATTCATGGAGGCACAGCTGAACTGCTGCTACTTCTGGCACTGGAATTCAGCTGCCACCAGTTCAAGTATCTCTGCAGTATCCTTTGTTGGGTGGTAGGTAGGTCCTTCATTGCCCAGAGAAAGTCTGTTTCATCACGAAATTCATTGGATTTCAGAGGGTCAGAGCATTACACCTCTGAAATCTGTGCCTCCTGTCAAATCCAAGTAAAATCAGCATTTTACCCTAATGCTTATGATGAGGAAGAGGAGGTCAGACACAGGGACATGACAACATATGCCTCCTTTCCTTGTAAATTTAAGAAAAAAGTCTGACTTCCAGCTCAAGGAGTCGCAAACCACTAGAGAGATCGTACACTGAATAAATTCACCTAGCAAGTGAAATGCTGTGGAATGAGGAACACAGCAGATCTGGACAATAACGAGGGAAAGAAAATAAAGAGTGTTTTGGGCAAATGTGCAAGTATGTTTAATGAAACAGGAGTCAGATGCAGACCCACTAGCATATATCCTCCAAGACTGGGGCAACATAAGAAGTGCATTGTGTTGGCCTTGTACAGACATCCTCAAAGATTTCACAGTTAAGTGAGCAGATCATAAGGAGTAATTTAGCCCTAAGACACAGGGTAGTCACACTGATAATCAGAATGTACAATTAGTTTTTATCTTCTGCCAGAAATGTCAGTGCAGTTTAGTGAATTTTTTTAAGAGTTTGCACAGCTGCAGTGTCATTTGCCTAGTAGATTGTGGAATTTTTTGCTTTTTAAATTCAGCTCTAAAATTCAAATTCCCTGAAGACTTCTTAGCAACAAAGCCATGTATCTTAATTCAGAATATTTTGGTTTGAAATCCGTGCTAATCTTCAAAAATAAGCCAGCCTGTCCGTATTTTGATACCTTGTGTGTGGTATTGGATGCACTAACTGAAATGCATAACGACAAAAGGAATAGTAACCATCTTTTGGGCTGAATAGCTGAATTCTTTGCAAAAAATTTGGATGACTAAGAAAATTTTCTGTACCTCAAGCTTACTTAAGATCCATGAACATGACTATTATGGGGTACAGAAAAGCAGTGCAGGGTCAAAAGTATACTTTGAAATGTGAAATTTTGTAAATACATTTTTATTTTGATTCCATTTTAAATTTCAGCACAGATGGAGCTTGTGATAATTGAATAGTGGTGGTATTTTGTCTCCATCTGAAACCAGGATCTGACATGTTCTTCTCTTACTGTAGCTGCTGAGGGGAGCTTAGGTTAATGTGTAAAATAATTGGTTCTCTGAACAGTTGGGCACAGTCTCAATCAGTTCCAGTTTCAATATAAGATTCTTTTTAGTCAGAGGAAAGTATAGTCTTTTTCTGATGCTCTGTATGCACTAAAATTACTTGGAAAGAAAATACTTTGAGTGGTGCAGTGTAGAAGCAAATGTTCAATGTTATAAATAACATATGATTATACAAATATACTGAACTTATAGAGCTTATTTATGTTGAATCATGTGTCAGGGTGTACTATGGACTTTTCTGTCCTCATTTCAATGATCTCATTCTTCTGGGAGAGGACCCATTTAAAGTAAATTTCATGCAAAGCATAAATACATATAGAAAATTAATTATTTTTCTTTATTGAAGACAAAATTATCTAGTACGTATTATCTACAAATATGAAAAAATGAAAACTCCTTACTTGTGGCAAAAACATAAAAAAAAAAAAAGATTCAAATCTAGCCCTATATTTTTAACAGTTACCTGGTGTGTACTGACAGCTTGATATAGAACTTAGCCAAATAAAAAGAAGACGGATACTTTTTTTTCATGGAGTTGTTACATATGTTTGAGTATCTTCATTTTCCAAGAAAGATTTAAAGCAATGAGACGATCACAGAAGGTTTATAGTGTCATAAATTACTGCAGAAAAATGTGGATAACAGAGAGGAAAATAATTTTTATTCAAGTGGCTATAAATTGCTCTTGGTTTGTTAATGTTCATTTAGCTTAATGTAAATCAGACACCTAACACATGTATGGAATGTTCTTTCCAAAATAAGAATTACCATTCTAGCTTTTCAACAAAGATCTGGCTTAAGCTTATCCTCTGAGGAGGGCTCAAAGGTATTTGTTACTGTTTTTTTCCCTTTAGGCCAGTCACCTTCCAGTCCTTCCTGAGCTGTGAGTGCACATTGCTGGGTCATGTCCAGCCTCTCACTCACCAGCACCCCCAAGTCCTCCTGGGCAGGGCTGCTCTCCATCTGCTCACCCCCAGCCTGGATTGATGCCAGGCATTGCCCTGACCCAGGTGCAGCACCTTACACTTGGTCAGGTTAAACCTCATGAGTTTCCCATGGGCCACTTCTTGAACTTGTCCAGGTCTCTCTGGATGTGTCCTGTCCTTCAGGTGTGTCAGCAGCACCACTCAGCCTGGTGTCATCTGCAGGTGTGCTGAGGGTGCCCTTGATTCCTCTGTCTGTCATTATGGAAGACTTAAATAACACTGGTCCAGTACAGAGCCCTGAGGGACAGCACTCGTCACTGATGTCCTCTGGCACTCCGAGCCCGTGACCACGACCCTCTGGATGTGACCATCCAACCAGTTCCTGGAAATCCACCTAGCAGTCNCAAGACTTGCCCATGGTGAAGCCATGCTGGCTCTCCTAAATCACCTCCCTGTCCTCCCTGTGCCTTAGCAGAGCTTCTGGGAGGGCCTGCTCCATGATCTTCCCAGGCACAGAGGGGAGGCTGACATGTCCAAAGTTCCAGGGGCCGTCCTTTCTTCCCTATTAAAAGATGGGTGCAATATTGCCCTTTTTGCAGTCACCTGTGAGTGCCATGACTTTCCAAATATCATGGAGAGTGGCTTGGCAACTGCATCCACCAATTCCTTTAGGACTCTGGGATGCCTCTCATCAGGTCCCATAGGCATGTGCATTCAGGTTCTTTGGGTGGTCATAAACTTTATTTAGAGTGGGAGAGACTTTGCTTTCTCAGTCTCCATCCTTCCATCCATCCACTCCAGAGATGTGGGAAGAGAGGTTGCCATTGAAGACTGAGGCAATGAAGTTGTTGATTCTTCTATTTCAGTCTTCCCCTCATGTTACCTGTTCACCAGTGGTTTTTATCAGGGAGATTGCACCTTTTTTGACCTTCCTTTTCCAATTAATGTACCTGTAGTAGCCCTTCCTGTTATTCCTTGTGTCCCCTGACAGGTTCAGTTCCAGTTTTGCCTTGGTCTTCCTCACACACTCTCTACACAATCATACTTCTTTTCTATACTCTTCCCAGGTCTTCTCTACACTCTTCCCAGGTTACCTGCCCTAGTTTGCCACTGCCTCTGCATTTGTTTCTTTCTCTTTATTTGACCAGCAGGTTCTTACTCAGCCATTCTGGTCTCTTGCTTTCCTTGCATGATTTCTTGTTCCTGGGAATCTCTAGCTCTTTTGTTCAGTAGAAGATTTCTTTAAAGATTTGCCAGTTCTGTTCCGCTCCCTTGTCTACAAGGGCAGTCTCCCAGGGGATTCCTCTGACAATCTCCCTGGAGAGCTGGAAATCTGCCTTTCTAAAGTTCAGAAGCCTGACTCCACTCCTTACTTGACCTATATTCCTCAAAACTCAAACTCCACCAATGCATGCTTGCTGCAACCTAGGCTACCTCCAATCCTGACATACCCAATTATCTCTCATATATTGGTGACCATCAAATCTAGTGCCATGTCCCCTCTGGTAGGGCTGGCTCTTACCTGTCTTAAGAAGTTATCTCTGCAGTCTTCTAGATTGTCTACAGTTTGCCATGCTACTTTCTACCAATCCTTCACAAATACCAGTGCTTTTGAAGGCAAAAGGCTTTTAGTGCTTGGTCTTGTGCTTTAAAATGCTTTAAAGCTTGTCTTCCCTACTTTCTCCTAGAGCCCTTGCAAAAGATTAATTGTAGCCCACAAGTTGCTTATGAAATAGACATCACTGTAGACAGTCTAAACCATTCACCAAAGGCCAAATAATGATTTTACAGTACCTGGACTCTGAGAGAATTATACTTGACCTTATTAAGTAAAGCAAATTTTGTTTAGACAGTAAGTTGTCTGTATTTTAAAAGTGGATCAGGAGAAAAAGAAATTACAATTGCAGTTTCAAAGTGCTTTATGAGTATCGGCCTTACTAAAAACCAGTAGGATGCATGTTCTGAAATTTCTGAGATGCTTTTGAAAATCCACCTCTGTGAACACCTTAACATTTTTCGTCATGAAGCTTCATCTCACATACCTTATAAATACCTGCAAAACCACATTGTTCTCTTTTTGTCATTCTTTGTCAAATTTGTCTTGATGTGATACTTACAGAAAAAAATCCAGTTTGCTTTCTGTGATAATTCCTTGTTTTTACTGGCCTGAATAATCACAGTCACCTTCATGCTCCATCTATTTGTTACCTCTTCTCTCTTGGCCCATATTTACATCAGCAATGCTCAAGAACTGAACTGCTCTTCCTATTTTGTGATTTTTCCAGCATGTCCTAGGGCATAGCTTGCTTCACAGTGAACGTTTCCAGCAATCCCAGCGCAATAATGAACCAACTTTACATGCCAGGGAAAAAGCAAGTGATGATTACATGAAGAGAGGTACCACTACCCAACTGTAAGTAGGGAACCCCACCTACCAGGGACTGTTTGCCACTGCAGTACTTAAAAGAGCTTCAAAATGAGGTGGAAATTAGCAAAATCTTATTCATAATTTTGCCTTAGTATGCATGCTTACATCCTGACAGGACATGCCATGAAAAGATGTTTCATTACAGTGGAATAGTGCAGCATTGGAAATATAAATAGGGATTGTAAAATACAAATACAGATGCTTAAATAAAAGCAGTTGGGATTCGTCTGGAAAGAATGAAATGAAACTGATTTTTGCTTCATTTGGATAGTTAAAATAGAAAAAAGACGATTATAATACCAGTGACACACTTGCTAGCACAATAGAAATAATCAGGATTCCAGTTTAATGAGATATTGTAGAACGTGAGAATATTTTGAAGTGCTAATGAAAAAGAAAGAAGTGTTATAAGTGGTAGAAAATGGTAATTGGTAGATAGTAGCATTTTTAAAGAACAGTGACAGTTTCATATGAAAAAGCATTGTAAGAATGTTGATTAGCTTAACTGGAACAGGAAAGATTTACAAAAAGAAGGGATTCAAAAGAAGAGCAGCTTTACTTCTGTCCTTGCAAAGTATTGAGAAGTGTTAATTAAAACCGAGACAGGACAAAGCTTAGGGCATGCACAATAGCACAACTCTTTTTACGTGAAACATAATTCTTTTCATGTTCATGAAGCCAACAAAGTATCCTCTGAATGGCATTGACCAACACAGGTGAGTGTGATATTGCAGAACTTGGGAGAATTACTGATTGCAAAGCTCATTGCCTTGTACCTGAGAGGTTACATGGGTAAAGTGTTCTTATTCCAGCAGTTGGTTCCCACTGTCCTCCCTGCATTCCCGGTTACCTGTGGCAGGAGCTCACTGCCCATAGGCCATGGACATTCTGGTCTCATTTGTGTAACCAGTAGCGTAGTATTTAAGCCCTGTGTATCTTAGCTTTTTATATGGAACAGAGAATTAGGGATTATGATACTTCTGGCATGGCTTTGTGCGTGCTGGTTTTAGATGCAAAACAGGGAAACAGCAAGTGATAACCTGAGCTTCTATCTGGTTTTATTTATTTAGGTCTGCCTTTTTCACACTATTCACTGACAAAATGAATGCAATGAAAACTTTGATTTTTATTTTACATTACTTATGGTACTGAAAATGGTTTTAAAATATGGTTTAAAAATACATTTAACATAAAATGAAGGGTTTTTTTATTCAGAGCTGTCTGATGTCATTGTCAAATATCTTATCCTACTTGACGTTAACATAATTAATCTCTTAAAACTGAAGTAAATTACCATCCTAATCATTATTCTCTGGTTTTTCAGCTGAAGTTAGACCACATTTAATGGTAATGCTATGTAAAATCTGATACGCTGGGAATATATAACATATTTCTGAAGGGCATGATGATAATCAGATTTGTCTAGACATATAAAACACATTTTTGATGCCATGAAGTCCTCCAATTAATTTCATGAGTTTTTGAGACTCATAATAATTTAATTCAGATGTAGTGTAGGAATTAGAAATTGCAGTAGCCACAAAGTTTTTAGCAGAAAAGCCACAGACTTCTTAAAATAATGAGGCCATGACCCCATGTGTTATAACTACTTTTGGTGTGTTATTTCCAATATTTAATGTATTCACTAAGATTTTTACTTGATGCAGGTACTTGCCTGTCTGAGGAAGGGTAAATTTAGACATTGGACAATGCAGTGTATCCACTGGTTATTTAATGGCACACTGTCTCCTGCTGCAGCCATACAGCTGTGAGCTTTTTCAGTTCATTGTGCTTCTCTCATCCTGATCCAGCACATGCTGGCTGCAGCAATCCCTCTCCAGAGTGGCAGAGGAGTAGTGGAGCAGGTCAGGATATCCATGGTTTTCCATTGTGGCTCTGCTTGGTAGGAATATAATGTTGTCCAAAAGAGTACCAGTAAGCTGGTTGCATGTTTTAAAGTTGCAAAATGAGAGTTGCCACAATTCCAGTCTTAAGCTGGCCAGTGGTATGGTTGGTCCTGCAGTCAGATGTCTGCATGTTACCAGCACTTCAAACGCACTGGTTTTCATATTTGTCTTTCAGTTCCCCTTGCTTTCCCCCGAAGTCTGGTGTACAACCAGCTGGCAAAAACATGCCTCTGCTGATGAATGTGTTCATCTAAAGCACTGGTGACATTTCATTTGTCAAGCTGAGTCTTTTCCCATCTCAGTCTGGGTTTGGTGTGAGTATTCTCCATACTTCATTTCCCCATGTGGAAAGAGAGGTTTGTCTTTCTCTCTTTCTTTTCCATCTCTGCAGACTGCCCACAGACAGTGTAATACAACATGAGCTGGCACAGAAGACCTGGCTGTGGGGGGCTGAGGGCAGTCTGTGTCTCTGTCTGCCTGCCTGTATCCATCAGCTGGTTTGTCTCCACTGTCAGACTGCATAGGAGCAGTGGATGACTGAGGAAGATTGGCTGTTCCATGGAAAGGACAGCACCTGCCACAGCAACACCCCACAGGGCTGGTCTCTAGCCCCCCACAGCTGTGCCAGACCCTGCCCTGACAGACCCCTGTGGGTTCCCCTCACTGCCCCCAGTTCCCATTCCTAAGGGAGCAGACAACTCTTGCTGTACTCAAAAAGACTAGCCCAGAGAATAAAGGCTTGAAAATCACAGTAACATTAAAAAAATAAGTATGCATCACTGAAAGATAGACTCATGTCCTTTTTTTTCTCACAGAGAAACTTGTAACAGCCTTCTTCTTCAGCCTGATTGCATTAATGTAACTGTTCTTTGCTGCTAATAATAATTACAGGGAAACATTACACAAAGAAAAAAAAAATGTCTTCCTTTAAAAGGTGTGGCTTGAAAAGTTCTGATGTGTGAAATCCAGTTCTAGCTGGGAGCGATCTGAATTCCCCAAGTAAAACATGCCCAATGTGGAAATACATTTCAAAATCAGGAGCAAAATGTATGACCTAGAAGCCATAGGGGAGACAAGGAATTAACTGGAGAAAGCTCAAAATGGAGCTTGAAATGGTGCTCGAAATTTGATTGTGGGGGACCATAGGGAGGGTTTCCAGGAGGTTCATCTGCTTGGCAGTGTCATCACCTGGAGACCTCTTTAGGGATCTAAATGCTAGCCAGAGTGCATGAACAGGAAAGACAAGTGTGGAAGAGCAAACTTCAAAATGGACAGTTAATTTCCTGTACAAAGGTAAAATATCTCCATAGGAGAAAGGAGAAGATTTTTTAGGCCAAACTTGAACGATTGTTTCTAAAAGAACAGATGAAAATCCTAAAGAATATTGGAAAACAGAATTCGAGGCTTTGGCAGTCTGGGCTTGAGCACTTATTAGAGTGCATTGTGAGTCTCCACTCTTTTACTCCCACAATGGACCTTCTCCAAGTGTCTGTAAGAGAAGGAGTGTTTCCACTGCCTCTGGGGTTTATCACCATAGGGTCTGGCTGTACCTTTTGGAAGCTTTTGGAAGAACTGATGTTGCCACAGCCAAGGCACACACCTTCCCCTTCCACCCTGTGTCCACAAATAGGTGTCAGTGTTGTTGCAGCTGAGGAAAAGCAGCCTGACTGCAAACTTTCATTTGCCAGCTTCTCTTCTTTTAGCAGTACCTTGGTTTGTTCATCTACCTGGCTGCTTTTGCTAAAAGCAGTAGCCCACTCCCCTCTGATGCATGTTTCAGCACAGAAGCTTTGAAGATACAGGTGTTTTCATTGTGAGCTAACATCTGCCAGCTTGAATGTGTGGTGACAAAATAGCAGTTCCCCACAGCAGACACTACACGTGAGCCTTATTCTGAGAGTGGAGGTCAGAAGGGAGTGCAAATAGTTTTTCCTTGGTTAACAGGAAAACTTTGAGGTAGCTCCCCAGGGAAGTTGAATCTTTCCCTGGGGAATATTGGTGGGCCTTAACATCATCATCAAGTTCATTAAAAGTTGCTCCTCCTCTGTTGAGGAGAGTATCTGAAATGTGGGATTTAGCAGAGGACTGAAAAAGTTTTCTGTTTTCATAGGAGGTCCTGAGCTACAATATTCTTCATACTTGTTGGAAGTGAATCATCTCTGAAGTACTAAGAGAAATTAGTTTCCTTTTCCTTCAGTTTTATTGTTGTCATGTCTTATTCCAGAATTCATCCAGGAATATATTAGTAATTACTAATATTATAATACAATTATAAAATCTCTTGAGTAGGTGCATGAATAAAGCCGTCAAATAAGACAAAGTGCTAATAAAATCTCACACAGCTTGGGAAATATTACCATAATAATACTTAATGAAGAATAAGTCATACATAACAAAAAATACAGTAGCACAATGAAAATAATACAACTATAGTTAAGTGTTATTAATTAAAGCCCTGTCTTTTAATGTAACTTGATTATAGTCCCATTCCACTAGGGGTCAAATTCATCCCTGGTGTGACTTGGAGAGAGTGTATTTGAGAGACAGATTTTTGCCTTTGGTTCGGGCTACTCAGAATTTAGTGTCATGCTGCTGCTGAAGAAGTCCTGAGCACCTTCTTCTGGCGTTTGTGTAAACCTGAGCTACAGTTTTTCAGGTTTCTTAGCGTCGTGTCCCTGCACGCCCCTGCTCCTTGTGCTCTTGTCCTTGAATGCCTTCTAGTGATACCAGCACTCTACTGAACTAGAAATGTTTGCTTAAACCCAGGCAGCAGAGGCGTCCTGTGACTTGGGGAATACTCGCATCAGTAGGTGGAGCTGTACCGCGCAGCAGGAGCTCGCTTGGATGCTCTGGGTTACATCCACGCTAGCACAGGCATTGCGTTGGTGCAGGTCAGAGGAGTGCATTTGAAGAAAACCTGGCAGCTGTCCCTGACGCGCTGCACTTTGACCCGCAGCACAGAGCGGAGGGGACAGCAGTCCTGCGTGATCCTGACCGGACAGGCTCTTCCCACTAGCAGAACAGAGCCTTCGATTAGGGATTCCCCAGCATAAAACTGTTTGCTGAGTGGGCTTGAGGTAACACTGACGAGTGTATGATCAGAAACCATTAAAGCGTTCTTTGTTTAAATGCCACCTTTGTCTCCTACTAATCAGCTTGCTGACTATTTCATAACAACAGAATTGAGCTCTTTCAGTGGTGCCCCGGGATGTATTGGCTACAGTCAAAGGTCTGCATGTGCAGATTACTTTTTTATTAGGTGTGTTTTCTGCCTTCTCACCAAAGTAAACAAACCATCACTTGCAGTCGTTGAATTCATTTTATGTTTGTTTGGGTTATTTGGTAATTTATTCTGTATGACTGCTGGTGTTTGAGTGGAATAGCTGTCTGAATTCATTAGTCAAACAATGAGAAGGCTTCCTGGAGCTATCTCTCCATGCTTGTAAATGTCTTGCTAGTATTACAACTTTATTTCTATCAGTTTTACTAGTCCTTCCCACAATTTTCAGTTCTTTCAGGCCACACTGAAGTCTTCTTTTTACGTACATTTCCTGTTCCACAGAAATTGTCTTATGCTGTTGAGATCTGATATTGTTTTTATTGCTTTTGTAGCTCTCAAAGGCCATGGTGTCCCATAAAGCAGGCACTGAAACTAATGCATCCTGTACATCCTGTAAGCTCTCCTGTTTTAATTCTGATCAACACAGCAGAATATGTAAAAAAATAGTATTTCATTTGCCTCCTTTATTGCATTTATGTACTGGACAGATGGATGTTTTGATGATTCTTTCACTGTAACTACAAAATCCTTTTTCTGTTCACTTTGCTGGATGACTGCTCCATTTAGCACATTCCTGAGCTTGATTCTTCACTTCCAGGCTAATTATTTTACAGAGTGCAATGGCTAATCTAAACTGTTATGTCAAGCTGTCAATACCTGGAATCCATTTTTTTCCTGCTTACAGATACACCCAAACATTCAGTGGAAAACAAGAATGTGAAGGACAACTTTCATTCAGCTGTCAATCATATTACTGTGTAAACCAGGTGGCAAACATCAATGAAGTAGCAATCACATCTCTACAAGTTTTCCTTAACTCTTTCAGTTATCTCGGTGCTTCTTTGCCACAGTAACATCTGAGAAGACCTACACTTACCCACTTATAACAATAATCTCAGTTATATGAAATACTGCTTCAGCAATGTTTTCTTTTAAAAACAGTCATCCCCTTTTTTCTGCCATCCCATACTCTCCCTTAGACTATATAATCTTTATGCAGAAGACAATTTGGCATCTCTCAAACAGTGTTTCTTCTCCTTTTTCTCTGAGAGAAGCATTAACTTCTTTCAAGAACTTCTTTCCAGGACTTCATATTGACTAAGATATCCTAATTTTCCCTTTGCTGAAAATCAGGCTAAATGATGTAGATCTCAGTATTAGCAATGACGAGTTGTTTCTCTGCCAGCCAGGTATGTGTCTTACAGTAAGCTGATCAAAGATTCCAACATCCCATCATGAAGCCCAGCAGAGCCTCCGGTGATTTAAAGCCCTAAATTAGCATCTGTATTTGAAAAATATATTTTGGAAGAAATCTGAATGCAATCAACAAGGACTATTGCAACACCATGGTTGTCTAAAACAACAGAAGTGGTCGTGTTGTACCCAGATTTTGCCTCCATCACCGTTGAGGAGAACTGAAAGAGGGTGTGGACTTAAATAAGGCACCACTTACAGCAAGGAAAATTACATATAAACTCTAGGAAAACAGTTAGGTTGGACAATTATTCAATGAGGCTGCCCAAGAAGGGTGTGGAATCTCTGTCCTTAGAGATATTCAGCATTGGACAGGCCATAACCCTCAGAAATTTCATCTAGTTTTGAAGCTGGATCTGACTTCAAATTGGTGATACTTAGTGCAATGGACCAAGTGACCTCCAGAGGTCCCTTCTAACCTACATCTCTCTGATTCTGTGGTTATAAAAGAGCTGATGAGTTGAGGTGAGAAAGTAGAAATTGGGAGGATGAAGGGGAAAAGACAATGCTTGTTTTGCTCTCTACTGTTAACAGTTTTCTTAGGTTCTTATTCTGTTACAGTCTTGGGCTGTAAGAGAATATTTAAGAAAATGCTGCTGTGTCCGAGTGACTCAGATTCACAATGTTTACAGCAGTGCAATGGCAGCACATTTTAAAAAAGCAGGGTTTTTTAAAGTATTTGCTCTTAGCATGCATTTTCTTGAATCTTGTTGAGTTTAGCACTGTTAAGAGCTTAGATGTATGGGAATACAATCTTGAAATGTGGCAGGAATATGCATAAGGATAGACCATTTAGAATCTATCTTCCAAACAGAGTTATTTGTAAAATAAAAGCAAAGGTACTAATTACAGTATCTGCTTTTGGCATGGTTGAATATTTTCTGTGGAAGAAAAACTTGATGGAATTTTTTAGTAACTTCAATAGTCAACTTCAACCTGATGACTTATATCCATTCTTATTGATTTTTACATCCATTCATCAATCACTTGTTTTGTAACTGAATCTGCAAATAGTTTCTGGCTTAAAACGCTAAATTTTGGGATGCAATGATGCTCTAAATGGAAAATTGCTGTTCAGAGCAGAATAGAAAGTAAGAAAGTACTGTGGTGATTATGCTGATTTCTCATGTTTGATTGTCTCGTTTGCTTACGAGTCTTTGAAAACAGTGCTTAAAATCCTTGGGCAACGATGGTAGGATGGTGGTCAGTGATCTAAAAATAGCACTGAGAACATGCGCAGATTTAGCAGTGACACTGGTGATTCATGATTTATCTGATTCTTCCACTTCAAAAAATATTTTCTTGCATCTCTGCATCAACTTACATCTTCTCTCCAAGATCTGCTGCATTAAAAAATTCAGTAGAGCATAAAGTTCTTCCATTTACAAAGTAATGGGAACCTGGGATTTTCTGGATTTCATATTTTTAAGGACTCTGAATGAGATATCTGCTTATATTGTATATTTGTATATTTTTCTTCCTAAAATATGCTGATCTAAGGGAGACTATGTGAAACGACCTGCAGTAGTAAAAATTAAAATTATTTATGTTCCAATCAGTATTTTTCCTTAGAAATGCTGTGCAAACATAACAGCACATTCCACCCTTTCACATTCCCAGCAGACAAAGAATATATTGTCGTTCAGTGATCATTGTAAGGGAAACTCACTAAAGTGACATTTCAGTGTAAATTTATGATTTATTAAAACATTTGAAATGTTCTGCTAAATCACATCCCTCTTTCCTTTCCCTTGTGCCTTCTCTATCTTATTAATGTATAGTTCCTTTCTTCCTTATAGGAAAAGTCACTGTGCCAGACAAACTGTGACAGCATTGCCATCCATGTGGTTATTACTTCCCTGATCCTGAGTGAGAGATGATGGCATTGAAAGCAATGGGAAATGACTATGAGAAGTAATTTTAATCTACTTAATTGAACATAGCCAAATGACAGTTACCAAAATGAAACTCCAGTGTAGTATTTCCGGCAGATATAGTTAACCAGTAACTGGTGCCATCACTGTAGAGGCAGTGAAACTGAGCTGTCTTTTCCCCTCCTCAGGGTGATGCCCCATTTCCTTCCTGTTTCCAGCAGAAGGCAAAGGAAGGAAGGTGTGCGCTTATCCAGAGCCCTGTGCTTGTGTCCTTTCTGTTGGATGTAAAAAGGATGTTTCAGGGCAGTCCCCACCAGGAAGTATTTCCAGCAGAGCTGGGCTGGCCTGCACATGCACATAAGGAAAAGCCAAGAGTGTCAATGCAAAACATTTATTTTTGCGACTTTGCACAGAAACGGAGGCTCCAACTTTATTTGAGTAAGGAAGGGTATTGGTGCCCATCTCATGGTAACCCAAAAACAAGTCAAGAGCTGTCGTGATTATTATGGTTTCCAAGTTGTATGCTTGGCCCATCCTAAGACCAGATATTGAGATTTGTAGTCAAAACTTAACCGAGAACTCATCAAAGCCAGTGAGAATTCTGCTGAGTGTAGGTGGATTCAGATTTTACAGGTACTGGTGAATATTTTGTCTCAGCTGACAGGAGAATAAGGGGATTAGTATCTAGGGGCAGGGAGATTTGCCATAACTCTGTAACTTCTTTCATTCTTCTTCAGTTTGTAATTAAGGGAATTTTGGAGGCTAAGAAGCATTAAATGAAGAGATCCTATGGCCACTCTCCCTCCAGAGGTCCCTCTTTGTAGAGAGGGCTCCTTTCTCCCTTGCTGCTGTAGATTGTTTTAGGAAGGCCCTGCAGTCCTGTGCTGTAATTGTTGTCTTATTAAGGGAAGTTCTTACATACTTTTTTTAGAAGCTACTAAAATGCATGCACATTTATCCCTGGAGCTTTAGTTCCCCTCTTTGCACAGACAGGTGCGGCTGTGTTTGATTAACAGCCATGACTGGCAGACAGAAAAACACCACAGAAAATCAGAGGTAAACAAGGGTACTTTGATCCTGAGACTGTGTGGAAAGTAGCCTTCATTCCTCATTAACAAAGTCTCAGCTGCACATATCTCTGCTTGATAACAAATGACAGTCAAAGATCTAAAGTCTCTGAGTGCCACCCTGCACCACTGAGTCCATGCAGTGCCACTGCCATGGACTGGGAATAGAAGTATCCTGGCACCCTGCAGGCACCACTCTTTATTATTTCATTTAACAGTATATCTGACTTCTGTCCTTGGGTTCCTGGGCATGGGCTCTTACCTGTTACAGCTCTAGAGTCTGACAGGAAGAAAATTTGCTTTTATCCCTAAAATCTGACTCTGATCACACTTCAAGAGTGGATTTGTTGCTGAACTAGGGACTATTTTTGTAATCACATTTTCAGAGAACCAAGCCAGAAATTATTTAACATTGGCAAAGTAGACACATTTTTATAGTGGGAAAGAGTCATGTTTCTACAGTTCTTTGTGATAACAAACCAAAGATACTGTTTTTGTATATCTGATATAAAAAATGAATTTCCTTTAGCATATCCCTGCAAGTGAGTGCTGTAAAATCAAAAGGGAGCGTGTGCATTTTTATAATACATGAGTCAATTGGTGTCGTGTCTTCTGTTAAAAGCAAATCAAATCAAGTGCTGCTTATGCCATTACACTTCCAAGAGTACAAACAACATATTACTTTGAACCTCAGCAGAGAAAAGTGCATTGCAGCTGCTTCTCCCAGTTCTATCAACTTTCCATGCAAGATGTTTTGGCCTTCAAACGCCATACACTGGTCAAGGTGCGTAAAGTTTAACCTAACTAAAGTTTCATAATCCTGTCCAAAGGGTCTGTAATTCAGATGGCAGGAGAAGAAGGGAGGTGGAGAATGAGAAATATTTTTAACTCATAAACTAACACATCTGGTGTATGTCTTTTTGGGACAATAAGTCAGGTTCATATTGAAATCAACTGGCTCTGCACATGTTTCAGAGGCTCTTGTGGATAATTGCCATGTTGAACAAACCTTGAAGGTCTCTTTTATGTGACAGAGCAGCTGGGTGTTTGTAAACTTAACTTTTGCTGTGTCATTGGAAATGGTTCCTATTAACCTGGGCCCTAAGGTGATGCTTTAAGACAGTGAAGTTCTCAAGTAGAAGACACAAGACAGAAGTAGAAAGTTGTACAGAATTTTTTTAAATACAGTTCTATTTTTCTTTAATGAACAGTAACTGAAGCCCTGTTATTTACCTAATCCAGATTCAATGTATGTAATTACAAGTGGAATATACCTTAGTGATAGGAACCTCTTCTCCAGCAGAAAAATCCTGACACTTTGTCAGAAGCCTCCAGGACTGGCCCAGCAGCAAGGTTTTGGGTGAGATGGGGACTACTTTTTGTTCTGTAAATGTAGGCATAAACATATAGCAGTTAAGTGCCAATCCTGCAGCAGTTTGATATTACCACATGGTGTTGATAGAGTTCTTAGTGGCAAATAATATACATATGGAAAAAATCAGTTGTCATGCATTTCTTTTTACCACTACAATCACTTTTGTGATTAGACTTTTGTATACAAAGGATCATTTTTATGATCTCTTGAGGTTTTAAAAAATTTGTTCCAGCTCATTTTTCCTTATCTCTCAGGATCAAATGCATTTCATATAAGCATTTTAAATTATAATAATTTGGATGATTTTATTATAAATGTCTTGTGAAGTTTCCCTTGTTCTTTCTATTTGTGTCTGCTGAAAGACCATAGTAGAAGAACGATTTACTAAATCCATTTGAGAATTACGCAATACTTATTAACCAATGTTCCATGTTGCTGGTTTACCAGCAAAATGTGAAGTACAAAAAATCAGTGTAAGGGAATATATTGAAATGTCCTTAAATCATACGGAACATAGCTGTTCTAAGCGTAATAGGTGATAGAACAGATGGGTGAAATAAAGTGAGTTTATCTGCCAGCAGCTGCAAGTCAATTAACCAAGAAAGCATGTTTACCATATTTATATTTCTATTTCTGCCAAAAATGAAAACCCCAGAAGGAAAAAACTCCACCATATCTAATAAGAAAATGCTTGGTTTTGTAGGCCTTTTTTCCCCCCTTTCATAAATCTCTGTAATCCTCTTCAATGGTGTGTGTAGGTGTTTATAAATACTGTGAAGGAGCACCTCCTGGAAGAGCTTCTGGCAGCTGGGAATTGGCTCCAGTGCACACAGCAATGTTATCGCTGCTGTAGGTTTAACTGCAGTACTTCATGCTTTCAGAGAGCAATATTCAAATGACTTGTCAGGATAAACTTTGTATTATGCATTAGCTGTTAGAAAAGCTGGTACTGGAGCGAGAATGCGCAAATTCCCCTTTCTCCCTTTCCTGACCTCAAAAGAGTGGAGAAAAATATTTGTACTTTGCTCCATGGATTGCAAGGGTGAGAGACTGCAACCTCACTCTTTCTTCTTGTGCTTCTTATGTTTTTGAGCGTAGTGAAGACAGTGACTCTAAAAAGTAAAGTTCTATGAGGCAGTTTGTAAACCTTCGAGTATTGCTCCATCAAATTTATTTTTGGATTCTGCCAATAATTCTTAGTCCATGACCCATCCAGTCTAGCTTATCTACAGTTGCCTACAGTCACATTTTCCTGCTTCCAATTCAGACAACTAAACCCCTACTGATTACTTCCCTGCCAAGCCTCCTTTACAAAGCCAGCTGCTGCTGCTGGGACCACCTTTATGTGGTGCCTGTAGGATTATGGCACACGCAGTACAGATGTGTGCCTACAGACCCATCTTTTTGAGCTGTACAGTGAGATAAAGTTGTCAATATTCACTTGGAAATCTTACAGGATAAATATAATCCTTGTGAATACAAAGAATGTCTGAGGACACAACTCAAGTGTGTCTCTTGAGTGCAGTGACCTTCTGAGGACATGGCAGGGTGGCTTCAGGTGGTATCAGTTGCCCATTTCATCATAACTGGCTCCCTCTACTATGTTAAAGGAAGCTTGGGAACAGGTATGTATAATGGCCAAAGATGGAATTGTGCAGGGAGAAACACTTCACAGATTCCGTGGCCAGAGTGGTACAATTTTTGCTCTGGAAACACTTTGAGTACAACATGGACATATTCTGAAATATACTTTACTTGCAGGCTGTTGAGACAGAATTGGTGGACTGAGGGCTGGTAATGGAAGAAATAGCTGGAATAGTATGAAACCCTAAAGTACAGTAACAGGATGTATTTTCCAGTGTAAAACTTTTATGATTGCTGCTTTTTGGAGTAGGATGAAATCCCGGCTGAATTGCAATTGGCAGTTTGTTATAGCAGCTCATCTTGAATTTCTCATGAGCTGAGACGGTTGTTTTGGTTGGGGGTAAACAGTCCCCCAAAGGGAAGAATGGTACTAACTAAATCAGAAAGAACTGACTGTTGTACTTATTTAACCAGAATTTTATTCTAATATCATTCAGTCCTTCTGACGTCCATCTTTTTTCTCCAGATAATTTTAAAGAAGCATGCGTGCTCAAAGCTAATAAAAAAAATGTTTTATTGAAGCAGTTTTTGTACAGAAAAAAAAAATTCTCTCTGGTAGTTCTTCTCCCATCTCCATTTTATCTTCTACTTTGAAGAAACTTTGTTTTAAAGTGAGAAAATTATTTTGGAAAACATTTAAATGTCCTGTTGAACAGCTGCAGAATGCAGTGCCTTGGGTTTTGCTCCTATTTAAAAAGTCTTTGCATAAATTAACAGAATGGAAACATTTATAATTTATTGACATGTTTTGACTGTGGACTCGTGTTACAAAAATTTTGATTAATTGAAAAAATCACAATATGCCTTTTTCTTCCGGCTTGGAATTAAGCCACTTAATTTTCCAGTCACTGCTACTTCAGAAGGAAGAAATATGGAAATGGGTAGGCATAACAGCTCCTGAAATTCTCTGGGATGCCTCTTTTTCCTACAGTTTTGACCAGTTGTGATTGCATTTGATTTTGTTGTGCTTTGGGACAAATGATGTACTTGATCATAGCCCACTGTTTTAGAACACCACTAGTAGGAAAATGTTATCACAAAATTAAACCAAAGCCCACAACATTAAATGATAATAATCTCTCCTTTTTTTGTCCGTCTGCTGCTCTGTGCACTCCCACCAGCCTGACCCTGGGAGGTAAAATTTTAAGATGTTTGCCAGTGTTCTGAATTCAGACCAAATTGGTTGCAGTCCAAATAGTGGATTTACTACCAGGAGCTTTCTGGGGGGTTCTGAACTCTCTTGTGCTTGGCATTGCACAAACACACAGTGAAAGTTTGTGTCTGACCTAAAAAAAATACCTCAAAGCTGTACAGGGAAACACATGAAGCAGAAGCTGGAGCTGAGACTAATTAATCTAGTGTGCTGACTCCAAACATCAATTAGCTGGGAATAAATTTTAATCCCTGCTTGAGCCAGGCAGGGTTTCATTTGGTATCAAGAGGTGACAGGCTGTATCATTCATTTTCCACACTTTCTGTTCTGGGAAAAGGCTTATTATATTAAGTCCTTATCTTTTTTTGATTTTGCAGAGACCCAGTCACCTTGTTTCTGGGAATACAAGTGAAGCTGCCCAGTTCAAAGGGTGCTTAATGTTATTTCCTCATTCTTGTCACTGGCCACCCTTGCCAGTAGCAGCAGTAAGCACCCCAGTTTGTGTACTGGTTTGAGGTTGGCCACCATTGAAGGATATGCTGCAGCCTGAGAAGCACAATCCCAGTGAAGCCAGGAGGCTTCCACAGCTCATCCTCAAAGAGCTGGATGGTTTCAGTCAAAGTAAAAAATGTACACCAGTAAAAGATATATTAACACAAATCTGAAGTCATATATTAATTTAGTACTTAGGAAGATAATTATTCTAGAAGCATCTGAATTGGCCTCTCAGTCTGCGCTGGAGCCCATACTGGCCTGTGATTCCTGGTTTCAGTGGTGTCCAAATCACTTTTAGAACTCCTTTTTCTGCAGAACTGGGGAATAATAGTTACTGTGCAATTGGATGTAATGTCTTGGGTTGTGAAGGGCAGAGAAATATTAACCACAGTTGGCAGAACAGCTGGGACTTGAACAATTAGCCTCTAGACACATAGATAAAGCTCTCTTCCTCAAAGCCCTAAGATGTTTTGAAGGGGATTAGTTCCTCATTCTCATTTTGCTTTGCAAAAATTGTGTGAAAGTTGCAAGATTATATATAGCGACAAAACAGCCTGTAGCAGTGACCAGAATTATGTTACCTGTGATTAATAAAAAATGACAACACTGTCTGGATGTGCCCTATTTCAGCAGGAGGAATCCAAAAGTTACAAGCACAGAGCGTGATCCCCATCCTGCTGCTCTCTGTGGTGAAGGAGTCAGTGCTTTAGCTAGTGCAAGAACAGGCCTTCTGCAGAACTTTGCAAGCTACACGTGTGGCACAGTTAATCTCCCACTGTACTGGAGCCACTCCATGTTTGACACACTGTAAGATCCAGCTGTTCCACTTCATCACATCATTCCAAAATAAAGGAGAGTAGATGGTTTAAGTGTTTGGGACAGATGCTTTCTCTTCCTTTGGTTCCTGTCTGACCTACAGGGCCAGAAGATTGCGCTGCAAAAGCCATTTGTGGGGCGTGAGCCCAAGCTTTGTGGCATGCAAGAGCTTTCCCATCAGCACCTGCATGCTGAGAGTCCCAGGGAGGTGAACTAGGGTCAAAGTAAAGCCCTTGTGCATGGCTCTGCAGGGTTTCTAAGGTCCTTGGTCTGTGGGTGTCATATGGGATGATCTTCTGGAACTTGTAGTAGTTGATGATTTGCCCTCAGTTGTTCTAGCTTTAATTTCTAGCCTCCAAAATGGCCTACAAAATTTGCCTCTGTAGAGTAAAATACAAAAGCAACAATTAGCCATACAAATTTCTGTTTTGTTTTGGTTTGGTTTTTTTGGTTTGGTTTGGTTTGGTTTTTTGTTTTGTTTTGTTTTTGTTTTTTTCCTTTTTTTTTTTTTTTTTTTTTTTTTTTTTTTTTTTTTTTTTTTTTTTCCTGGGGAGGGTGTTGTTGTTGATTTTGTTTGTTGGGGTTTCTTTGTTTAGTTTTCCGGGGTTTTTTTGTTTTTGTTTTGTTTTTGGTAGTTTTTTTTTTTTTTTTTCCTTTTATTTTCCATTCTGTGTTCTTTTCAGCAAATACAACAATTTCAACACGTCCCTTAGTTGGTTTCTTTTGAAATCAGGCACCTTCAGCAACCTGATGCCCCTTTCTCATAGCACCCTTTCTCATAGTAAGTGATTCATTACTGACTGAGAGAGACACCATGCAATCAGTATCTGTTATGACTTGATTCTGCTGTGCTGTTTTGCTTGCTTTTTCTCTAAATAAGAAAAATTCCTGTGAAGTGGGGGTGGTGTCAGTTTTGTGATCAGATGCAGCCTGCAGCAAGATAAACATGGAAATGGTAAGGAAGACCTTATATTTACTCTCTGAAGCTTTTTGTTCAGTGTGAGATAAAGGTCACTTTAGAGAAACATGTCAAGAATTCTAGTGAGGCTGGCTGACATCTAGCATAACCAGAGAACCAGGAGGTTTGAAAAGGATTTAAAACAGCAAAGGGAAAAAGGAATATTCTAAAAATATTTTTTTAGAAATCTGTAAGTTTGCTTTTTGAATGTAAGGACATCCAATCTGGGTCATGTCTTCTGAACTGCAGAAAGCTTCAGGTGTAAAATGATCTCTCCTCTTACTGTTTAGAGGTGCAGCACAATGAACCCACCACTTTCCCCTCCCTTGCGTTTTCCAGCCATGGTAAACTTGGTAAAGTGAGATGACACTTAGCAGATATTTATATGCTGGATTTCAAAAACAAATATACAGCTTTAAAGAACAAGCCTCAACAGATAGAAGTAATAATACCAAATTATGAATCACTTCCTGAAACCTCTGTTTCCTTTAGCATGTCTCATTCCTGCTGAAATTGGAAGAACTGGAGTGTAAGTTATTATAGAGGTAGCAGTAATCAGGACGTGTAAATTTAAAAAGATCCTTTTTAATATTGTTGGGTGTGTGTAAAATGTGCTTCCTCCCCCATCCTTTGTCTGATGCAGGATAACATTGTTTTTCTTCTTTGATGGTCAAGGTTTTAGAGTTTGTGCCCTAACAGGTACACGAGGTATGAAGGCAGAGGAAGCTCTGATTTTGAACCTGTTGGTTTCTTATCCAGTAGAAAAGGTGTATCAAAAGTCCTCTGGTTCTGGAGAGCTAAATGGGTGAGGATTTATGAGATGCAGCACCATTTTCGAGATACAGCACTATTTTCGTATGATTGACAGGGAATCTGGTGAAAAGTTGGCCTTGGTCATCAGCCTAAATCAAATTAACAGCTTAAGGGTCTCTTTCCTGTTCTAATAATAT
Source organism: Sinosuthora webbiana (assembly GCA_013397395.1). Lineage (NCBI taxonomy): Eukaryota > Metazoa > Chordata > Aves > Passeriformes > Sylviidae > Sinosuthora > Sinosuthora webbiana. The sequence continues at coordinate 215,231 of VXBN01009770.1, read as the reverse complement.
CACAAAGAGCACCACCATGACTGTTGGCAGTGGCTGCTCTTTCTCACTGAGCATAGGTGCACATTAATGTGACAGAGCAGGATGCCCTTTTGAGGGGCACTGGCCTGTCTGGGAGCATTGGCTGAATTGTTACTTGCATTTACTTCTCTTTTAAATGCAGAGGTAAGCATGACCTGCCTTTCCAGCTACTTTAAAGGCCTTCCATGAAAAAAGTGGATGAAGAACATGTAAGAATTTTACTTGGCACTCTCAGAGGACACCTTTGACATATGACCCTGGATAATGCAGTTCAGAAAGGGTATTTACAAGCAGGTCAAGATACAGATCAGCTTGGGTCAGGCTAGCATTGCCCACCTTGTAGCAGCTCATGCATTTATAATCTGACAACTGAATGATCAGAGAGTGAGTTTAAATCAAATCGGCTTTTAAATCCTGCAGGAAAAACACAGGTTTGTGTCAGCCAGTCATTTCCTGATGCAATGGGTACTCTGCACCCTGGCTGCTGGGATGTGTCCTCCTTCCCCTAAGAGCAAACTAAAATATTTCAAGTTTTAGTTATTCCTGGTGGGAAAGCCAAAGCCACTGAGCTTTCCCAGCTAGCTGCCAGATCAGCCTTGTCCTTCTTGTATGTGCCCCCACCCCCAGGCACCAGGTTTGCCCCTCCTGTCACCACTGTGCTGCAAGTCTGCCATGGGTGTATTGCTGCACAAGCTCTTGCACCCATGTCTCTCACTTCACAGCCTGTCCTATCCAGCTAATCCTGCCAGTACTGTGACAGAGGTGCTGCCTAACTCCTAAATTAGATGATAGGGGTGAAAAGGCAATCAGTTTAGGGTCACTCACTGAAATTAAGCTATAAAATGATTCTATTTCCCTGCTAGATCCCACATCATGGGCACGAGTTGTTCCAAGAACTTGTTGGCTGTATAGGACATGACTTCTCCATGGTTTAGGACAGGTAACATAGCTTCACTGTCACTTCTAGGACTCCAGGAATGCAACTGAGTGCAGCATGGCACAGCTAAGATTGCAGGCCGTGCCTGTCCTTGTTTCTGGGTGATGCTTTTTGTTGCAGCTTGGTGCTAGAACAGTCTGAAAACTGCTCTAAAAGATGACTCAGGAATGTGTGTCATGGCTGGCCGAAGAAGAAAGAATGAAACAGTAGGAAGCTACATGCAGGCACTGAAAATTGGGGCCATAGTTCCTGAATGTGTCAGCAGGCAATAGTACCAGTGTGCATTTTTATGCTTTTCTCCATTTCAGATTGATAAACATTGTATTCAGTCATTCACCAAAGTTAATAAAAGATGCTGGTAGCAGGCTTTGAGTCTGAATTCCTTTATTCAGAGAAGATACTCCACAGAGGCAGTGAAAACATTCACGTCCCCAAGACACTTCTTTCAAAGTGCCTTTATGCTCAGTCACCATCTCTGAGACGTGAAAGGGCAGTTCAGTCACAATGTTTATGGAATCCTTGCCCTTTCAACTTAAACTGCCTACAGGGAAGGCAACTAATTCTGGCTCCTTGGAATGTAAACAGTAAGGACTGTTTTTTGAGCAGCATTTTTTCCCCTCCAAAACATCTAAGTATTATTTATAATAAGGTTTTTCATTTTATTTAAAGCCTTCTCTACTACAGTAATTTCCATACTCTGCTGAAGTAGATTGTCATGATAGATTGTCATGACCAAACACTCTGCTCTTTCACAGAGGTGTTTTTATTAGTAATTGCTCCTAAGTGAGCCACCCGAGTGCCTTCCTTGTATAGAGGCAAGAAATGAGGAGCTTTTGCTTATTTCCAGCCTTGCACCCATCATCCTCAGGCACAGAATGATGGAGAGTGGAGGGTCATTCCTCCAATGTGCTGACTCACTCCCCTCTTCTTAGTTGGTACATAAGTCAATAGCATTTACTTCCTCTGTGAAGCATAAAAATCCCTGGATTTTTATAGCTGGCAGGCAACAGTATTTCTCCCCCTGCAACTGGTCATGTACCTAGAACATAATCACATTCTTAGCAGTTAATTTTAGAAAGGAGAATAGTGGGCTGTCAAGATTATCTGTATATTTAGCATCTTTGTACAGTCCAGTTTTGTTCTCAAATCTTCATTATTTGACAATGGTAAATAAATGCTTCTTTCTCCCCTGTTAAGTAAGAAGACTTTCATTTGAACAGCTGATTGCTCTTAACAAAGTGACTGTAGGAAAAAAATCACTCAGAATTCAGGGAGGGCCAGCCTGTTTCTGGTGAGGTTTTACTTTCTTTGATGGGCTTGTATGTTTTATACAGTTAACCTGGGCCCAAGCAGCCACTAAGAGAAGGGATCTTCTCTTCTTTGTATTATTTACTGAAATAGCCTCGTGCAGAGCAGATTGGAAGGGGAGATGTGTGGCAGGTAGCAGTCTCTTATTCCATAAATTGTCCATAGGATTTTAGGGAATGTGAAAAAATAAATACAAACATAGAATGCTGAGGGCTTTTATTAGCTGAAGCCTTTTGAGAGAGCTTAGGTGAATGGAGTTTCATAGTCTCTGTGGAGAAGAGAGATCCAGGTCACCATTGCTCAACTGTTTTTATTGACAGTGCAAAGAGGGTATTAAAGGACACCATTAGATTTTAATAGGTTTCTGTATTTGCTCAGCACGTGGTTAACATTAGTGCAAATGGACGTACTTCTTGTTTTCTGAAAGTGGTACAAGCTGTTGCATTTTGTCTGCTTCCTCTTTGGTATTGCTTTCCTTTTACTTTCAGAGCCACAGCTCAGGACAGATTTGACTCAATGCTGAACCCTTAGCCAGCTTAACCAAAAGAAACCTTCCCACTGTGCATATGAGGCAGAAGTCACCTTTTCACTGAGGGACATCGACTTCAGGAAAACCAGCAAACCAAAGAGAGCTCTGAGGCAGCATCTGTGGGCCGATGGTGACCAACATCTGACACCACTTGTTGTCCCATAGACCAGCCATGGGAACTTGTGCTGGTGCTGGCCTAAACATGCATGGGAACAGCTACACCAAAGCCTCCTTATTCTCTTGTGGACAATGCTTCTAGGGCTCAAAGAAGTGATCCCTCATGCCACCCAAACACCACAGAGGACACTTGAAGCCTCAGACTGTCTCATTTCTTCGCTATCTGCTGCTCGCAGACTTTCCTTCGTGTTTCTTTCTCTGGTCACCAGACGGGGATCCCAGCCAACTTCTCTCCCTGAAGTCCCTCCAGCATTCCTGCAAGACTTGACTTGATGACCAGGCTTACCACTTACTGAAAAAGGTATGTAAGGTAGTCTGCTCTCCACCTAGAGCTGTCCTTAAACATCCCATGCTCAGCCTGTTAATCCAGATAAACCTCTTTTCTTTCCCTCTCTCTCTTTTTTTTTTTTTTTTACATCGTAGTGTTACATAGGTTAAAAAAAAAAAAAAACAACAAAAAAACAACAACAACAAAAAAAACAACAACAACCAAAAAAACACACACACAAAAACAAGCAAACAAAAAAAAACAAAAAACAAAACAATAAAACAAATAAAACCAGAAAAAATCAGAAAAGAAAAAAAAAATTCTTTTGTTGCTTTGTGGTAATTTAATCTCCTCTTACATCTTCTAACCCCAGTAGTTCCTGATCAAGGAGTTGAAACCTAGTGGGGTTTTTTTCAATATTCTCTGGGCAAAGGAGTAAGTCTGACTGACATTGAAATAAAGAGGAGTCTGCTTTCCAAGACTAAAATAGTTTATAATCCTCTGCCTTTCTCAGTAAGTTCTAAGCTTTTAGCTGTTCTTTTAATGGCTGCTCTGAATAATTGGTTTGTTGTTTACAGGCAGAGATGTAACTGTCAGGCTTGTTAAGGGGTTCTGGTCCTATATCCATTTTTTACCTATATTACTGCTGTCTCCTATTTCTTTTCTAAGATCCCTAATTGCCATTCCCAGCTTGTGCTGTCATTAGTTCTCTGTGCCTTTTACCTGGTGCTGCTGTGAACTCACCACAACAGTGATTTAGGAGCTCTCCTACCTACCTAAAGTTTTGTGGATTAAATTGAATATATGTCCCCATCTGCAAGGCTTGGGAACTGCCATGATCTCAGTTGCAAGAGAGAAAAGCAGGTTTTGACAAGCATCCAAAATACAAATGTCCCAGAAACAGCTGGAAGAGACAACAGTTAGACTCTCAAATACTAGGAAAATAATATTTTTGGTTCCAGACAAAAGACTTGATAAGAAGAGAGGTGAATAAGTTTTGACCTCTCATTTGTCAGGCTTTGTCCTTCAGTTAAGACCTCAACAGAAGGGAGAAGAAACTCACTGACAGGGAGAAAAGAGAGATAGCAGTATAAAGAAAGAAGAAAGGATTAAAAGGTAAAAATTAAATGGAGAAAATCATAGTCTTTTCCCTTTGAACCTTCCGCCAAATCCTTTGATCTGTTTTTGGAGCTGTGCTCTCTCTGCTGAGGAAGATGAAGCAATGTCCCTTTCAAACCTTTGCAGAGGCATCTGTTGTTTGGTTTGTTTATACCAGACAGTCCAATTCATTATCTCTTTTTGCTCCATCAATATACCAGGCCTGGGGGAAGGGGGACAGGGGACAGACCAGCAGTTGTTAATGCTGATACAGCTTGATTAGTGTGGGAAACCTAAGCTTAAACTATATTTTTGAGAGCTGACCCAGCTACTATCATTAAATCCTGCTCTAAAGCATGATGCTAAAATATATCAATTGCTTAGATTTCAGCTCAGGATTATGTTTTTATTCCTATTTATGTGGTAGCTGTTAAACAATTTTGTGAGATTTTACAAGGAGCAAATTTTGCACACAAGTAGTCCCACTGAGCTGGATTTCAGCTCAATAATACAGGGGTAAATGCAGATTAGCTCCTTCAAAGGCAGTGGAATAAGTCCAGATTTACTGTGGTGTTTTATTATGACTATTTCTATGAGAGAGAGAAAAAAAAAAAGACAAAAAAGACAAGCAGGCACTTGTTTAAACTCTCCTGAGACTGTCTGGAAGAAATTGTATTCGGGTTATCAGACATGATGGTTTGGGAGGGAATAAAAAATGACTGTGAAGGTTTTGAACCAACAGTCCTTACAGAAGTAAAATTTCCAGAGATGCCAACAGTGAGTTTAGTGAGGAGTGAAAGATCTCAGTACTGCATATAGGTCTCTTAGAACACCAGCAGAGTAACTGCACAGGGAAACAGGGTGACTGCTGTGAGCAAATTCACAGATTGTTTAGGAGAAACAGTACATTTAATAGGTAGGAAAGGCTGACATTAAAGCACTGGTTTTTGCTTTGCATTTCAAGTTAGCTTATAACCCAGCCTAGCATTTAGATCACAACACACCAGCCTGAGAAACTACTGCCTGGGAAGACAGCCAATAACTAAGAAAATTAGCGAAGGGAGAAAACACATTCTGTAAATGTTGAGCTTCAGAGAAGGTATGCTCCAGCCTGATATTTTTACAATTTCCTTGGGACTGATATTCATATCCTTAAAGCAGTCTGCTTTTATGTGAACAACAGTTACTCTTTTTTGATGAGAAATGAAAGGTTGTGCACTCCTGGTTCCTTTTGTTTTACTTCCTCCTGTGCTCACTTCTCTCCCCATCCCAGTAACAGTTTGCAGCAGTTTAAGAGTGCTGGATTCAAGTTAAGAGTGACAACTCCTTCCTTCTATTTTGTCACAGACTGCAGCTTTAGAAATGAAATGTACAATGGGTGGTCTGCAGTACTTTTTATTACTAAGCTATTCTCTAACTGGAGAGAATAATGTACAATTAGCTTAGTAATAAACAAAATTGTAGTCCACTAGAAATAGTAAAATTAAAAAATTCAAGAGGGTTTTAGCTCTGCACTTTATTCGCCTGCCAAGATGAATAGTTATATGCATTTTTAAAATAACAACACATGTTATTACAAGAGTAGAGCTTGGACAGAAAAAATTCCCTTCGACTATATTGCACAAAAATGACTCAGAAGGGTGTAGTGTCCTCTGAAGATGCAATGCTGTATTTCACAGAGCTTATGCTCGTGCCTACAGAAGAATTCCACTTTGGTTAACAAACATATTTTTAGAATGGAGCTACAGGATAAGGCATAGGGGTGCTAGGTAATAATGTTTGCATTGTTTAGAATCCTGTAATAAAACGGGAAATAAATTGGAAAAATGTGGCTGATTTAATTTGAATTTACTGTCCAAAGATGCTCATAGATCTTCCCTGTAATGTAAATCAAATAATGCTCTATATCAAGGATTATAAAAGGTCAATAAAAGAAGCCTGGGTCACACATAGTATTTTGTGAAGAGTATGAACTCCAAATTGCATCTTAAGGGGAAACATCTGAAATATTATCTAGGTCAAATTAATTGGAAATCTCTCCAAAGCAGTGTAGCATTAAATTCATTTTTACCTTCTTAAATTGTGGGGTTTATGCATTAAGTTTGAGCACATCCCAAAAGTTTGGCCAATAAAGTAATCCTAGAGTGTTAAGAAATTGAGATTTTTTTTAAGCTAAAGGAGGCAGTATGCAAAAAGCCTGAAACTGTAGAATGTAAAAGGAAAGAGAGAACACTTGCAAATCTATCAGAACCTGCCACTGGCACTAAAAGATTGTGCTGGCATGACCAGTGATGAGTAAAGCTTTTTGAATTGAATATAGTAAAACCTATTCCTGCTCCCATATGGGTTGCGAGAAGTTGAACACAGTAGATGCTTAAACACAGCAGAATGTTGTCTTTTCTTAAATGATAAATTGCTTGGTGGCAAAGAAGCCTCACACAAAGTGATTTTATACTCCTATTTTCTATGAAATATGTGATTGTTTTTATGATCATTTTACTTTATTTTATTGCTTTCATATGGTTCTTGTAATATATTTTCAGCCTTATTTTTACCAGTTGAGTAGTGAAAAATAAGAACAGAGTTATATGGTTGCTGAAATTACTTATATTTGAATATATATATAAAAAATATATTTTCCCCCTCAAAATCCCAATTCATTTGTTACCTTAGATAGGAGACAGCTAAAACTATAAATAGAAACCCTATTTGAATGGCTTTATCACTTTTTAAAAAGCCCTGAACAGAAAAAAGAACATCAAGGACATAAACAGAAACACTCTTTCTACAATGAAAACAAAAGAAAAAATCAATACTATGATAACAAAATATAGTTAAAGCTGTAACTATCGTAATTACTAAAATATTTATTTTTTTATATAATTACCAAAACCAATGGCCTAGCAAAAATGAATCAAGAAGAGGAGGCAGCAGTATTTTTTCTGACTGGCCATCCTTCTTTCTGCCCACAGGATGCAGGACTGGTTTCAGGTGTAAACCAGAAAAAGTTCTGCTCATATTTGATGCCAGTGAGGCTTTCCTGGTGTGCAACACAGCCCCTTACTGTTTTCCCAGCCTCAGGTACAGATGTTGTGCTGTAGGTAAGCTACAGGACCTTTATGCCTACTGCAAGCTGCCTGTGGTGAGACCCTTCTCCAGAGAAGTTGGTCCATTTTTCAGTGTCTGTTCTTTGCAGGAGCCCAAAGGGGATGGAGCAGGCCAGAGCCTGCATTGTATTTTTAGACACTTAAATAAGAAAGAGATATATAAAGTTCCTGCTAGGATTTACAGCGGGGATCCCAGACTTAATTGGCCAGATGTTTTGAGAGTTGTGGTAGATTATGATTAAGACTTGGTTCTTTTCCATATGCACAACTTCAGAAGTCAGAGGGAAGGACTGAGCTTTCCCCATATGTTGTGCACAATTAGGGAGGACTTTCTCAGGGCCTCTCTGCTGCCTGGGGTGGGTTTGGACTCCCTGCCCTCAGCACGCACTTGTGAGGAACTGCCTGGTTTTGCAAACACTGTTAGAAACAAAGCTCTGCACCAGCCCCCCACCTAAGGTTTTCTACTGATCAGTCCTTGTATACACCAAACCAATGGGGCTAAAAATCAAGGCTGGGAAATGTAGGCTGCCTAGGTATATCCACTGATGTCATTGTCATGGACACAGCTGTGGAAAAGAAGCCTCTGTACTCAGTTTCTCCTCCTTGCCTTGCAGTTTCTGTGGCCAGAGGCCTTTGAGCTATCCTTGATGCAAACTACAACTTTGGTTGTAGAATAATGATTGGAAGAAGGGAGCATTACTGTGAAAGGGACGTTCCATTACATTGCACGACAAGTTTGTTATAAAATTCCAAAATGTCTTGCTAAGCAGAGTCATGGATTTCTGTGCAGGAATGAGAGCAGAGAAGAGCCTGTTGCACACCACTGTCAGGGAGGGAGCTTTGATTTTCACTGCTTTTGGCCAGTGTGCCATGCCGATTTGACATGCTATCAGTCACATTTGACATGAAAATCTTCTTCACATAAATCTATCTTTCCTACAAAGGAAGGGGTTTGATGCCTTCAGACATTCAGGTTTTTTGTCCTTCATGGAAAATATTTAAGAACTAACAGCTTCAAATAATAGCCTGAGAGTCTACAGTAAGAGTCTGGTAGATATGATGGTGTCTGCTTCTTGCCTTCAACTACCTTTTTTTACATTAAAATGGAAAAAAGGATTACTATTGTTTGGTCTTGCAATTTAATATTTTTCAATATGCTGTGCACTTTCCAGTCTCTGTAATAATCAGAGCCCAGAAAATTAGCTGTTTCATGCTCAGGTAATCACTTTTGCAGTAGAGGTGGGTCTAAATAAAGACTTATTTCTGAATCAAACACAATTGTACTCTCTTTTTTCTTGCATACTGGTCAAATTTCATTGCACTTACACTTAGTTGCTGATAATTATTGTCAGAACAAACCCTGTGGCTCCTGGTGTGCTAGAAAGCAGCATTCAGCACTGGAGGAACCTGTGCTCACTTACAGCATCTGAACTCCAGTGAGAGGAAAGCCACTCACCACAGAGAAGTGTAGAACCTCTCTTACAAGGAGGTCATCATTATTTGTTTGAGGTCCTTTGCACCTCAAAAGCTCAAGCCTGAAAGTATGCTCTTTTTCATTTCTTATGAAATGAACCCAGTGGAAGAAAAGCACCTGCTTGTTTGCAAGCATGCCAGCTGTGCAGGTATCTGGCACTAACACACATGTCAGAACTTGTTAAACCATTTGGCTGCTTAATACATAAAGAAAATCCCCTAAGGACAACATCTTAGATTTACCTGTGATTTGAATTACCATTGAGCTCAATTCTATTGTCTTTCCCTTCTTTTCAGAGGAGAAACTCATGTTTAATTCTCACTTAATTTGATGGGCTTTTGATCTCTTTAATTAATCAGAATAAAAAATAAAGAACTCCTAAAATCTATAACCTATTTTTGGAAACAATTCCTTGTAAATACCGGAATAGAACAACAAGTATGATACCTTGTTTCAACTTTTAAATACCAGTGGGTTTTCTTTGTGAATGTAAGGGTTGGAGCATCTGAAGTAAAGTGGTGCAAAGAAGCAGTGCTGTTCTTCCTTGGTACAATTATTGCATTGGCAAACTTTGCAATTAACCTACGATCCACAGCTTGACGATGCAGTGATCACTCAAAGATGTTGCAGCTGTCCCAGAGGAATCTAAAGTGTCTAAAGTGCTAGCTGTATTTATCACAGAGTCTGCTTTCTAGTGTGCCAGATACCATTCTAAGTTCATTCTCCATCTGCATTAATGTCTGCTTTAAAGCAAAATGCATACTCAGGCTGAGTGGTCTCCAGAAAACCTGACAAGAAGTGAAGCCAGCCTCCACAATGCGGGGTGCAAATGCACACAATTGCAGCTGCTTTTGTCTAGAAGCAGCTCAGGCAGAAATCAATATATAAGTGAGGCAGAAGGTAACTGTCAGACAATGAATAGTTTTTGGTCACCTGCCTGTACCCCAACCCAAAATCACACACTTGGCTGCCAATCTTGCATCTGTTTTGAAAAGATTTTGATGGACCATTAAGCAATCCTCATGTGTGAGCTACTAGCATAAATCAGCTTTTGTTTGAAGAAAACAGGCTGCTGGGCATCTCTTCAGTGTTTCTGTACTCCAGAAACTGCAGCAAACATGGGTAAACCCTCATATTTGTGCATTAAATTCTGGGTTGCTCTGAAAGCACAGACTGAATGATGTACAGTACAAGAAAACGGGATGTTCCAGTTCTAGTGAAACAGATGAAACACTTCTAGACCAGGTGGTCTTTGACATTGAATAAGCCGTCTTTGACATTTCTGATGAGCAGCAATATATGGCTCAAATAAAGAAATAAGCAGAGGTTTGTCTTTTTTTTTAATCTTAACTGATGCAACATTACACCAGGCTTGGGGCATTCTGTTCTTGTTACGTTTGTGTTTTGTACTTACCTTCTGTCTAAACCATACAACAGAAATATGTGAAATATTCAGGATAGACTTTTTTTTTTTTTTGTGATGAAGCAGGTTCAATCTGTCATTACTGTGTTAAAACCTCCTGTTTCTCTAATCAGTCCTTGAATCATTTGGTCTGCTGAGGAAAATTCTCCCTGTATTTAAAATCTAACCTTGTAGATGTTTCAGGTCACACAGATAAGAGCAACCCTACCTAGAAATACATTTTGTATTAAGTATTTTTGTAGAGATGAGATCATATCAGTTCTTAATAACAAATTCAAGTATAATTTGTCTCAGACCACTAAGTTACATATTCAGTAATACAAATATATTTTAAAAAATATTCTATTGCTCAAGCCCATATGTTTTTGTGTCTCTACCCTTATGCAGTGTTTTCTGGATTTAAGAACCTAGAAACTGCAGAAAGTGGTGTGCTCCATTATTCATTGTGCCATTCAATGGAAATAATCAGAACTGTGTTGGAGATTAATTTGGAGCTAGTTTGGATATCAGATCTTTCTGCAGCCAAAGGTAACCTATCTAGATTTTTTAAACTATCGAAGTTACTACATCTGGTAAAGATTCCTTTTCTATTATTTAATATTATTATTTTCAAAATATTTAAAATACTGCTCTTTTCTCATTGACACACACAAGACTCGGGAAGTCATATCCACTGTGGATCTGCACTGACAGAATTTTAAACCTTAAAGGCCGAGCTTTTAAAAGATAATTTAGTGAGTGTTTCTATGACACTGAAGACATGAACTTTGAAGATTTAAAGCTAAAATAGCAATGTGATGATGAAACCACAATTGTCACCAAACAGAAGAGCAAATTCAAATCACTTTTTGCTTTCTTGAAATTTGGCATCTTTTTGTCAATGAAGCTACCAGAAGAAACTAAACAAATGTCTTGGGATGCACTGAGCAATTACAGTCCATCAAGTTTTTCAAGAGAAAATTACTCTTCCTTACTCCACTGGAGAGTTTACAAGCAGCTAAGAGGTAAATCTCTTTGAGTTGAATACCAAACCTCATAAGATGCTACAGAAAACAGAGAGACTTTTGGTAAGGAGTGAAAAAATTCATATTCCCTTTTTTGTTTTGAAGTTGACGACATTGTAGAAATGGCTTTAAACTAAAAGTTGTGGACACTCATGGACATCATAGGGGCACGGACAACATCCTGAGACCACGGTAGTTCTGATCAGTGTCCGTTCCACTAATTCTCGCTTAATGATTTGTCATTTAGTATTAAAGACATGGAGGGAAGAGATGAGGTAGGACCCAAGGTGAGACACCTTCTATAAGCACTGAAACTAATTTCGTTGTAAAAATTGTTGATTTTAGCATAGATTTTAGAAGGTGTAAATTTAATGGGATGTTTTCCAAACTGTCATGTTATTCCAAAGTATCTCTGTGTGTCTGTCCCCCTGTCCTTCACATAGATTCTGCAATGTCTAATAATATGTGAGCACAGTTTCACCCACTGTAAGGCTTCCTTTCTTCTTGACTGTCTATATTACCAGAACTTGTAGAAATCAAATAATTTGGGGGATTCCTTATTCCTATTAGATTAAATGTGGCCAGAATATGAAACCAGTGTTGAAGAAATGAGATGGAAATAAACAGAGAAATACATATACAGAGCTGGAACTTGAGGGCCAGTTCCACATAAACCATATATAAATAAAAGATAAGTTTCAGTCTGTGTATTGGGTACAGGGGAGGGTACAAGGAAGCAAGAAAGATCGGTGTCTGTACTTCATGTACTATGGTGTGCACAGAATTAAGTCCAAGACCTGGTACATGTGGCAGGATGTTCTGATACAAACCTCATCTTTATCAAGATTGCAAGAAATTATGCAAGTTGAGGAATCCCTGTTGCTCAGGTGCACCTATCTTAGGGACATAGCCAAAGTATAACAGTTACAATAGATCTTCCCTTTGTCTCAGGTACTTAAATTTTATTTCCCAAACCCCTGGACACAGCAAGGAGTTTGGATTTAGATAGCACCGGATCCAAACAAAGAGAAATCAGGAACTGGTTCAGACTCGTTCCTGTTTTGAAGCAAAAAATTGATGGTACAGAGCATTCTGAGGCTTGAGGTTCATTCAACTCGCTTATCAGAAACCCTCCAACTGTTTCTGCCATCTCTGAATGGGGAATAAATCTGATCCTATTATTTGGTATTTCTAGGTCAATATCTGATCCTCTGCTGGGGAAAACTGAAATCCATGGACACTTTATACTAGCAGAGATTCTTAATTTTTCTCCTTCAGCTATAAGGAAAGAGGTAGAAAACCCCATAGGTAAAAAAAGGAAAGTGAAGCAATCCATTTGTGAAACTGGACATGTGGTTGGCAGAAGGGCTACTGGGAAGCCTGGGAAGTCACTGATTCCAGATGCCTTGCTCAGCTCTCTCTCTGTGCCAGCAGAAAGTGTCGAAGTACATTGGACTGCTCTGGACTACTGTGGAGTTGTTTTTTTTTTTTTCCTTTGAAATGTGTAGTTTCTTGCAGTCTTTAGTGCTAGCTCCCACAAGGGCTCTAGCTGGAGGAGAATGCCTGTGAGACCACCCTGCCTCCAGCAGCAAGCCCCTGGCTCTGTCCCTGTCCCTGCCCATGCCAGCTGCTCCCTACAGCACCACAGTTCAAGGGCTGGCAGATCCAGGAGAAACCCCCATGACAACCCCTCTCAAGCATAAACGGCAATAACTCTTACTCTTGAAAGTCAGCATGACGCCCATAATTTATTCATCCCAAGATGTATTCATCCATCCATTATTTATTTGCATTTGTTTTACTACTATCATTACGATTTCATAAACAGAAGCCTAGAAAAGGAGATGGAAGTTAAAGACAGAGATAGCTGCTGGACAAAGACCCTGGGTTTGCTTCTCCTCTGATGGCCTTCAGGTTTTGTGTGAAGGCATAACACAGAGCAAGCAAAATTTCTCCTCTCTCTGTTCTATTCAGCAGGTTGGTGGAAATCCTTTCTGCCACCTAAATTGCTCTCTGTAGTCATTTATATTCTGTTGATGTGATGAGGACACTGGAGTGTAGCAAGGTGGTAGTCAATGCTGCCATGTAAAAAAGCCAAGAGAAAGGCAAAGATAGGTGGGGAAGGGATGCTGGTGCTGCAGGTCACCACTTTCCCTCCTTAGTGCATTCTGTGGGGGCAGGTTTCTGTGAGGGGGAGGAATGAACTGGCTTAAGGTCTACTTGTACAGTGAACAGATTTAGATTTACTATTTCTGGCCATGAGGAGGTGTGGGGATTCCAAGGGAAGTGGGAGATTGTGCTGAAAGGAGTTGGTGGAAAATCCTGTGTAAAACATCCCCTCCCTGGCACCCTCCCTCCACAGGCTCGGCTACCCGGGCTGGGGGCAGATGACTGGGAATGCTTGGATTCCTGGGCTTCAGCTGTGGTGGCTGTGGCCCTGTGTGCTCATCACAAGTCACTGCAAGGGAAGAAGGGTTGGCTTAAGCCACCTCCAGGATCATTGTCTGGAGACAGAAGTTCCAACACCTGGTACATTAAGGCACATGATTGAAGGCCACTTGGTTTCCCGCCCTTCTGTAGCACAGAGCTTTTTGCAATGTGTTATCGACTTTATAAAAAAACCATAGCAGTCCTCCTCTGACTACTGCCCTCTAAACCTCCTTCTTTCAAAAAATATGCAGCACTATTGTAAATCAATGTCCAAAACCACTTCAGCAGTAGTACTTTTATCTGGAGGAACCATTCGTAGAAAAAGAACATTTCTTAAAAAAAAAAAAAAAAAAAGAAAAAAGAAAAAAGAAAAAAGAAAAAAAAGGGTGCACAAAATTTCCTAAGGAATCATTTTAAGCCTTTTCAATCAGCCAGATATTCACTTCATGCTACAAAACCACAAATTTGTTATTCAATTTATAGAAAAGAAAGAAAAAAATATTGCTGTTTTACTTCTATATAGAAGAAAAAATAAATTGTCATGAAATTAGATGGTGGCATATAAACCTTTTATGTAAATCAGGACAAGAGGCTAAGTAGTTGTAAAAAAGTCCTTAGCATGAAAAGTAGACTGTTTCAGATTATATATGTTCTGGGTTTTTAAAAGGACAACTTCTCTGTAGCTTTGTGTACAACAACTGCAGGTTTTGAAAAACATGAATCCAACAAAATGAAATCAAGGTCTTAGAGATGAAAATTTATTCAGGAAAAAAAAGCACTAAATAATACATGTCAATGTCATGGATATTTGAACGTTTGTTGCGCAATATATGGTACACAGAGTTGTTTCTTACAACAGAAGGTCCTATTCTGAGGGGTTTTCTGCACACGAGCACAGGTGAGAAGAACAGCTGTGAGAAGGAGGAGCAGAAGTTAGCATCCCCTGTTCTCTCCTCAATAACTGTAGACAATGTGTTTTGCTTATTGTCCTTGCTAGGCATGAATGAGCACACAGGCTCTATGTCCAGCAGATCTGGGGCATTGTCTGTGTATTAAGATGTGTAACCAACCAAGAAAATGAACTTTTAGACACTATTCTCTTACTTGGGTATCCTTACTATATTTTTTGGATTAGATTTTAAGGATTGCCTGGCTAGCTCTGGTTGCAATAATAACCTTATTTCCCCATTATTGTCAAACAAAAGTGCTAATAGTATCTCTTAAGTTGGGGTAAAAGCTATGGCCAAGGATGCACCATTAGAGATCAGAACTATTAAGTGGCAACAGTTTCCTTATTTCTGGACTTGGAGGATGCAAAGGAAATGTGCACAACTGCCATTTGGTTTGGAAATGTTATCCCAAAATAATGTTCTCTCTCTGGTAGTATGCACATATTGGAACTTTATGGTATTTGTAAAGCACTTGCATCACATAATTCTGCACTAGAACAGTGTAAATTTGGGTCAGTTTCATGTGCATCATAACACAGAACATAGAGGGACTTAAAATATTTATAGTATTGTGCTGTATGATATCTTAATGCCATCCCTGCATTTACATTTCATTTAACTGTTATCCTGCCCTTAGGGAAATCTCTTTTGCCCAAGAATGCACACTCTCTGTAACAAATAGGATCAAAAAAATCTCAAAAAGAATTGAACAGCAGTAATATTTATAGAAGGAGAAATGTCTGTGAGTTCATCATTACCAATAATATTGACCTAGAGAAGCATTTTTGCCCTTGATTAAAAACCATTATTAAGCACTCGGACAGCATATAGTAGCAAAACTTTAAAGGAAAAATGAGCAGAATATATATTGCATAGTGTGCTCCATTGTTAAAACTTCCTATACATTGAAAGTGTCTGATGTATCCATAACAATATCTCAAGGCATCGGATCCCCTGTGATTTAGATTGCTTTTAGAAGGTCTCTGATCATCTCCTGTGTGGGAAGACTCAAATATTTAAGCGAATCTGGACAATTTTGTAATCTTCAGAATTCACCTCATAAGGTGAACAGCATTTTCCAGTGATCTAGGAAAAATAAACCAGAAGAAACTCTAGGGAAATAAGTTTCTGAGACCAGCAGTTAAAAATGATGGGACCTTTGTCTGAAACTGAAGTTGGACAGAAACTCCAAGCCACATGACTTGAAAGCAAATCAAAGGTGGCTGAATAGCCCTTTGATGAAACCACTGACCTGAGAGCAAGCTTAGGTCCCTGTCGTTGCTCTGCTGCAGACTCCTCCCTCTACATCTGCTGCCTGTGTTTTGTTTTCTGTGCAGAGAGACTCAGAGCATCTAAACTGTGGGGGAATGGCTCTGTCTTCTGCAGGGAAGAAAAGAAGCGCCTCTTTTACATCCTCTGAAAGAAATTGGACCCATATCACCTCCAAGTATTTTACAATATGGTGTTTCTCAAAAACTGGGAGCTTTTTGACTTTTTTTTTTTTTTTCTGGACTTGTAATTAAAACAAATGTAAAAAACCTACAGTTTTCCTCTCCAACATACATCCTACTTATCAACCAGCCTTGCTGCAAAGTGTCCACCGAGATCACCCTTTTAATAAAAATGCCTTCAAAGCATCAATTCCACTGTTATTAATTCAAAAAGCCTCTCAGAAGTTCAGAATTCATAAAAGAAAAATCTTCTTTGGCTCACCAATATATAAAAGTAATCCTTCTAATACAGCAGCACTGTATCAACAGGAGCCAAAAGCTACAGATATAATTACTGGGCGTCACTGGCTTAGGAGTCATAAAAACCTTGACTTAGAATAAAAAAGATAGACTTCTATTAATAAATTATAACAATCATTCCCTATAGCTAACAAACCCTGTATCTTCTTGTGATAAAGAAATGCATCTTTATGAAAAGATTAAATAATCTGATTATGTAAGAGCATATTTGTGGCCTAAAAATGTCCAGCCATGCTGCTATCACTAATCTTTACACTGAATTCTAATCAGGATATGGTAACAAGAAAAGAAGAGTGCTGTCTCTCAATGAAATTTGAGAGACAGGGCTTGCTGGCTTCCCTCTAGGCAAAGTAAATTTCAGAAATTTTATGCCCAGCTCCACCACTGTCTGTCTGAGACAAGGATGTGTTTTCAAAAGTGCTCATCAGCCGGTTGATTTCAGTAGACTCAGCAGACTCGGCTCTTTCAGTAGGAACTTAGCTGGGACACTGACAAGAGCTTTTTGAAGTCCTTCCCTCCTCTGCTGTCCTTGGGGCAAATCTCTGCTTTCCATGGCGGAGTGAAAAAAAGAAACTCTTAAAGTAAATCTCTAGACTGTTTCTTTGCACTGTTATTTTTTGGTTTTCAAATTATAACATGATGGGAAAGAGTTTACATCATTAACCTAAAAAACCCAATGATTCAGGTTGTGTTTTCACTCAAAAGTGGTGATGGAGGCTTCCCATCACCCTGGGCATTCTTGTTCAAGTTCCTGGAACTTCCTTCCACAACTGGCCTTGGAATCCTCTAAGAAAGGGTTTTCTAACCTCCAAGGGTTTTTTTCACAACGGGGAAGATAAAGGGCATTTGATCTTACTTCCTTTTTCCAAATGCATTCCTGAACTTTTGCAAAGCCTACTATTGCTTAATGAGGAGATAGCAAGAAAACTGTGGGAATAGCTTGCTTTGAGGAGGTGCATAAAGCAATAGCTTTCCATGTCTGCATATTATTACCCGTTCATTTAAAGGGCATGAGCAGATTCTCTGTAAGTCCTTAGATTTTGTCATAGTATTCAAAGGAGTCCCATTTACCTATTTCTGAGAGAAAGCTGTTTTCTTAATTATGGAGATATCTGTCACTGAGGAATTACAAAAGAAGAAAATAAACCTAGTAAAGAATGAGAATAGTCACTTCCAGCCTGTTTGGTCTGGGAATTTACAAACACTAGGTCTGTGCAGGCATAGTTTATAATACAAGCACAGGCACCCTGGAATCAGAAGACTGTAGACAGCAGAACAGAGTCAAGCTTGTAGCACATGCTGGTTTAAGTGGTGGAACAGGGAGGAATGGAGCAGGCATAGAAGTGGTGGGACCACTTCTATGTTCTCACTAATGTAACTCAAGTGTGAAAGGAAAAAATACCCCTGAGTTTATACAAACTCTTCATTTACTAGTGGTGTTAGATAATAAGATTCCAAGTTTGTAATATAGACAGTTTTCTGAAAATCTCTTTTCAGTCAGTGCCCAACAGCGGTCAAAAGAAATTAATCTAGAAATTAAATCCTAAACTGAGGCTCTTTTCCATTCAGACTGAATGAATCCACCAGTAGCCGTACAAAACATTAGAAATTGTGAGGAAAAGAACAGAGAACACAATAGAGAATAATTTCCCGTCTCTGAATACTGCATGCTGTTCTGGTTCTTGCATTTTAAAGGATCTAGAAGAACTAGAAATGTTCAGAAAATGGCAACAGGCTTGTCAAAGTTATTGAACAACTTCACTTGAAGGCAGGATTAAACAGACGGGAATCCCTCAGACTGACAAAAGAAAAGCCCGAGGGATGTGGACCAGTGAGTGACATGACAGAGTGCATAATGATTGATCGTTCACAGCTTCATCCACTACAAGAGCAAAAAGATGAAACAGAGCTAACAGAATCTAAATTCAAAATAAAGGATATGATAACAGACCTGAGGAACTCCCTTCTATATGCTGATGGTTTACAGGCATTTGCGTGAAGATTGCATGATTTTATGTAAGAAAAATCCACGAAGGAATGTTCAGTGCCCAGAAACCAACTCTGTTTCAGGAATTCCCCAAGCTGGCAAAGGTTAAATGGTAGGAGAGACTCAGAGGAGGATCATATTTCTCAGGCATCGGCATTTGACCATTGGTGGAAACAGAATACTAGGTTATCTGGATCTTTTTTATACTCCAGTGTGATTTGTTTATGTTCCTGTGTAATATTCTTTCAGTACTTAAAGGGGCTTATAAAAAAGTGGGAGAATGACTTTTTACCTAGGCAGATAGTGAGAGGACAAGGGGGACCAATTTTGAACCAAAGGCAGAGAGATTTAGATTGGCGAGAAATTTTTTACTCAGAGGGTAGTGAGTTGCTGGGACAGGTTGCCCAGAGAAACTGTGGATGCCCCATCCCTGGAATGTTCAAGGCCAGGTTGGGTGGAGCTTTGAGCAGCCTGGGATGGGGAAGGTGTCCCTGCCCATGGCAGGAACTAAATGATCATTAAGGTCCCTTCCAACCCAAACCGTTCTAAGATTCTATGATGGTCCATAACGGCAAAACTATTTCTAGTTGCAGCCATGCTATGTTTGTCGGTTCCCTGTCTTATAGTTCAGGGGAATGCTATAGTGACTATGGTGTAATTAGTAAATCTCCCTATGTTCTTGGCAAGAGGACCAAATATCCCAAGTTATATATTTGTAGCAATGCTGTGCATGCAATAAAATTGTAACTGTGAACATTTCCATCTGCCTTGTTGGTTACTCTGAACATACATCACTGGCAGCATAACAGGGAACAAAAGTAGTGTAAGTTACCCTTTTACATCCTTTTCAGCATCCTTCTATGCTGTCAGAGCAATGGGAAGTGGTCTTAAATTAGTGAGTGGTAGGCTGTTCCAGCTTAAATCTGCCATTGTTCAAGAGAGGTAGTCCCTGCCCATTTGATTTCTGACGGGAAAGAAGTACGAGGGAGATGGTAGGAGAGTAAACTTGTCACTGATGTGGCCCATAAATGCATGCTGCAGAGCTCCTTTCTTGATTTTAGGTGACAAAGAAGAACAAGTTGAAACAAATGACACAGAAAAATGTTCTTTAGATTTGGGCTGTTTCAACAATAATTTGTTGTCCATCAGACTCATGAAGCTTAACTAATGCTTTGTGAACTATATCAACTAGGATATCCTTTTTCTTCAAATATCTTTTCCAGTTCATTAGCCTGTAACTAAAATGTCTCTTGGGTGAGCTACAAATTCTAGAAGCCCTAATAAACTGACTAACCTATAGTCTGTTCCCATCTCCACACTGCTTTCCCTTTTGTAATTCGGCAGGGTTATTCCTGTCAGTGTATTTTTTCCTATAAAAAGAGTTGGTTATTTTCCACCAGCTCTCTACTTGACCTCACCCTTCCTGATGCAAACCTTAAAATTAATGGGATACTACTGCATGTATCAGCTAAATTTTGAATTTAAATCCAGGCCTCTTGTTTAATGACTCCACCAGACCAGTGTCATAGATGTAACTGGTAGAGTTGCTTAATAGAGATTTTGGGCTGGTTTTAACTTTTAGATATGTGCTGTTAAAAGATAACCATTAGCTGAGAAATATAAAATATATTTTTTTACCATGATACAGGTGTGCAGTACCAATTTTGTGGGCTTGTGGGAAAGCAAATAACCAGAACTCACCTCTAATTGCAGTAGACTGTCAACATAAAAATCAAGCCTTGCTTAGCTACCCTTCATCATGGCCTGGTGTGCAACAATAGGCAAAGCTTTTGTCTTGCAAAGGCTAAGGGAGAAGTAATTCTAATATATAAGGCACAGATGCTTTCATTATCATTAGCAAGCCTGCTGGATTATTCATGAAAGTCCCACTTAGACAGATAAGCAGGCATTTGCCATTTATTCCTTAGTGTAATTTAACTGAACAGGTCACTTTTCATGTTAACTTTGTGGAAGGTATTTTGATCTTAATTGAGTTTTTTATTAGCACATTACTAAAACTCTGTATCCATTTGCATCCACCCATCCAGCACTGGGTTGCAGAGCCATCCATTAGGGATCAAAATACATGCCTTTGGTATGGGAGCTCTTGCTAGGATTAGGTAAAGGAGGAGTCTGGATTTAGGAGGAAGTGTTTTGAGAGGACAGGCTCTTTAGGTCCACCCCTCTTCAGCAGAGAGTAGGGAGACTGTGACATCCAGCTTGCTCCAGATGGAAGAGCTGAAGTGGCTGAAAAAGAGTGTGTTATAGGAAAGGGAGTGTTACTGTTGGCACCATTTGTTTCACAGCTCTCCTCTTCCTTCTTTCTTGCCATACTTGGAAAGTTTCAGCACAGACCTGCGTCCTGCTGCCGCTGCTTCTCTTGAGTCATTGCTCCTCTGTATGGTGCCACTGTTCCCCAGTGTGCATACAGGGGAGGATGAGCAAGGTCAGTCACTCCTTCACGTATCAAAGGATGGCAAAATTTGTCTCCCAATGCTGTGATCTCCTCTCCAAAGAAAAGGCTGAACAAATTGAACACAGGTGTGTAGTCACCTCTGTTTTTGTTTAGGCATGGTCAGGTTATCACATCAGTGAGTGGTCAGCTGAAGAGCAAGTGAAAAGAGCACTTCCTAGCAAACTTACCTTGCTTATTTGCATGGGAACAGGAAAGTACAGAAATAATAGAGAAAAATTGTTTCCCTAGTGCTTTATGCTAAAGAGCCAAAAATATATGCACATATGGCTACCTCTCTCCATTATGAGTGAGGTAGTGGTAAAATGAACTGTTATCTATTCTTGAAATCTGTTTTGTGGCAACTTGGGTGGAAGTGGGTAATTTCTATTTTGAAAAGTTAAAAGAAAGCTCACTCTGTTGACTTGCATTTCTCCTTGACTACACAACTGTGTGTCTGGGGGGTCTATATTCATAATATATAATGGCATCTCAAATTTTTAAAAAAGCACTAAACTGTACACTGTTAAACTGAAAATAATCAACTGAAATGGCCTGCTTAGCACCTTTACCAGGTGTATTCTTCAAGATGGTTATCCATATTTTTTTCAGCTCTCTGTTTCTAAAGAAATGAAATAGAACATCCTACAATTTGCTCTAACAAAACATTTATTCTGACTAAAAAGTCACTTTATTTCTATGTGATTTTTATTTGTATTATACATTACAATTCTCCATGAAACTATATAGTTTGTACAACAATAACACCACAGGGATTTTTCAGTTTATTATTCCATGGACATTTTCCATTAAATGATTTATTTTTTACAAACTTCCTCTCTCCTCACCTCTTTACGTTGTTCCACCCGCTCCCATATTTCTTTGCTATTCTAATAAATGAAAGTCATATCAAAAAAGCCAGATAAATGAATTAAATCATTGATTTAGAGAAGAAGAAATAATGGTGCTATAGAAACACACCTTGACAAGAGGCAATGAAGGTTTGATTAGGTTGTTGCAAAGGGAAGAGAAGCTTCTTGGAGCTGGAGCTTCATCTATTAAGTAGAATGATCTCTGTATAACAGCCTCATTTTCTTTGGTTCCTATTCTTCCTTGTCTTGGCTCCTGTGCTGAAACTGTTATTGTGGCCATAACAGACATTTATGCTGTTTATGCTATCACCCAAATGTGAGCCCTGATTAGTGTGCTTGCAACATGACAATATTGCAGAGTTGTTTATGGCAACCACTGCCTGGGAAAGCAATGGAAGGGAGGGACAGCCTGCACTGCATTACAGCTCACACTGAAGCTGAACAAGCTGCTCTGTGCCTCCTTAATGGGGAACACATCAGTTGCTTTCTCTCTCAGTTTGTACCTCTCTGAACTTCCTTTTGGATTTTGTTTGAAAATCCAAGGAGGAGAAAACAAGGGCCATTGAAGTGGCATATGTAATTATTGCATTTCGTCTTAAAATGATAAATGCTGTGTGCTTGAATGTGAAGCAATAAATATGCTCAGGCTGAACGTTATGATAAATTCTATTGCACAGTGATGTAGGGAAACCAAGGCAGATTTTCTTGCTATTTCAAGTTTTTGAGAGGGATTATAGATATTACCTATATCTGTCATGCCATCATTTTATATGGGCCAAAATTGGGCCTTCATCAATAGTAGCATTTCTGCTCATTTGTGGGTATTTTGAATCCCTGCCAATACTTCTGAAGATCTACAAATAGAATTAAAATATGCATTTCAGCCCAGCCACTAGGTGCAGGAGAAGAGAATTGTTGTTTTGGTTTTCTTCCCCCTTGGTACACCATCCTAATTTAAAAAAATAAAATTAAAATGGTCTTTCTTTACAAGCTAGTCTTGCTTTAACACTGCACATCAGAGATTTCAGGCTACTGCTTTGTCTGGAAATGGTTTGGTTTTATTTTGTCTTTAGCAGTTTTGCATGATCAATAAATAAAGGAACTTCATGCATGTTCTTGTTTTATTGAAATGGACATGTAAAGATTGGGTTGTCTGTATAAAGTGGACCACAATAATAATTGCAATAAATATTTTTCATATGCATACTGCCTGATCTCACAGACAGGAAAAAAGCTTAAACAAAATGTCAGCTGAGAAATATGCTCGATTCTGTGTAGCCAATGAGCAACTACACGTTTAATTTTAAAGAAGCATTTTGACATATTCTCTGACATTTTAACTTTTTTATTATGGCACTGTCACCTTTTTTAAAAGCACTGTAGTGGCGATGTGGATTTATCCGAGTGCCATTTCCAAACAGCAGGCTGGTTTACTACTCTTCTACACACTGTGTCTTCTGGAAATCCTAAAGTAAGGAGAATAAATGCCTCAGTGCTGATGAGAGTAGATTACATCTGTGCTGAAATGAATAAACTCAGTATCTAAGTCAACTCTCCCCCATTTTGACAGTTTATCATGTTATGATAGCTTTTTGTGTTCTTTTTTCCAACAACCATATTTACAGAAATTGTACTCTGAGATTTAAAGCATCCTGTTACATTTTATAGAAAGTATAACAGCACAGTAACTATTAGCCTGAAGTCTGAGGGAGCAATTCCTTGATATGACAATGGTTGTTGCTTTAATCTTCTGTCTCCTTTGTTTATAACAAGTTGTGTCACAAGGAAAATATCATGCACCACAATGCATCTGGCCAGAAAGCAAAGCTGCAATTGCCAATACGTGCTGAGGTAATAAATGTCAATGCTAAATGAAGGACTGCAATACCTTGAAGAGCATTAGATCATGTGCTTCTCAGTCCTTGCTCAGATTTTGTCTGGATTATCCCTGCACTCATATCACTTTTCCAAATTCTTTTATGTTTATCTTACTGTCAGCTACACAAATATACATTGAACTGTACAAGAAGAGTGAATGGCAAGAAGCCCTGATGTACTTCTACCTCCCTTCATGAAATCCGTAGTTTTGTACTTCAGCACTCCTTAGTTTCTAAGATTTGATATGAAAATCAGCATGAAAAGAAATCCATTTCCACAGATATAATCAAGAGAGATGGCACTCAGCAGTTTCCTCAGAAAGTAAAGCTCCAGTGAAAGCACTCGACAGACTCAAGCTCTTGGAGACTCATTACTAGTAGCAATTCCAGTTTTTCCCTGTACACTGTCATCCTGCTCTCACCTTTAATTGTGAAATGCTTTTTCATTCCCCATGTTGTAACTCTTGCCCTCATTAAGGAGAGGAAAATGAATGACTAGCATAGAAAGTACTGTTGTGGTACAAACATTATCCACTCTATATGTTTCTTCTCTAGCCAGTTTCACATGCAGGTAAATTTTGTTCTTCCAGCCACAAGAGATAATTGTTCCCCCTGTCCTTGGCAGGCAAGCTGGGCTCATGCTGCATGTCCTCTGAGCATGGCAGAGGTGAAACAGCTCTATCTCAAGGACTCTGTTTATTCTACACCCAAAATTTCTTATATCCAATAAATGTTTGGAAAAAACTTCTCCTCTGGGAGGATTATGTACACCTAAAGGAGAACTTGCCTCCAAAAATGTAATATACAAACCCAGAGTTTCATAGTTCCTACATAGTTTTTTCTTTGCCATTTCTCAATTTTCTTTCTTCATTTTCTGTACTTTGCAAGAAACCTCCTCAGGCAGATCACTGTCAGAATACAGAAGGCAGGAAAAATAAAACATATGTGTATTCTGGAACAAGATTTTAGGGAAATCCTAAAGAAAATCACTATTTCTCCCAATTTACTTTGCAGTAGGAATGGAACATTTCTACAGGAGGAAACATCCCCTGGATTCCCTTGGCAGAGGCTGCTCGACAATAACTCTGTGGAAGCCAGCATTCTCCTCCTGTCTTTGAGTCTCAGCTTTTGTTCCCCACAAAATGGATTGAGGTTGACTCAGAGGGTTAAAGTCTCTCCAAAAAGCATGTGGAGAGCCAGGTACAGCACAGGGAGGGGACAGGGAGCCACAGCACACGTGGTCACACTGCCCTGAGGGAGAAGGAACCACTGAGCAGCTGCAGCATTTGCCTCTGCCTTGCTGTCCACCCCCATACTTCCTTCTCAGCTCATCGCTCGCTCACTTCCCAGCCCACAACACAGAGTTTGGCTCCTTGGTTCATGTTTCCTGGGGTTCTGCCGGGCGATTTTAAAAGAAATGTGAAAGATGCAAGGTAAATTCCACCTGTGATTGGTTGGAAGGCAGCTGCAAGTTCATCTCTTGCAGAGTGGGCGAATCCTCCTCTTCCTCAGATGCTGCAGCTTCAGAACACTTCAGCTGGATCCAACCGAATTTCTCTGAATTAGTCACAGGGAAGAAAAATAAACTACTCTGACACAATGTATCAAATGCAGCTAACTTAATACTTCTGCGAGGAGATGTACTTTTAATTTTTTTCCTGCTTGATTTACAAGTAGTATATGTGTAAACCACTTGACCCCACATTGTCACTTAAAATATCAGGGAGGAAGTGGTTAAAGAATTATTAACACCATCCACATTTGCTAAAATGTTTTTATAACCCTGAAGTTAACATCTTAGCAACGAATGCTAGCTAACTAGAAAAAGACACCCTCCCCCAAACAAAAAAAGCCCCCAAACTCATGAATGCAAACATTATGTTGTAATGGGTTTATACTTTACTGTGGAAATTACCTTTTATTAAGTAGACTTAACAAAAATTGTGCCAGTCACATGTGTCAATTTACCCTGAAATAGCTGAAGTAGTATTTATTCTGAAGACATTTATCTATAGGCAGTGAGCCAAGCAAATTAACAGACTGGAGTTACGCTTATGNATTTTTTTTTTTTTTTTTTTTTTGAGAAGGATAAAGAACAAATGTTTTTTCTCCAACCAGATGTGCTCTATCACTATAGCTATCTTCTCTGTGATAGCAGCAAAATACTAGAATGTTGGCAGACAAATACATAAAGCATAGAGCTAAATATTCTTACTGTCAAGCTTCAGAAAGAGGTCCTAAAACTACATTAAATTCAGTGGAATATTTGCACATATCAAGATGACCTAGATAAAAGTCAGGAAGAAGCAGGGGATAGTTCTTGAAACCAACCTTCTGCTAACCAGAGAAACTGACAGATAATAATTCCCTGATAAAAATGGGCTTGACTTCTCATATGACCTTAAACATGACTTAAATTATCTTAAATGTGTTTCTCTTAAAATGAATAATAACACTTTACTCTTGTCTAGAGTCTCTTGGTTGAGGATTTTAACTTGTCCTAACCACTCAATTAAAGGCCAGACTGTCCTAGACTTGGAGAGACAGGCAACAGCCTGACAGAGAAAGGAAATATGGTTCCTTCCTGATCTTTTATAGGCCAGCAATGTCATATGATTCTACATTCTCCCAAGCTCTTTGAGGTAATCAGCTGCGCAATGGTACACAAAGGAGAGTTTCCCTTGACACTTCCCAGACTTAATTAATTTTCCTTGGACAAAATAAGGCATGCAGGACAAAAATCTTTTTTTAGATCCTGAAAGGCGCACCAATGTTGAAAGACCAATTGTAGCCAGGGCCCAAATTTAACTTACCTTGTGACATCAGTGAGGGGTATTATAGCTATTTTACAAGTGGGTCAGATTCATGTAAGTTAAGTGAAACTCTCAAAATTTAGGGAAAGGTCAGTGACAAAGATGAAAATAACCCCACTGTCCTCACCATCAATCACCACATAGTCATTATTTCCATTTGTTTCATTTATTTTACAGTGCAAGGCAGAAAATATTTTTAAACACAGTGGAAAAAAACAGACTTCAGCCAACAGAACAGACAACCCACTTTAAGCAGTGAGCATCATTAGCCTTAGGTAGTTGATTCATGTTGCACACAAATTTTTACAGGACAGACAGGGTCAAAATCCAAAATATATTAAAGATCAGGAGATGAGAAGTGAGGGACATGATCAGCTAAGCATACAGTCAGCTCTCCAAAATATTCTTTGTATCACTCTTTCCAATTGTAGTACAGGGAAAAGGATACACCATTAAGTGGTGATGATTTCACATTAAGCATTTACCCTAAGACAGGCTGCAATATCATACACAGACAAGAGACTGCTATTTTTGAATGGCATCAAATTGTGAATTGAAGCACAGTGGGTAGGAAAATACTGCAAAGGGGTTTGAAAATGATTGCTCATCTGTGTAGTAAAATATATCCTCTTTAAATTCCTGCTGTGACCAGTATAAAATGATCAGGGGTGAGAGTCTGCATGTGGTCTGCCAACGTGTAGGAAACAGAAGGAGAATTATTGTCCAAGGTAGGGCTGTACATTACAGCTACATGAATAAGCCAATACTAAATGGTGATAGAAAGTTATCCTACAAGTTAAACTTTTCAGAAATCAAGGTGGCTGTTATTTAAAGTTTTATCTGATTAGAAGAGGGGCTAGCAATTTTCAAACAAGGGGTGTCAGAACTTTAGTTTTCTTTTTCAAATTAGAAGAAAAGTGTGACAGCAGGAGCTTGGCAGAAGCTCAGCGAGAGCAAGAGGGGTTTTTCCCTTCAAGAGATGAGATGTTGCTAATTAGCTGAGTGGTGGTGTCTTACCTCTGTGGCAGGCAGGCAGAGCTCTTGGCTTCTGCTGCTTCTGGTACCACAGGGAGCAGTGAGCCAGCCCCTTGCTCAGATGTCTCCCTTGGGGTGCAACATCCTGCAATACCTGCAACATCCCTTTCCCTGCTATTCCAACCTGCCTGCTTGCTGACTTGAATACTGCCTCATGAGTCCTTGATTTTGCCAGTCAATATTTGATGTGGTTAATCTACTGGTGTTGTCAGTGACATCCTCTTGATGTATGGATGACATATGGTGAGAGAAAGACGTGTGCTGGAAGCTTTATGTTAATTTCTCTGAGGGAATTCCCCAGTGGTTGCTCTACATGGACGTGAGAGGTTTGGAGTGTCATGGCACAGGGCACTAGGTTTGCCTCCAGCTTTAAGGTTTTGGTTAGCACCTATGTCAGGAATCCACCTAGGAACTGTGAAATTTAATGCTCCAGGCTTTTTTACATGAACCATGCCCTGGAAAAATTGTCAGGATCCAAGTTAAAGGAAAAAAACGCTGCTCAGCAGAGTAATGGACTTGCACAAAGCATTCACTCAGTTGTGAGCTGCACCTGTCCTGTACCTGGACCCCCTTCCAAGGCAAGAGGGGATAGCCTGTAAACAAAAAATTTCTGAACATTTTATTCAAGCTCTAAACCCCAGTTTCTTCTATGGAAGAGAGTATCTGTTAAAGCGTCGGCTTAAATTATTTTCTTTAGTTTTCAAGTGTTTACTTTTCCTCAGACAAGGGTGGGATCCTCTTGGGCTCCTCTTGCCATGAATTCACAGGGTATACATTAAAAGGATATTTATGCAGCTGTAAAGGCAGATACATATGAAATAAGATTGGAGTTCTCATAACCATTTTATCAAGCTACCAATGACAAGGTATCCTATCATCTTGCCACTTCAATCTGGCAGGCATTTGTGGATTTTCAGGTTTTTAGATGTTGCTCATCTTCAACCAGCTGCCACAAATGGAGCCAAAATCTATTTCAAAGGAGAGTGTGAATTACTGTGTGAACTACTCCAACAAAAGCACTGGAGAGCTCTAAGGGCTTCATATTCTATTGCATCAAATCTTTTAATTTTCACCATCCAAATTTAAAAAAAAAAAAGCTGTCATGGTTTGAGAGAAAGTTGTTTTCAATATAATATGATATAAATAATTACACCAGTGGAGGGCAAGGCAAATGTGAACTTGGCTGCTTTCTGAAAAATTGTCCCTTTGAAAAATGAGAGAATTGGGAACAGCTGGCCATTGGCAGGGACACTCTTTTTGTAGGCTCTACTATCCCAGAGGACTGTTTTGTGTCTGAATGCTGAGGCAAAGGGAACGTGGGATTAAGTTTAGGACAAAGCCAGATTCTCTTGAGTTTTTGGCAGAATTATAAAGGGACAAGATCAATAATATTCTTTTTTTCTAGGTAGGTAATAGTTACAGTTCTAACTTCTGAGAATGAAACTGGAAGTCTGAACTATAATTTAAGGGGGTGGTTGTAGGGGAATAAAAAAGTGCCATGAAATTGCTTTCAAAGCTATAGGAATGGGGTTGGATTTTGGGATTTGAAGGTTGGAGATTTTTTTTAAAAAGGATTTTTCTTTGCAGGTGTTCTGGTTTTATTAGTTTTTTTTGGGGGGAAGGTGTGGGTTTTTTTTGTTGTTGTTGTTGTTTTTTTTCTTTTCTTTTTTTTTCTGTGGTGGAGAGCAACAAAATGCTTTTAAACAGGTCTGTTCTGGCAATGTACAAACCTTCCTTGAAATTCAGCCTACATAGAAAATGTGAAAAAAGTGATGGTAAAATCTTGTCAGCAAGAAGGCAACCATGTATTGCTTCCACTTCAGCCTGTCTGATGACTTTATTGTTTTAGACAGTAAACTAACTGCTGGCTTGCCCTTTCACCTTCTGTCCCAAACAAGTATTGCCGAAAGATATTGAAGTGGTTTTGCCTTGTGAGATAAAACCGAGCAGTGTTATTTTTTGGCAGAGGTTAAGTGTCCAACATCAAGTAACAAGGCGTTTGGCCTGAAAAATGGCATTCAGTACTAGTAGACCTAATAAAAACTATGGCTTCTGCCCTGAGCATAGGTCAGTATAAGACCCCTGAAGTCTACAGGGTTTGTACTAATGGAACTGGTCCAGTAATTTAACCATTTATCTTGACTCTTTTAAGCCTCACATGCTCTCTAGTCATTTATACTGGTGCAAAATGAGCAGAAAATTAAAACTTATCTCTCTGGGATTTTTTGTTTGCTTGGTTGGTTTTAGGGGTTTTTTGGTGAGGTATTTTTAAGCAGCAGCCCCATAGTATTTATTAGAAGATCTACACATGTCTGTCTTGCTTGGCAAATCTCATCCAGATTTGGCCTGGGCACACAGCTGCACTATTGTCAAAGTGGCTAGGGAACATGATACGGTGGTTATACAAGCTCTAAGAGATGATACCTCACATGAAGGCTGTTTCAATAAAGTCTCACCATTAAAATGTTTCGAACAATAGAGAAGGCTTATGCTGCTCAACATTTTGTGTCATATGAATATTGTATTTCCAAGTTAATATTGGTGATAAAATCACATTTTCTGTCCTTTGGAACTTTGCTTCTTGTCCTTTGGTTTTACACAAAACTTTGCACAGCAACAAAAGTTGAAACTGAGAGAAAATGCTATTGAAAAAAAGAACAATAATACTGTAATAGTGCTTTGTCTGGGATTTTTACAACTGCCTTTTTCCGGGCAGTGGGGCAAGAAGTGAAGTTATTGTTCAGATTGATGATAAATTGTTGCATGTTTTATCCAATGGGCAGAAAAACCATTAGGGTTACTTTGTTACAATAATTCCCTACTTGTACAACCAACACAGTAAATATTGCCAAAATGTAAAGAAAGCAATTCCATCTGCCTTTCAGCAGGAGGTACAATCTAGGCAACATAAGACATTGTTTTGGTTTGGGATTTTTTATTATTTGCACTACACCCCTCTTTCATTTACTACACAGTGTGATACTCTATCTGCAGTGCTTTCTCCAGCGGTTCTGTATTGGTTTTCCTCCATGTCTTTTGATGAAAAGTCATTTCAGACAACTGAGGAAGTGTTTTCCTTTGACATTGCTTTCTTCTGTATTTGGTAGTATGGTATTTTTCTCAGTTTCAGTTTCACCTCGATGTTATCAGTTACCCAGCTCTTCCTCTGGTGGGTGTTGATCCTGCAAGTTGTTTGATGTTGACACTGGCCTGCACAGGCCTCAGTGGAGCCACTGGTACAATCTATTGCCCACACAGAACAACCTGCAAAGTCAAGGCTTCAGTGTGTTCAGTAAGTCATGGTTTTGCAGTTCTCCTGCAGAACCTAGGTCATCGTCTTCTTGCTGCTTCTGCAGTCGTTCTGTAGCTGCATTGCAATATGTATGTTTGGTATAAATTGCAGTATTTAGGTTAGCAGGGTAGCTTTTTGGCACACGTCCACCATCAGCGTAAGTAACAAGGTGTGAGGCACTGAGAGCTAAACTGAAGTTTACGGTCACCAATTCTGTCGAGAGCCTGACATAGTGCAAGGATTTCAATTTTGTGCAGTAATCTATAGTGGCACTTATGCAGGAAGCCCTACCAGTCAAATTCAGCCCTGCTAGGATGTGGTTTTTGCTGATTTTCATTTAATGTTTTAGGTTTCTTTTCAGCATCAGAAGCATCCTCTGGTTTCAGGCAGGGTTGTTGGTTCCAGCAGGAGATGGTTTAAAGGGATGGGAGTGATCCTGCACTGATGGAGGAAATGTTTATGCTTTCAGTAGGATTTTAATTTTTGATTCCCCAGTTCTTTGCAGTTTAAAAGATGGTATAAATTCAACAATGTTTGCTGTACTGTGGTTAGTATGAAGAAGCAATGCAATTATCTCATGCGGTTATTCATACCAACTGTCCGGAGAATGAGAAGCCTTCGATTTTTACCCCAGCTCTGCCTTCAAAGATATTTCATTGCTTGGGAATACAGAACGATTTAGATCCTCTTCAGGCCCTCTTTGATTCTGAGCCTAAATTTAACTTCTCTGCCTGACACAGCCCTGCTTCCTAACAAGGTTAACATGACAGCCCCAATTGCGTTTGGTGTACATTCAGTCCTTTCCCTTGGTAAACTGTTATACTGAATGCCAATTGAAGATAACACAAAAAGCTTCTTGAAAACAAACCCTTTCTATCCATCAAAATGTACTCTGAGCAAAGGCTTACAACAATAAATATTTGCATTTCTTCTTGTTCTGACCTTTGCCTTTCCTTGAAGATTTAGTAAATTCGTATCAACCTTGTTATTTCCCCCCTGTGCACTGGGAGACTTTGACTGCTAGTTAGAGTTTCTCCAGCAGAGAAGTTCTACTCCAGCTGCTTACAGGCCTTCAAATCCTATTCCTTTTCCTCATCCTGAAATTCTTCAATGATTTATTGTTCTCTTTGATCCCAGGCCTTGACCTGGGTATAGCAAACCTTGCTAGCCAGATTGCATCTGGTTCGATTGGATATAGCTAGCAGAGCAGGGATATTCTCCAATGGCTCCACTCATTGTCCCCTTAGAAGTCTGAAGTCTATCATGATTTAATTTCTTCTTTTCTTCCCCCCTCATCTCCTTATCCCTTTCCACTAAGTTAGAGACTCCTGATAAAGATTTCATATTTATAAGGTGAAATATAGGACATTATACATAGGAGTTGGGGAGATAGCAACTGAGCAGAGCAATATGCACATTGATTTGGAAAATATTGGGGAATAGTGGAAAGATATTAATAATAAAACTGCCATAATATGGAGGTGCTTCATATTAATTTTTCTCCTTCTACTACAGATGTCTGTTAAAAGCTGGGCTTCAGATGCTACTTTCCATATACCAGAATGAGCTGAATTATACAGTCAAGTACTTTATTAGGTCGGTGTCTTCTAATGGCTCAACTCTGCATTGCTTTTTTGAGAATACTTTTATAGCTTGCCTGAAGCTTTCTGATACATTTATTATGAAGCACAGGTAAAGGTAGGCTGAAATTTTCAAGCCTGAGTGGATGCAGTTAGACACCCTAAATCCATATCTAGGCACTTTAAGAAATGTGATTTTCAGAGGTAGGGAGCATAGAAGCACATTTGAAATAATTTTGAGCTCGGTATTTTTGAGCATTAGATACCTTTTTTTATGCTTAAGTGTATTTTCAAGGTCTGAAAATTTTGACTATATGAAAAAATAGAGCTTTAGACTATATATCCATTTAAAAACATTTCAGAGCTGGATGAAACTCTGATTATCTAATATATTTTTTTCCATTCTGACATAGGGCAGATTTCTGAACAGCCATATCCCAGTAACATCTTGAGTCTTAACATAAGACTTATCTAAAAATCAGCCTTTTTCCTTCCTGTGGTCTGCAGTATGACTGGCTATACAACAGTCTTGCCCAAGAAAAAGTGTTCTTCAAGACGATATTTTTGATAACTGTTGTTAATAAAGTTCAGTGCTATAGATGGCTAAGGTTTTATTACTGAAGAAAAGAAAGCAGGGGCTGTCATTGCATTTTCTTCCAAGTCTATCAGAACATCAATTTTACAAGACTCTGTACTCAGTTTTGAACTTACACAGGAGTTTGGGATTGCTTTCATTTGAAAAGCAACCACAGACTAAACCTCCATAGAATTTGGTTCTTAAGGGAGCATGGAGAAAGGAACAACCTATGCAATTGAATTGCACAGAGCCAAGTTGTGCAAGCTCCCTGTTCACCATCTAGATTGTCATTGGTGGCAACGTGAGTCTACTGCTACCAATTCCTGTGCCAGCAGGATCTTTCCTGCAATGTGTTACATTGTGGAACATTAAAAATTTAACAAGGAAGATTGTGAAGAAACTCCTGTTGTGAGAAGCAAAATATTGTTCATGAGACATGTTCAAAGACTCATCTCTGAATTGAAAGGGTAGTTTAATTTCATTATGATGATTTGTTCAATAGGAGCCTTATTCTGCAAACATTTATGCATGAGTAGCTTTGTATAAGTGGGTAGTTCCATCAAGCTAGATTTTTGTGTATTACTTTGTTTAGGTGTTTGGACAAGGTCAAATATCTCTTGTGCCTTCTCAGGGTTTTCCTTTCAGTTTTGAGCAGGTTATAACACTATTTGTTTAGCTCCCATCTTTGTGTGTCTGCTTCCAGCTTTGTATCTCTGTATCTCTGTTTTAACTTCAAGCTCTCAAAGCTGAATCTGTCTTGTTTTGCACAGATCATTTTTAGGCTTTGTGCTGGTACTTTGTAGACGACTGCAGTTATTACAACACAGGAAACACTAAATCCAACCCTGAAACAAATGATATTGAGTAGGCTAATGTAGCTATCTAATCTGTATTAACTTCAGTTGCTTGGAGAATGAGGGTGTAGGAGTGAGTTATGCTGCTCAAATCCCAGACGGTGTCCTGCAATAATGCACAAGTAGTCTCAAAAGGATTGATTGAAGCTTCAAATACCAGAATTCATCTAACTACAAAAGAAGTAGAAAAAAACCCCTATATTAAAAGCAGATTATTATCAAGTGAGTAAAATGCTTGAGAAATTATTTGTCTTAATTCCTCTCTTGCCGTACATACAAATCCAGTTTTAAGATGCCGTGGATCAAAGGCCGAGTGTATGGATGCCACTGGTACTTTCTGGAGCGGCAGCATCGGCCGGAGGCGAGCTGTAGCGCTCCCACCTTCCTCCCTGACAGGACCAGGCATCCCGCATCACCCACCCCAAAAAGTTTTGAGGCTGGAAGGCAGCCGGCCCGGCGGCTCCTAGAAACCGCTTGCTTGCCTTCTAGGGAGATTCGGTTTCCAGCTCCGAGACAGAGAAGAGACTAGCGTTTCCCACCGGTCCTGCTGCGTTCCCCTGAGCCACAGTGCCGCGGGAGGTGCCGATGTGGAGCTTGCCAGCCCGGGCCGAGCTGGCGCTGGGCTCCCCGGGAGCGACCGTCCCCTCGGGCCGGGCGAGCTCCCGCTACCGCCTCCCAGCCCCCGGCAGTCGGCAGAGGCGGCCGCGGCGGCCGGGCTCCCTCTGGGCGGCAGGAGGTGAATGGCAAGCGCCGGCGTCTCCCTCCCACACCCCAGTGTCGGTCTCGCCTCCTCCAGCAGCAGCAGTAGCGGGTCACCTCTGCGCGGCTGAGCCGAGCCGCGCCGCGCTGCCTGCTGGCCGCAGGGCTGCCGGAGAGGCGGCTGGCGGCTCCCCTCGCTACCTGCGGGGCCGCCGCCGGCTGGCGGTGACATTGGGAGGGGACTCACGAGGGTGGCGCCGGGGGCAGGAGCGCCGCTGCCCAGAGCCAGCCGCACCTCGCCCTCCGGGCGGCGAAGGGGAGCGGGGCGGCGGGCGGGCTCGGCTCCGGCTGCTCAGGCGCGCAGCTCTTCATTTCCTCTCGCCGTCCGTCGCGCTGCTGGAGGCTCCGGACTATAAATAGCAGCTCCCCCGCCGCCGAGAGTCTCCCGCACGCACCGGGGGAAAGTGCCGCGCCGGCCGCCCCGCCGGCGCCCTCTCGCCCGCCCCGCTGCCGGACAGGTACTGCCGCTTGGGAGGGGTGCGGGGGCTCCTGCCGCTGGCCAGGGTTTTCTTTCCTTGTTTTCCCCTCGGGCTTCGGCGCGTCAGGAGAGATTAGAAGCCGAGAATCGGTTCCGGCAAAGTCCCTCCCTTTCATTCCCTTATCAAGTTTCTTAAGGTTACAGCCCGGCGGGCGCGCAGCCCTGGAAACGGGAGAAGGCGCGTTCGCCGGGAGCCGCGGCCGCTGCTGGGCAAGGGGCGATCCGGGCTGGAGTGCGCTACGGGCGGCTGCCGCTCTCCCGCCCCCTTAGGGCCGGCGCAGAGGGAAGGAAGGTGGCCTGGCCGGCCCAGAGACCCTTGCCCGGCCCGCCGCCGCCCTCCGGGGCTCACCGGGAGTGCGGAGGGACCCCGCTGCCAGGGCAGCTTCCAGCTAGGACGCGCTGGGGATCGCTCCTAGTTTCTCCCGACGGCGGCGGCGTTGCCCGCCGGGAGCCTGGATGCCGCCTTGGCCGCGGTGCCGGGTCCCCCGTGCAGCTGCGGCCGTGGCCCTTCTGAAGGGGGATCGGGGCGTCTCGGGGACCTTATCTGCAAAGGTTTTGTGTGGCGTTCGAAAGTTGGGGATACTTGGGTGAGGGTAGCGACTTCTGTGGGCGACGCTAAGGGTTAATTTGGTGGAGTAATCGAGCTATAGGATCCCCATCCCCATCTTGCAAAGAACAGCGTCTGCCGAGATGTAATGGAAACCACATGAAAGGTATTACAGATAATTAAGTTGAGCAGAGTTGTAACTTGAAATTGTATCAGCCAGGAAAGGGTGGGGGATGATGTTCATTTTCTGATCTACAATCCAGTAGAGCTCTGTTTTCTTTTCCTGAAATGACACAGAGATTTTGAAGCATGGATGGCAGAGCTTGGGACTCCCAGCTTGGTCCCCAAAACTAACCCGGTACCTTACCCAAAATAAAAATAATAGGATTAAGTCTTTGTGGAGCTATGTTTTCATCTGAAGCCTAATTATGTTTCCATTTATTTTCCTTGCTGGAAGAAATTTACTTGTTTATTTACCCATTAATGGTGTGTTGAAAGAGATTTACTAAAATCAGGCCATACGTATGCCATTTAAATCTGACTTTCAGTCTCAAAGATGAGAATATTTTCAGTCTTTACTGGCTTACAGGCACTCTCTGTATGTAAATGATGCCTACATAGCAAGAATGATGGGGAGAATGTCTCTTTCTCAGTGTGTATCGAAGAAAAAGTATGTAAATAATTGGTTACTAACAAAACTTCTGTTTGGATAAGTATTTGCAAGGGTGATAGAAGTCTTTAAAAAGACAGTTTTGTAGTCACTTGATTATTTTCAACGTTGTTTTTATTTTACTTGATTAAATTTGAGCTAGCTTTAAAGCCCTGCAGCATCTCAGATTTTTTTTTTCTGTGAACCTGTATATTGGATGGCGTTTGTGTATGTAAGCCCTCATTGCTGTATCTATCCATGCAGGACTGAATGCTGTTTACTTCACACATATCGATAATTCCACCACAATTAGGATACAAGTCACAAGATTAATCTGAGCAGCAATTAGTCCTGTGAGATTTTTACAGCCCTGATGGCATTAGTGGCAGCATGTGGCAGTGTTACTACTTCAGAGCCCTGGTATTGCTTTTTTTTCCCCCTTCCACTTTCTGACAGTTTCTAGAGCACTCAAGATAAGATTAAATCTTTCTTTAAAATATATTTTTCTTTTACTGGCTTTCTTGGACTGACTGAAGCTTCAAGTTCCAGTTCTTCATGGGTTCCTCTTACCTTGCAAGATCCTTCTTTTGCTCAGGTTTCTCTTTCTCTGGAGGGACTTATCCGTGAGGCTGCTTTAGTTTATTTTGATCAAAGAATTCTGTCTTCCTCAGCCTAAGGTATATCAGTTTGAGCAGGTGTATCCAGGTGCCTCTTACAGATCCTCCTTTATGATCTATAGTCTCCTTATCTTCTGGTCTGATTGAAAGATTTCCCATTAGGTGAAGGTTTTGTGAACCAAAAATGCAAGATTAATACTCTCCTTAGTGCCTGGAAGTCT
This sequence comes from Sinosuthora webbiana, assembly GCA_013397395.1. Lineage (NCBI taxonomy): Eukaryota > Metazoa > Chordata > Aves > Passeriformes > Sylviidae > Sinosuthora > Sinosuthora webbiana. Next base: position 178,147 of record VXBN01009770.1, on the reverse strand, counting down.
ACTGTACTGTAAGAAGACAAAAAAGAAACCAACCCAAAACCCCAACAAAAACCACAGACGTGGGAGACCTGCCTGGAGCATCGAAGTCAGCCTGTAGAGGACAGTGCTGCTGGCTGACAGTAATGAGTGGAAGCTGAGAGAGAGTCTGCAGGTGAAGTAATTGTTTGAATAGGCCTAGGCCTAAATTCACTGTAAATTTTTGGAGGTAAAATAGTGGGATTGATAGGTATGTTGAATTATTTAGCTTGTTATGGATATTTATTTTTAGCATATGACTTCTGCAGAGAAATCTGAAAACAATACTTTTTGCATTTATGTAACAGATCTACAGGAAGAAGTAAGATTGTTTACCGAGACAAATTCAAAGGTGGACAGTTAATCCCAGCACTGAAGTTTCTTCAAAACTTCTGATGACTTGAGGCAGCATGCTCAAACATTTGGGCAGTTAGCTACATGTCTCTCCCTAACTTCTATTTTCATAACCTTTCCTGTATGTCAAATGCTCTAGCTGATAGAAATTTTTAGGAAGGGCTAGTTTTGCTTGGCTTATTAAATATATTGTGTTACCCTGATATTTTGTTATTATTGATGAATGTTATTTATTACACCTTTGAGAAAGGATTCTTCCTTTGAAGTAGTCTGGGCTGATATAACTCAAATTCTGTGAAATAGTTTTCCCTGGATTTTTTAATTTACTTGTAAATCTTACTTTGAGTGTCAAAACATGAGCCAGATGGAAGGCTGAAATATTATTTAGGATGAGTTGGCAGTCCTGGCCTCATCAGGCCTTGGGTGTTGTTTTCCTTGGGTTTAGGGGCCCTCCCCACAGTTCCTGATTTCACCTGCAAACCCTGACAATCTCACTACAAGTTTGTCCTGAGATTTCCGTTGTAGGAGAAGGGAATACAAGTGACCTCGTCCCTGATAAGTAACAGCTGTGTTAATTACCCAAAACAGCCTCGCCCCTGGGGAGTCACAGCTGTATCCAATAAAGATAAGAGTGATAAAAGGGAGTGGGTTAGCTCGTGAAGGGAATGATGATGAAGGAGGATTATGAATGGGAGAGGATGAAGAAGAAGAATCCTCAGGCGAGAGAATTACTGCTGTGAGGTTAGTCTGGGTCTGCGGTTAGACTCTGGTGTTGGACCCTGAAGTTATAGTCTAGCTGGGAAAGTCTGCATTCAGAGTCTGCAAGGGAAACCTACAGCAGGAGTTTGCTGCAGCCAGAGTCAGTGAATGGTTGGAGTCAGGATGGCTGACCTCTAAGGAGGAATAAACCAGGACCCTTTTTATGCTGTGATAAACAAGAAGTCTGTGTCTCAGCTCATTTTCTACCCTCTAACGAGAGGGCTGCTACAATGCTCCATCTCTTTATCTGGCAGCAGTCACAGCTCATTTTGCTCTTGCTGTCTTTTAGGTTGTTTTTTTTTTTTTTAAAGGGAATGCCTAATTCTTCCTTAACTCAGCTGCATAAGGATCTGGTCAGTTAACTTCTCAGGCTCTCCTGTCCCGGATAGTGATGTGTTACAGAAAACCTGAGGCAAGCTCTGAAAGGCTGGTTGGATTGCACAAAGTTGGAATGTGGTGCTGGACTCCAGCTCAGGGATGTGTTCACAGTGATACAGGATTTAATTTAAAAAGAATTGCTTGTCTTCATACAAAATCCTTGCTGACAATTCTAAAGAGGGCTTGAGGTTTATGGATTTCAGTTTCCTGCTGTTTGGAGGCCTATGCTTTTACTGCTTGCTAGAAGAGGAAAAAAAAGTATAAACTATTGATGTACAGTTCTCTATTCCATTTTCTCCATAATCTGCAAAGGGAGATTCAGTTGATTTGGCCAGGTCAGTAGCAGGTCTTTCTGAGGAAGATTTTCCCACTTTTTTTCTGCCATCATAAATTAACTAAATATGGACAGAGTCTCAAAGAGCAAATCAGATTTAAGCAATCCATTCTACTATGAAAATTGCTGTTAGGAGATGTTGTCTGTCTTCCAAGTCTTGTGTACCTTTTTGGCAAGGTATACTGAAATAACGTACTGAGAAGTGGACATCTTATGCTGTGCATGGTATGATTATTAATTTGACTTGAGGGGGAGTGAACAGAACAAACTGTATCTGCTTTTTCTGTAGGTTTTTCAAGTTTACAATGATGACGTTTGCTTGCCTGTTTCAGTAATGGGTTTTGAATCGTTTCATGTCAGTGTTGTTGGTGTGACTTTTAAGAAATATAGAGTTATTTCTGTGTCTCAAGTGTTATGGATCCAGGGTCTAAAGAACTTGCCACCCTTCTGAATCCAAAATTCTGGATTTGGAATTCAGAATCCAACGAGACTGGGCAGGAGCATTCTGTTTACAGTTGCTTCAGCTCTGTGTCTGCACAGGAGGTTTAAAATTGGGTTTGGATGTTAAAAGCCTTTTTGTTTCAGTCTGGCAAACTAAACCTCTTCCTATTTGTTGGTGAATTTGCCCCACAGGTTGCTTTCAGATTGTTTTTAATGTTGAACCAGGCTCTATTCAATGAAAATATACAAGAAAACACAAGCTAAAGGTGCTTACTTGACATAATACTGTGTCAAAGTATTTAATGTGATGCTGTTTATCAAGGTCACTTTGGCAGGCTGAGTTTGCGCTCTGTTACTGGATGTCATGGCATTAAAAATCAAATCCATCTGTGCTTTTTTGATGGATGTCTTTTGCTTTGTTTTGTATCCTGTTTCTATGAAATTTCACTCCCTGACCCCACTGAAAATTTATCCCGAGTGCGGCAGTAAAGTCAGTCTGGGGAGAACTTTCTCTTAAACTTAATGTATATAAATAACTGAGCCACTTTCCTTTGTATCAATTTCTTTCATTCTGTGATCTGTACTCTTGCCAAGGGGAGTTTCTTTCTGCAAAATAGTGTTTTTTTGGCAAATAGAGTGAAATCTCTTACTATGAGGCACTAGGAAGACCCTGTTTTTTAACGTAACTGTAGGAGGTGGATACGTAACAGACAATTAAGAGGAAGAAAGTCTTAGTGGGGGCTAGGCTTTTATTGTGTTTTGACAGCTGTTCGTTTACCATCAAGTTTGTGTGTTGTTTGTTTAGTTATCAAGCGTGATCTTAGTGTACTATAGCAATGCTAGTAAGAGGCACTAAACCTAAGGTGCATATTTTTTGTTGTGAAAGTGGCTCAGAAACATGCAAATAGGTGTAAAATCTAGGTGTTAAATGTGGTTTTGTGTCTTCGGCCTTTGTGCAAATGGAGCATTAAGCAGAGTGCTTCAGCTCTGGTATTGCATGGTGTTTCTGTAGCAGCAGTAACAGGTTCTGTTTGCTTTGTGTTTGTGTAAGTGGCTAAAGAAAACAGCTGTCAGTAAAACTGAGTTTTCTAAGATGAAATAACTTTCTCTGATACAGAAATGTAATTTTGGAATAATATTTTTATTGGTTATTCCATTTTATTCTGTAAATGAGAACAGGGTTTGGTACATAGAGTAGGAGATACTGCATTTGACATTCAGAATAACGTCAGTCTGCTATTTTTATAGTTTTAAAAATACACTTTCAATTGATGAGAAGATCTTTAATTTTTCAAATTAATAATCTAGAAGTTGAGAAGTGCCTTTCTGCTTTAGCCAAATAAGAGTGTGGGTTGGGTATTTTTTTCCCCCCCTTCAAAAGGCAGCTCTAGAGCTCTGCTGTATCCAGAATTTCTACATTACTGCCTGTCATGATGAAGAACTTTGGTGGCTTTTTGTAGAATGCCCATGAGGCATAGCCTCTCTGGGTTAGCTGGAAATGAGAATTCCACAGTGGTGCCTCTGTGCAGAAAGTGGGCTGTAAAGCCAACTCTCCTGCAGTCCTGCACAGCAGTTCTTTCCACTGGAGCACTGTGGCTAGGATCATGAGATGGTGGTCCAGCCATTGAACCTTGCCATAAGGACAAAGGATGTAAATGAGAAAGAGGCACCTGGTAGAAAAAAAAAAAAGTAAACATTGAAGTAAGTGTTCTCAGTTTAGACCTGCAATTGAGAAATATTGTTCAATTTGTTGGTAGTTTCTCTACAAGCACAGATGCTTAACTTGCATTAATTTTCACTCAGTGAATCTACATTAAATATTTTTACAAATGATTCATGTTTGATAATGGTTTAGCCATAGAATTACAACAATTATGAATTTTATATTTTTAGCTCTAGGAATTTTTTTTGGCTTTCCTGCTGTCGGTGTCAGATTACTTTAAGTTCTGCTATTTTGTTTCGGCTGGCTAGCATCGATATTTTCTACTGGGAACTGATAGTTTCCAGGTAAGACAAACAAAAGTGATGACTGCTGTTTTTATGGAAGTTGTTTTGGTTTTGGATACCACAGGTGGCAATAGTTGGAAGCTTGGAATGTATCAATACAGCCTACACTAGGTGGCAGTGTAAAATTTGAAGAAGCCTAAAAACATTGGACTTCTTTATGAACCCAATAGAAGCTTCCACATTTATGGCTCATTTTGTAGATAAGAGCGTTTTTATGCATAGTCTCCCCTTAGATATGAGGTCACTTGTTTTTCATGGTCTTAATTTTTCTTGACTTTACCTTGTTTGAGTCAGGGAATATGTATATACTGTATGCTATACTGTAAGATAGCTGGTGTACTGGAAATTTAGTCTACAATTTTACTGTGGTTAGCTGGCTTGTGTTTGTAGTTAGTTTTTGGTTAGGAAAACCACACATCGTTGAAAATGTTATGTGAGATGTATATTTTTAACTGTAGGATGGAAGCTGTCAACTGATGAAACAATGATGGGTGAGACTTCATTTTAACTTTTCATACCTGTATTATAGCCATTTATAATTTGTCTAGGATGATCTGGTATGCATATATTGTTTTTAAAATAAAAATACTGGAATTGTACACAATCTCATGTCAAATTGCATGTACTGCTGGAGTTTACTGTCTTTCTCTTAGAGAATGTGTATGTATGTGAACTTTTATATATGTGCACAATACCCCCCACCCCCAGTTGCTTTGGATATGTCTTAAAAATGGTGGGATGTGTGAGTCTTAAAAAGCTCAACTGCATCTTCACGTTCTTCAAGCGTTGCAAGGGAGCTTAAGGGACAGTGGGAGTTAGACCAGTTGACTGTGAGCTAAGTGCATCCTTTGTTAGTAAAGTTTTGTCAGAGTCTTCCTTCAGCAATGCCTGATGATACAAAAATTCTGATCAGGGTGGAGAAAATAACATTTACGGAAACCTTTATCAGTTTATGTAATCAGCTTCTGTGCCATCAAGATACGATAGCCTAGAGATAGATTTCTCTGCTAAAGCATAAAAAGCAAGAGGGATCAGAGGACCCAGCCTGTAAAGGTTGTGTGCAGAGTTCCTGAACTGCTTTGTTATGCATTTGCAAGTGAAATGAGAAAGAAGTTTGATGTAACACCATGAAAGCTTTACATTTTTATAAACTGGAGCTTCTTTCTCTGACAAAAATGAAAAGCCTGGTCACAATAGCTTCTTCAGAACTGTGTACTGCAAAAAGCCAAGCTGTCCACATGCTGAGGTTATTAAATGGGTTTAGGCTGTCAAAATGTACATGGAAATAGATTTAGTACCTTGCACTAAAATTGATCAGTAATGAATCTGATGGTAAATGAAGAAGACTGTACATACATAAGGTATAAGTCAGGATATGCTGAATGTCTGAAGAATGAACATTTTATAAGATCCCAACTTTTGATAATGACTTCTTTTAAGCAGAAGACACAAAAGTACTATGAAGCAGTGGGAGTATTTAGTGAGGAAACACTTCCCCCTCCTTGCTCTTTGTTCGTACTATTATGCTTTTCACAGAAGAAAATGTTCAGTACCATTGATATCTGTCATATCAGTATTTTGAAGATAATGTGAAAGATTTTTTGGCAGAAAATGTAGGTAGTCCTGTAAAGTAAACCTGTGCTTGCAGACTTCTTAAATGTATGTATGGGTCCTAGAGTGACCCTCTGTGTAGTGGCCTTTGAACCTAGTGGTTCATGTAGTCTTTAGAAAGTTCAGCCTTACCTTTTGTCATTCATATTTTCAGCAAAGGAAACCTGGCATAAATTCTCCTTGGCAGCTCTGAATCTTAGTTGTTGCTTGAACTCCAACTGTAAATTGAGATACCATGTCTAAGTTTGAATTGTTTTGGTTCAGCATTCACAGCTATTTTTGTTTGTTTGTTTAGACTGGTGTTGATCGAATGGCAAACTGCGGTAATCTTGCATAAAAGTAAAAGAATGCTCAGCACCAGTTTAGCAAAAAAGAATTTGCATGGATGCCCATATTAATGTTAATAGGAGTTGTCCTACAATTTGCAGCTGAAGATTGATCTAAAGATGTGTGGGAACCTGACAGAGCAGATCCCTGACAAAAGCAGAATGTGAAAAGTCACTCACTGAGTCACAGGGTGAAAGAAATAGAGACACTGAAGCAAGGTTAAATGGTAGCTTATTTTAGGCCTGTATAAAAAGTATTCCAGAAATAAACTGTCTGATCTGATGTCCAAAGATCTCACCTCCAACCATGATTATAAGGAAAACTAAATCCTTTGGTCCAGTTTGGGCAGTGTTTTATAACTCATGGGTGAAAACTGAAGGAATTACTGATGCTGATCTGGGGAGCAAAGTGGTGAGCCCCAGTTTAAGTAAAGCAAGCAGTCTCCAAAGGTGCTGGGAACAAGTCACTTCTGACCTGAACAGTGGGGACAAAAGGAAGTCAGCCCATCTGGAGTTCTCCCCTTGTTTGTTTCTATTAGAACCAAAACCTTAGTGCTTTCTTCCAGGTGGCAGCATTTGTTGCCTACCGTATTTAAATAAATCTGATATTTCACTAGAAAACATGCTACAGTTGTTTCCATGTTACTCGGGGAAGATACATTTATAACAATTATTTTAAACATCTATTTCAGCACTTGCTCTACTTGTTGAACAGCTTGTTAATGAGGTGTCCTAGAGTTATCTATGAATATTTATTAGGATTTATATCAAGAGTAAAATATAGAAAAACTGTACTCTTTTTCCCAAAGAAAAATGATGATTACTCATTTTCAGTGCTCTGAAATTACCTTAACAATTAAGTTTGGTATGTTAAAGTAATTACATGCTTGTGAATTTTACCTGAAGCATCTGATGTTTATGGCTTCTCTTTGTTTTTTGGGGCTTTTTTTTTACACTTTTGGAAAAAGAAGAGCTACCTTTATCCCCATGAACTTTTCAGATGGGGTGGTAGCGGGGAGGGCCAAAACACTGTAAAACAAACATTTTGCCTATTTTAAATAAAATACTGATGGAGATCTAGCCCATGTATGTGGGAATTTTTCTTGGCAGATGCTTGCTAAGTTCTGAAAAACATCAGCTTTGAGAATCTATTTTTGTGGTCTGGAAGAGCAATGTCTCCCACTGAAGTTTGAAGGTTAAGGTAGAAATACTTTTTTGGAAATTGAACTATGAAGTGCAAGGAGATATATTTTTAAGCAATTTTAGAAGACAATACCAGCCCGTCAGTTTTGACCCTAGTTTTTCATTTCTGTATTTGGAACAGTGTTGCAGCTTTACACCCAGATGATTTGTTAGTTGTGCTGTAGTAAATAATTCAAAAGAGCCTTTGTTGTGTAGTCAGCAATGTCACACATCTCTCACCTCCCCTAAGTGATGGGAGCAGATTCTGACCCCATTTGCAGTGCTGTAGGTTTGCTGCAGCTCAAGGAAGCTCTTTGGAAGATCTTGGCTTTTGGGTTTTGTTTTCTAAAAATAAATAAAATCTTAAAAATGAAATTTTAAAACTTAGCAGTAATTTGGCCTCTCATATGTCGATTCTGGAAATGCACAGAAGGAAGAAGACAGTAAGAGAAACCCAGGTGTGATGGTATTTTGGTAAAAAGTGTTGGCATCACCTTGGAAACACTCACTGGGCTGAGGGTCAGACTGGAATTTTGAGTCCTTGAACAGGCAATGTAAGATATGCCTCTGTTGAATGGCAATGGGGAGCTGGAGGAGAGCTGATGTCTGCAGAGCTAGGCACCTCTGGGAAGCCATAAAAACATTGAGGCTAATAGAAATTTGCCTATCAGCTGGAAAAAGGAGTATGCCATGACCAGTCTCAGTGCTGCAGCTTTCCTGAATCTTTAACAATGAAGATAAGTCTTTGTGTGCTGGGCTACTTTCCATCTTACCTGAAATTTTGTTTTGTTTGTGTTTAGAGAATTTCTGTGTCTGTGAGGAGATAAGATGGCTGCCTCTTTAGACTACAGTAAATTCTATTCTTACATACTGTTGAGCAGTCTGGGTTTTGTTTTTTAATGAAAGGTGCCTATAGTTGTTTTCTTGAACTTAATGAGAAGTGTTTGTTAGTGTCAAAAACTTGTAAAGTCTCTGTCATACTATAGCTGACTCGCCCACTTGTCAGCAATACTGGATTTTCCTTTTTCTTCGTGAGTGGTTATCTTTCAGCTTGTTCTATTTCTGTCCAAATAGTGTTGCTCCCATTCTAGCCCAGTGAAGGATATTCATAGCTTTCAGACCTAGTTCTCATCACAGCCAGACCACTAACAGAATCAGACAGTGTTGAGGTAGGAGGTGCATGGGACTTGCCATGCTCTTCTCAGTAGAATTTTCTGCATCTGACAGGTGATGCGACCAAACAAATAAACAAAACTCAGATCCTGTAATGTCTGTAGGCAGCAGGTGTTCGTACAGGTCATGGACTTCAGTGGCTCAGGTAACTGAAAAAAATAAACAAAATAATTTACACTATCTTGAAAATAGACACTGCCTTAATCCATCAACTTAAAAGTCATCATATGTGAAGGAGAGGACAGTGCAAGTAAGTTCATAAGACTGAACAGAGAAAGACAGATGATTCTTCTTGTCTGCTGTGCCACATTGAAAAAAAAAAGGAAAAAAGCCTTAAAAGAATTACCAGGCAATGAGGAGATAATTAAACCATCAAGCACGGGGAATCTTACGGCCATTGTGGGTAAACAACTCTGGATGCTCCAGGCAAGGGACCAACTTAATTAAAAACAATGATAAAGGGGAGAAAAAAAAAAGCCAAACCCAAAATCCTAATTTAGTTTACCCGTTTACCAAAGAAACATGTTGGAAGCCCATTAGTTTTTCTACAGAGACTAACACTTTGTCTATAAATGTAACATTTTAGAAACTTTCTAATCTTTCTCTGGCTTTGCTTTAAAAATGTACAAACAGTGTGGGATCCAAAATTTGTGGGTTTGAAATATGTTTTGTGCCAATTTTCTGATACTGTTTTTTCATCATGAAATATTTAATTTTTCACTTCTAAGTAAGAGGAAAGCTGAGATCTGTAGCAGGAATAGCATTTTTTTTTTTTCTGTTTATTGGAATATCCTTAGGGCAGAGAGAAAGACACAGAGGAAGCCAACCATACCCTGGCTGCATCCATAGCACCGTGGGCGACAGGTCAAAGGAAGGGATTCTGCCCCTCTGCTCTGGTGAGACTCTGCCTGCAGTGCTGCATCAGCTCTGAAGTGTCAGCAGAAGGATGTGGACCTGTTGGAACAAGTCCAGAGGAGGCCACAAGGGTAGTCAGGGGGCTGGAGCACCTCTCCTACAAGGACAGGTTGAGAAACGTGGTGTTGTTTAACCTGAAGAAGAGAAGGCTTCCAGGGAGAATTTTACAGGAACCTGAAGGTGCTGCAAGAGAGCTGGAGAGGGGCCCTTGGGGCATGGAGTGGCAGGACAAGGGGTAATGAGTTAACACTGGAAGTGGGCAGGTGTAGATTGGATATTGGAAAAATATTCTTTACTGTGAGGTTGGTGAGATGCTGGAATATGTTACCCAGAAAATCTGTGGCTGTCCCATCCTTGGAAGGTTTCAAGGCCAGATTGTACGGGACTTTGAGCCACCTGGTCTAAAGGAAAGTATTCCTGCCCATGGTAGGAATATTGTAATGACATGATCTTTGAGGTCACTTGTAACCCAAACCTTTCTGCGACCATCATGTGCAATGAAGCAAACTCTGTTTGCACAGGCTATGCAGCCTGTGGTAGAGTGGGTGCTGTCCTGGCCTGCAAGCCTTGCCTTGTCTGTAGCTGGACCTTTGTGGCTGCAGCATTACCAGCTTAACATCTCATGAGCACATGGGAAGCATAGGGAAATAGAAATTTCTGGGCTGGATTGCCCAAGGAAGGACTTAATGGCTCAAGTAAAGATGGGTGTTTGTGTGAGCTTGAGGCTGTTGTACCTTGAGCTGCCAAATCTAAAACTTTAAATGTCAACCTAAAAATTCAGAATGAATCAATATAATACTTTCAACCTTCAGTTTTCAAGAACATTTTTATTTGTACTTGGTATGCTAAATTGCTACAGAATATGGTATTTGAAAATAGCACCATTACTTCATTACTGCCATTCTTACTGGCCTGTGTAGATGTATTACTCACATTACTGAAGTTGGGAGGGGGGGAAGCCTAGAACTGAGTGCTCTTGTAAAAATGGACATATTAAAACTTGTGCCAAAAGGGCAGCAAGGGAGAAAACAGAGGTACCTGTCAAAGCAAAAGGCAGAAATATGTATTCTTATAGAAGCTTCTGCTGCTGTTCTTATAAAGAATAAACATTTTTCCAGTTGTGCCCAGTTGAACTACCTTTTGCCTCTCTGATGTGGGCTTGGAAATGCTTTGAGTCAGAGTATGTGTATCTCCTGTCTTAGTGGGACAGTGTTTCCTGATAATAGCAACTGAATTCAGCTTCAAATCCATATTATTACAAGGCATGGGTCTCTAACAGTTTTTGCAAGTAATTTTCCAATCTTACTTTTAGTTGTGGATTTAATATTTAACATGCGAGGATTCTTAATGTTAAGAGTAACATTAAGGAATATTAATATTTAATTAGATGTCATAAGAAATAGCTTACAGTCATTTTTGCAGATGAAATAGGTAAGATATTGCTCATAGTTCCTTCAGAATTTTGGTGCTTCTTAGTCACCCTTTGCTTAAGGGATAAGGCATAAAATCTTCCTTTGTATGTGACTGCCAGAAGTTAGATTACATTGGAACTAAATAAACACTGAGTTGGAAGGAATTTAGATTAACATCCATATTTGTAGATTTTGAAATTTCCTTAATCTGGAAAAACAAAGCTTGAAAGTTGTCATCTGTGTCAGCATTATGTTAAGCTCTGCATTGGCACAGTTCTTACTTCTGTGCTGCTCTGAGCTGGAACTTGGTGTTTTGCAGCTCTATTTTTCATTCATGGAAGTAGGACGTAGTGGAAGAGCTGTCTCCTTGGATGTGTGCTCTGAATTTCACTCTGCAGGGCAGTTTGCTGGTCAGAGTTGGTGACTTCACTGGAACAGAAGGTTCAGATCAGTTCAAGAAATTAACCTCAGTTAAGGTCTTCAGCATTAAATCTGCAGTATTATTAAAACCAGAACACATTGGTGGTTTTATTAAAAGTCCTGCTTTGAGTTACGGTTTGAATTTCAATTCTTTATTTGAAGAATTTTTGGCAAGATTTCTTCAGTTTCCCCTGTGCCTCTGTCCCTGAGTGCAAAGGCACTTTTGTGTGCTGGTAACTGCTCACCAGCCCAGTTTTTATTCTTCAGCTTAGTTGTAGTACCCTATCATTTAGAATTACTTAATGATCTGGTTAGGATTATGTATTGCCATTTACTGAAATATTTCTTCCTCTTCATTCTTGTAGTAGTAGTTTTCTGCCTTGATCTAAAATGCAGTGTAATTCTTCACACAGAATGCAGGAGGTTTAATTACTTCCTTTACAACTAAAAGGTATGGCGTTTCTGGCTGAAATAATGTTGTTGGTGTTTGGGGTGGGGTTTTTGTTGTGTTTGTTGGTTTGATGTGGTTGTTTGGTGGTTTGTTTTGTTTGTTTGTTTTTTTAATAGTGGGATAGTTAAAAGTATTTTAGGGAATGTCTGCCTCAAACATGGTAAGATGCTGGGAAACTGGGAAAGATTTGGGAACAGAATAGTTTTGCTAGAGAATGCTAATGTTGGAAATGGTAGAAATCAGTTTTGTGGGAAGAAAGACTGGGTAGTTCCTGTAATGACAGCCAGGGATAATTGAAGTAGGAGGTAGGTATGGGGGGGATTAGGGTGAGAATATTTTTATAAGGATTAGAAGGATGGTCACTGGAGGTGAAGTGACAGTCTCTTGGTTCCTTTTGCTGTCTACATGGATTTCTTCCTCAGTTTTTGAGGCTTTTCTGTTAACAAGTTCTATTAATTCAGCAGTGAGGAAAAGAAAATGAAGACTTGAAATGTAGTTGTGCCTGTTGTTTTAGACTGAGGAAATAAAATAAAAAAGTAAAAAACTTTATCTAAACTGTTTCACTGTATGTCTCCTCTGGGTAGTGAGAGGAGGGCAGCTGCAAGTAACTCAGCTGCACAAACCTTTGGGCACTTTGAGAAAATCTTAGGCCAGAAAAATGAGAAATGACAGAAATTCTGGGATAACAGGGGAAAAGATGCTAGTTCTGTATTTCCCCTTTTTTCTGCCTTTGTTTTCCTTTATAAAATTTAAGTGTAGCTTATCCAGGGCATGACAGAGCTGTTGTATTTTTTTGTTTGTTTGTTTTTTATAGAAAAGTGCAAACAAAACCTCATCAATTGAATCTCAAAAGTAGTCCTTTGTTTTCCAGAAACATTCCTTTGCCTGTGTAGAAATGAACTTCAAATATAAAATAAAATATTTTAAGATTATGATATAGTTTATCAATAAAATGCAATTTATTTTGGGTAGCCTACAAATTAGCTGCATGGCTATCAAAAATCTTGTCCAATTCATAGTTGAAAAATTAATTTAAAAAATCGGTCACTCTTTTCCATGTGATTGTAATTTTACAGTCTAACACAGGAATAAATTATCTTAATTAAGCAATATGACAGAAAAAGACAGGCAGAAGAGCATGCAAAGCCTGCCAGGTAATATTGAGTTCCACCACATGAAAGAGAAGAATGATGAGTATTCTGTAATCAGTTGGTACAGGACAGCAGCGTTTATTCCACTGGATGACTTGTCATCCAATAAAGTTTCCTGAATGCTGTCGCTGAAACACCTACCTTAGTAACAACAACAAAAGCCACGTTGCTCCCAAGTGTGCTGCAGAGCTGGAATCTGTGTCCATCTGCCAGCAGTCACTGCTGGACTGGTGTTCTTCACCCCTCAAAGCACAACTCAGCAGACCCACCAGGGAAGGGAGCAGAATTGGTACTATGGGATTGACTCCTCTGATGGCATAAAAAGAGGCAAATTATACTTTTCTAACTAATGATCTAGAAACCCTAACCAATGATCTGATTACTGTTGTATTTCTTTAACCACTTTTATTTAGCTTTCTTCCTTAGTTTGATATGCAAATTGCTAGGCAAATATATTGTTTTCTCAGCATCCATGGAAATGTAATAAAATGGCAGAGAATGCAGCTGTCAGTGGGAGCTGTGCTCATTTAATAACTGTGAAATTTGACCTCAAGCTAGGCCTCCTTGTATTTCTTTCCAATGGATAAGGGATTTGATGGGAGTATTTTGGTATGATAGCATTTCAAAATTTTGACATATGTTTAAATAGATACAGACTGCATGCTTGAATCTGTACTTAGCCCTTCACTTAACCTGAAGACTTACAAATGAAAACAAAACAAATGAACAAAGCATTTTCTAAAATCATCTTGAGTGATGCCTGCCACATGAGGAAAACAGCAAAGCAGCTGCCAGAGAGTATCAGACCTAAAAAGAGACAACTTCAGCTCTGGCTAGGTATGGCAGGGAGTTGTAGTAAAACGTGGTTACTGCTAAGCAGATATTAGGAGGTAAACTATCCTTCTCTCTCTCTCTCTCTTTTTTTTTTTTTTTAATACTCAGCTGTAGAGTAAGTAGGCAGCATAAATGTTGCTGATATGTCTTAAGATGGATGAAATGTCCTAGAACAATGTCCCCGGCCCCTGGTACACAACAGCTGGTGACACAGCTGTCTTCTGTGACAAGTCGGCCTGGCACTGCTGTAGCCAGGCTGGGTTACTGTGAAACCTGAGATAGATTCTGTCTGCAGGGCTCTTTTGCTCCTCGCTGAATAGATGTCCCATCCCTGATCATCCTCTCTGGAGTGCAAGACCAGAAGTACACTGCTGGATTTTGGGACAATTTAAGATGAAGCTGTTATGTTTCTCCCTTCAGGCTCAGTTGGCATTGCACTAATTCATGTCAGTTTTGAGCTGATGCCTCAATCTCTGTGCTTTCCAGATTAATCCAAGCATAAGGTGTTTTGGGTAAATTGCTTCTCTCATTCTTAGATTTGCTTCCAGCACCTCTCTCCCTGGGGTGAAGGTAGGACTATTTTGTTGCTGAGATGAGAATTTAAATTACTACCAGACACATTATGGATTCTTTTAAGGATTAGCCCAGAATAAAGAAGTGAAATATTTAATTTTGATACTACTCCTCTCCTTGTCCCTTCACTTTGAAATGGTTCCAAACACTGCAACCAGATACTCGAACTATAAACTGGTATGTGCCAGTTTTTCTGTTGCTGGATTTTTTCTTTATCTTTACTATGTTGGGGTAGAATGCAGCAGCTGTTTAACAGAAAACTCCATAGCCACCATTAAGAACAAAGAGAAGAACAGTACCTATCTGAAACTGCACAGGAATTTCTAGGTATGTATCTGGGAGTTAGGTTTTGTCCAGGATGCAATAATTAATGCCCTTAGTGGGAGGCAAGTCTCCATTGCTTAACAGGCCAGCTGTCTTACATGTTCATCCCAGTGCCAGAGGGTGCTGTGCCCCTATAAAACCAGCAGGTTTTCACTTCTTTTGTTTTGAGCTGTAGGTACGCAGGAGCCCTTTTTATCTTGGCACCGTGATGAGCTCCAAGAAAACTCTTGGACTGCTTGTGTTGTGTGTTTGATATCCTTGCTTCTGAGAATAAAAAATACTCTATCCAACACACTCCTCAGATTTTGCTGCAGCAGTGGACAAAATACTTAACTCACAATTGTAGTTTTAAATATTTTTTCAAATGTGTGTGAAATGGTGGTTCATCTCAACATCAATTTTCTACTCACAATGTTAGTTCAGCTAGAAAACATTGTCAAAATTAAATGTCCATCTTTTCTTCAGATGGTCTTTTAAAATTAAGCTTGGCTGATCTCTCACAGTGTTTTTTGTGTCCTCCATCAATAATACTTTGGTATGAGATTTTTTTTTTCTGAAGAAAATTTTATAAAGTTGATCAATTGTTGCTTTCTGCACCTTCATCCATTCAGCTCAGCTTGATTTCTGTTGGTAGCAGCAGTGGAGTGTAAGGAGCAGAAAAATGAATTACTGGTGCTGCCTGTCTCTTTACCAGAAGTGTTTGTTAGTTAGGTACTCCATTCTTCATATCCTTCCAGTCAGGACAACCTGTACAGAAATTGTCTTTCTTCATCAGTGTGAGAGAACATACCACTTAGAGTACCATTTTCATCCTGGAGATGGAAAATTACTTTCCTTCTGGGAGACATGAGCATTCAGACACACTAATGTCTTTGCAACTTTAAAACCACCACACAACTCCTTAGGAAAATGAATAAATCAAGTTGTCAGGCCTATAATCTGTGTCCAGGAGTCTGAGTCTTCCAAGGCTCAACATGTAGGACCAGAATTTTGTCCCTTTGAGATGAAAATCCTGTGAGTAAGCAGAGGTCCCTGTTTCACAATTCGTTAAGTGAATCATTGCCCTTTGTGATACGTCTGAAATGTTTAGTCTGCACATATACCATGCACTGGCTGATTGAATGTGAAGATTCACGTAGGATTTGGGTTTTTTTTCTTTCTTTTCCTAGTTAACAAGAATGTTTGTAGCAGAGAACTAGTATGTAAGAGAAGCAAAAGTGAAGCTGTGCAGTCATTGATGGAGTGAGGAGTCATTGAAAGGAAAAGCATTTCCAGGACCCCAACACCAACATGTGTCTGTCTGTGATTTTCCCGGTCTCTTTTATTTACCAAGGTTTTTAGGAATACAGAGCTGCCTTGTAAAGATCTCCCTCAGGAATGATTTATTTTGTTGCCACAGGATGACACCAGTCTATAGTTAGCCATGTCTAGTCTGTAATCAGACTCAGTGGGGCAGATTAGGTGCTCTCGTAAAGTGAACGTGGCTGGAGAAGATTGGCAGCAGAAAACAACACAGGTACTGAAGAAGCTGGACTAAGATAATCAGTGCTCCAGGAGGCTGGAGAAATTTGGGTTTGAATGCTTTGCTTAAATTTTAGGTTAGGAAATAAAACTCTGCCATTCTCTAGGCATAGCACCAAGTCCCTTCAGATTGTAGGAAATTGTTTATTTGCATACATTCATCTACTTGATTATGTGTTTTTTGTATTTGTTTAATGGTGGTGATCAGCTATGCTATTGCAAGAACTAATCCCATCAGGAGCAGTCTTGCAAGTATGGAAAACTGTAACCTTCAGGGATTATGATTCATCTGTGTTTAAAAGGAACATAGCAACATTAAATCCAAGTTATATTACTTGAGCATCCTGAGATCCCTGTCCCCTGGCTTTGTGGGAAGAATGGGAAGCAAGAGTAGAAGGCAGATTATGAGTTTTTCTGTGTGTTGCTGAAGTTGCTGGGGAGGTTTCTCTCCCTGACTGGGTTGTGGTGTTAGTGCTGGGCAGTAGAA
Organism: Sinosuthora webbiana; assembly: GCA_013397395.1. Lineage (NCBI taxonomy): Eukaryota > Metazoa > Chordata > Aves > Passeriformes > Sylviidae > Sinosuthora > Sinosuthora webbiana. The sequence goes on along the minus strand of VXBN01009770.1, from coordinate 161,479 downwards.
ACAAATTATGTTCTGGCTGTTACTGGTCCCAGCCAGGTGTTCTAGTTTGTGTTGATACCGGTGCTCATTTGTGTTGAACAGCAGGTGTTGAGAATTAGCCTTTTTTTTGGTGCTCTTGCCGTGGGGGTGGTGCCTTCCTCAAGGAGGGAGGCGTGGCAGCCAGAAGTACGGCGGTTTCAGACTGTTACTGCTAAATTCACTGCTGTCTGTTTGAGAGGGAGGGAGTAAGATTTGTAGAAAAATGAAAATTTTGGGGAAGAGGGGAAGAAATCAGAAGCAACCAGCATGAGTTTCTTGAAGACAGTGCCTTGATACACTAAGCTCAGGTAAGGTAGTTGGTGGTAATTGTTTTTTCCTTTAGAAGTAATTCTTGACAATTATGCATTATATTTGTATTGTTTTTGTTTCTCTGCTTAGCCTGGTCCTGGCTCACAAAGGTATCTGAAAGCTGTTTGACCTTCTGGAGTAAGCATTGAAATGTAGGCTTTATGTTGCATGTAGTAGCCCAAAGAGAATTATGACAAATATGTGGTCCCCTATTACATGAAGAATCTGCTCTTTAGGCTGAAGCTAACTCTAAAAGAGATTGTTAATAGTGTTAATATTAGTTCTTGATTGAAACAAAACCTTTGGAAATTACTGTAGGTTTCTATTGCAGATTTATTTATTAGATGTTTTGGTATCTCAGTGCTTGGTATCTTAGAGTTTCCCTTATGCCATCTTCTTTTTCTTCTTTCGTTGCATAAAACATAGAGCCTAAGAACAGTGAATCCCATAATATGCCACAAATTAGGTTTTGGTCCTAACTGCATCTACAGAGATTTGCTGTGAAAGAAATCTTGAGCTATCTGTGTCTTAATGAGCTTCATAAGTTAGAAGCTATGGATTTGTATTTTAGTAAATAAAATTTGCATTATTTCTGTTCTTTTATTTGTCCTAGCAGCTCTTTGGTTTGGTGTCCCTATGAGAGCACTGAATTAATCTCTTCTTATCTATTATTTTGGGACTAGCTTGCCTCTTTCTTTTCCTGTTCAATAGCAGAACTTAATGCCTCAGTATTTCCTGTCCTCTGAGGGCATAACATTCTCTTATTCTCTGGATCCTGCTCTAGAAATTGCTGCAAAACATAAAAAACCTGCAAAGGTGATTAATAAGTTTAAAAATTTTACCATATTTCCTTATTAGTTTCAAACTAAGAATTTCACCTAGACTCCCTATTTTGTCTATTTGGCCCAAGGGCCTTTTGCAGTTGAATAAGCTGTTCAGTGTCTTTTAAAATTTCTAAAAGTCATAATAGGCAAGTTGTTCATTGTTACAAGTTGGTTTCTATTGTGTCTGAAAAAATACAGATGCAATCAGGCATGCTGAGAGTTACCTGCTGTCTGATCCCAGGCTAAACTCAGAATGATTTTCTCAGTCATTTAACTAATGCCACCTTGAATTCCTATCAGTGAGTTGGTCTCTTTATCCCAGATGGATTAGTTTAGGTATCACATGTGTTTATATATCCCACTTATCTTTTATATGATCAATCCTACTTCAGGTTTTCAGTAAGCAGTTTTCCCTTCAATCCCATCAATTCATGCATGCAGCTTCTTTACAGGCTAGCATTTAGCTTTCTTATACCTGCATAATGTCTAGGTTGAAGTTCCATCTTTTCATCATCTTTATGAAATACAGGTTGCCAAGTTTGTCTTCAAAGTAATCTCAAAGATGCAGCTGGGTTAAAAAAAGGTACTTGAATATTAAAGAAAAGGAATAAATAATAAAGAAAAGCTAGTCAAAGACAGACCAGAAGTTTGCTGTGTATTATAAATATAGCCAGTATGTGGGATATCAAGCTGGATTCAAAATGACAAGAAGTGAGGTTGATAGTAAGCAGGTGTGTGTGTTCAGGTGGATGTGGCAATTTGGGCTCTGCCATTTGCTGAAAAAAAAAAAGAAATTGAAAACTAATTGTAAATTACTAGTAGGATTATTATTTTGGTTATAAGAAAATGTCTAGTGTGCATCAAACCTGCTCTTCTTGTTTTGCTGGATGTGTCTGAGTATGTGTTACCGGCAAGTTACTCAGACTTTGTCAGGGGAAGTGGCTTACACTGTGCCTGAAACTAAATAGCTGCTCGAAAAGGGAGGATGAGCAGACAAGAAACAGGGTTAGGTTAATGCGTGCAGGGGGGCCAGACTTCCTTGAAGGAGTCAGTTCATGGCCATGAAATGCCCTGGGAGAATGAGTGTTGTGTGTGTATAGGAGATGTGGTAGAAGCTGTGTTCCCTCTTGTGTTTGTAGCAGTTACTGCATTTCTGTACTGCTCATGACAGAAATGGGGACAGTTGCATTTCAAATATGAGGATGTCTGGCCTTTCTGGTTTTCTTCTGTAAAATTGGTGAAGTTGTGTTCTGTGAATCGATGGATAGCTCTTAGATGCTGTGATATAGATACAGGTAACCAACATTGGCATTTTCAGTACTTTAAAAGGTACACTTACTTGTAACTTTGAGGTTAGGCTCATAGGCTTCTGTGATTTGGTCTGAACTGAGAGAAAGGCTCAGCATTTCCAGTAGCCCAGTTCAAAGCTTTTTAAGAAAGGTATCTGCATATATTAAGTTTTCTGGTGAAAATATGAGGCTTAGTCTGTTGTAATGCTAAAGTACTTGTGCCCATAAGCTTTGAATTCTGTACAAAAATACATTTGGTTTTGAATTAATGTAGTGTTCTGATAGTGTTCCTGTTTGTATCTTCTCTGTAGAGAAAGCCAAGTGCTGATAAAAACAAACTTTTATGGTTGTGTCCAACTGCTACTTTACTATCCCTCCCCAAATTTTTAGCATGATATAGTAGTAGGAAGAAGCAAAGTACACCAGCTACTCCTTCATCTCGTTTCCATGATGAATGGAATAAGGAGCTCAATGGAAGAGAGTGAAGCTGTGTTTGTTTAATGTTATTACAAGCTGTGTTACTAAGATTGGGAGAGCATGTAAAATGAGTAAAAATATTTGTAGTTACTTAAGTATGTGTGAATAACATTTGTGCTTAACAGTGAAAAGATGAAGACCAAACACCTTCAGAAAATATGTGCTAAAAATTCGTTGTTCTTGTAGAAGGAAGTACACAATTTCATAATAATGCCAAAGAGAATTAGTGTTCCATCAAAACTTTCTGAACTCTAAGTCTAGCCTCTTGTAAATAGTTTAATCACAAAGGAATTTAAGTGTTACTTGGATTATTTAGAAACTTTTCTTAAGAATCCAGAACAGAGTTGCTATATTCACTTTTTCTGTTCTATAACATGAGAAACTGCAACTTTTTTTTTTTTTCTGCTTGTGTTCTGCATTTTGTTTTGTTTTTCTTTTTTTCATTTCACATTCTCTTTTAGAAAGCAGAGCTTGTTTCTCTATCAGTATCTCCTAGTGACAGGGATAGTGCTATCTATTGTTTCTTATTCTAAATTACTTCTGACTTAATTTTAGAATTGAAGAGAATGGAAATACTGATCTGTGGCTGCTGCTTTCATGTTTTGTCATGATTTTCTTTATTGTTGCTTAAGAAAAGTGACAAGCCACCATTTGAGATTCAGAGCTTTCTTACTATAGTAGTACCCTTAAGCTTTGTCAGCTGAGACTGCATTGCTTTGCTGTGAGGTGTGAACAAGTGTCACATCCTCTTCTGTGGCTTTGAATGTTTACTGCCTTAAATTTCTAGTTGGTTACTTGGATTTCTGATATCTAGAGGAGTATGACTACTAATGTTCAAAAAGAAGAAATCATTCAGCAGTCATCCCTCTATTTTTCTGTGCGATTCCCCTGCCCCTGTTACTCATGGTTAGAAAATGAGTCACTAGAAGCTCCACATAACCCATGCTGGTGAAGGTCATACCCCATTTTACTTTGGGAGTGGGGGAAGATGAAAGAAATGTTAAGTTGCAATGAACCTCTTTTCCGAGCCCGCTAGCCTATTTTGTTTATTTTATTGCATTGTCATGGAGAGACCAAAAACTTACAGCCTTGAGGTCCCATAAGACTTAGGCATATGCAAAATTCTAAGTCTACAGATGAGCTGGACAAAATGGTAACTCCACTGGTAAATCAATATAACCTGTCTATTCAATATCCCAGTGGAAGCTTGAGGTGCTAAAATACAAGGCTGAAGAGGAATCTGGCTGATGGAGGGTAATTGCAGGTATGTGTTTGTGACTCTGCAGACAGCAGAGATATTGAAAGTTTCTTTTGGAAGAGTGTGGTGTGGTTGGAGAAGCTGCATGGTGCATGTGCAGGCTTACTTGGCACTGTAACAGAGCTCTCCCAGGCCTTGGAACAAAGACGTATCAGGATAACAGAGATGTATCACTCAAGACCTTTTCCTACAGAAAGGATTTGAAAATTTTGGCCATTTAGAATGCATTTACTGGAAGAGGAGTCTTTGAAAAGATGAGAAAAAAATGCAATCTCCAGAGAAATGGCTCACTGGCATTGAGAATTTATGCTGTTGCTGAAGAAGAACTTAAAATTGAGAAATGTGATAGATTTGCATAATGCCTACTTTTTCCTTTAAAGTGTACATGAAGAGAGATAGAAACCCAAGGATAGCATAGCAGATAAAGTGATGTAACTGTACAGAACAACAGACAATTATTAGAATAAAAGTTAAATGCAATAAATATTTCTGAGACTAGTAGTCAGGTATGTAACTACCGGTTATGACTATGCCAGCTTTCAGTGCAGTTAAGGTTGTGTATTAGCTGAAGTGCAAGCAAAGCTGAAACACTTTTGTGCAAATACCAGGAGCTTGGGGTATAAAATGGAATAATTTGAATTGGAAAATGTTAGACTGGATATCATAGCCATAAGGTAATAGCATAGCAGAACATGAATATTGAAGGATACAACTGAAACCTAGAAATAGACATTATCGAATGGCACTACAGTACATGATATTATGATGTTTTTAGAGTGTTGCTGTTACAACTTAGAGGAAATGCTGGTGAAGCAGAAGCCACTTGGAATGATGTCAGTTCAGTGAATGGTGCTAAGGCTTCTAGGGCATTGGTAGATTTCTGCAGTGCTGAATCTGGAAACAGGTAACTGTAATAGAGTAAAGATCAAAATTACTGGGCACATCACAAGAGAAACCATCTTTGTGAATATCACTTGGAGAACAAGTGCTGATGATAATGGTAGGTAGGGCCAAGATAGTGTGGTTTAAAGGTATAATAGTTTTTTAAATTTGAAAATAAATCATAGGACCAAAACCAGGGAAGGCTGGTTTTGAGTAATGCAGTTTCAGCTCAGACTTGTGTATCTTGATGATTTATATGGGTTTGGTCTCATATGTTTTCCTGAGAGATGGGTTCAGGGAAGGATTATGAGAACTGGAAAGCATTTCCTACAGGGGATGAATTAAGGAATGAAAACAACCCCAAAACTTGGTTTCCTTTATCACTTCCAGTAATGGGAAAAAAGAGAACATACATGTAAGATAAAGGTGAGTGTTGGCATAATAATGTGGATAATTTGGACATTGAGGTATACATTTACTTTGAAAACTACAGAAGGTTCTTGGTGTTAAAACAGTCAGCTTCTGGAACAGCATTCCTCTGGGGATATGGAGACAAAGCTATCTAGCGACTTTTAGGCTTGAGCTAAATAATATGTTGTGGAAAGATTAGATTTTGATGTTGCGTGTTGTAGTAGGTCTGATAACTCAGAGGGCTCTTTCTGTTTGGTTTTCTCTGGGTGTGTGTGTGTTTTTTTTTTCCTGAGATCGTCCAGGCTTTACAAGGAGTAACTTTATAAGTTTCTTATGAGAATTACATCCAATTAAGTGGAAATGTCACTGCAACGCATAAAAAAACAAAAAGGTGCCCTAAACCTTTCATTTCCACCTCAAGAGAAAGTACTGAATGTGAAGTTTAAAGGATTTTGTGTCTTTAAAACAGACAATTCTGTAGCTGACTTATTTCTGACCCTTGGTAATTTTTTTGTGCTTGAAAGGTAATCATAGGAACAATCTTTCATTCTCACACATTTCAAAAGAAGCAGCACAGAAAAACAAGGTGACAACAAATTCCCCTCCTTCACCTGCCACCCTTTCAGACTTCACACCTCTTCCATCCACCTGCAGAAAGAGTCTGATGTGACTGGTCTTGACACTTGTGCTAATGGCAAGGGAGTTGTCTATGCATCTCCCCAACTAGTGATTCTTAAATGAATGTTAGACTCTTGCTAGAGCAAAGTAAAGGCTGAATGTTCTTATTTTGGTAGAGCAGGAGAAATCCGATGATACATTCATGGGCTAATTAAATATAGCAAAGTGGGACTGGAGGAAGAAAATAAGCAATAAGCAGCTAAATAACGAAGTTGTGTGGGTCTCTGTTTACTGCTGGGAGGTGGGGAAAATATTTTAAAACAAAAGATAAATGTTGAGCAGAAGTTAAAACTTTGGCCATATTTACTGTGAATGATCGAAGAAATTGCCAACTTAGTGGCATTTCAAGCAAAATGTCAGTCTTCCTTTGATTATTTCAAAATTTTATTTTTTTTAAAAAATGTTTATTTTAAGAATGTGCTTTAAAAAAATATTTTATAAATGCTGGGAAAGGAAGGAGACAGGTGGGTTGGAGAAACTGCACAGTGCCAAGTTTCTCTGGTTGTATCTTCCAGCTAACTTATTCCTTATTGCCTGACTGCCTTAAGGAAATCAAGAAACAGTTTTTGAATAATTTATGGTTTTTTTGTCACCCTTGTAAGGTGCTAATATGCCATAGTGAATTGAGGAGGGGGTGGGTAACCACAACAGCCTGCAGTGGATAAAATGAGTGGAATGCTTTTATAAAATACTGTGTGTGCTTGCAGTCTGAAAATTTAAAGATGTTCTCAGAAGAATGCAAAAGCTACTTACCAGGAGAATTTAAGTTTCTTAAACTTTTTTGTCTAAACTCCTGCACAAGTTGCTTTTCTGCCTTGAAGTAAGATGGATAAAATTGTTTAGGCTAACATCTGAAAATTCAAGAGCAGGAGGGGAAAAATAAGTCCTGAAGCCAATAATGTTCTCTTTGGGATAAGGGTTTTAAGGCTGTTATACATCAGTTGCAGAGAGTGTGCTTCTCTCCCAGCTGCAGAAGAGCTGTTGGTCCCCAGAGCCAGCCACCTTAGCTGGGCTTGTTTAGAGAGCTGGAAGAGGCTGTGCATGACTCTTAAATAAAACTGACTCCCTTCTGACCTGGACCCTGAAGTTTTAGTGTTCTGCCTTTTTACCTCTTTTCTCCCTTCTAGGCCTACCAGCAGCTCCCACAGAGGGCTCTTTCTATAATCCTTCTCATATGTTCTCTACTTTGTGTTCCCAACAACTCTAATGACTCCTCCCAGGCCATGCTCAGTTGCTATTTGTTATAGATATGTCTGTCCCTCATCTTTAAAGTGTGTTGCTATGTTTGGTTCTTTCCTTTCTGTCCCCAACCTTTTTCTTTTTGTGGTGTCCTATTCCAATTGACTCTCTGGTGGCTCTTTCCACAAAGTCTGCTGTCTTGAAGCTGACTTTGAGAAGTATGTCCTGGAACTGCGTTTCTTCAGAAAATGCTTTCTTGAGAAACACTTTCATTTCATAAGTTAGGTAATATTCCTGATTATTCAATATGAAAGAAAGTATTCATTCTGAAAGATTTAGATCTTAAGAGATTCACATCTTTTAATGTATGCAAATGTAGTTAAGATCAAAATAACTGCATGTCTGCAGAGGTGCAATGACATTGTAATGGAATGATGCAGTGAGGAGGAGGAGATAGTTCATTATGGTATTATTCAAACTTATTTTTGTGCTGAATTAATTGCACTGTTATATAGTCACTCTGTCTGTATGGGTGTGTTCTTCATCAGTATCTTGCTCTGTATCATTAGTAACACTGATAATTGCTCCAGTGCTGATTGGGATGGAATTTAGTCCAGCTGCTATTTTTTCTTGGAGGGCATCCTCCTCAGACTGTGCTCACTGTGTGAAGCACCTCTCCATGGCTGTGAGATCTTGCTACTCCATTTTTGCCTACTGCAAACACATCAGGGACTTAATGAACCCGGGCTGGTGAGAGAAGCTTGCTCCAAGCTCTGGCCAGGCTGTGTAGGTGCTCTGCTTTTTACCACTGTGGTGGGATGACAGGAAAGCAAAAATACAAGTGTGACCAAGGAGCAGCCGATTTGTAATTACTGCTGCAGAGCTTTGCAAGCTGAAGTTCTGAGGGGTATTCTTCTTTTCACCTGTTTTTAGAGTCAGATCTTTTGGTGCCTTGGGTTTTTGGTCCCTTTCTAAGCTCTGATTCTCTGCTTCAGGCTGGTTTCCCCGTTAATTCTTGCCCAGAGGGTCTTTTAGAAGCTGAGAAACCTTCAAAGCATGTAGGTCTGATTAAAATGTAGGTGATAATCCCTCAGCTAGATGTTGAGCAGCTATTCCAGGCTGGGCAATCAGATGCAATTTTACTATGGATGAAAAAGAGGCTGTTGCCAACCATTCACATCCTGAGGCAAGCTCAGTTTCTGTGTCAAGGGACTTGGCTTGTACTACTGTGCACCTTCAGTTTTCATCACAGAAACATTCAGCCCTGGACTGCCTCTAGTAAAAATCATAGTTATGTTTCATGTTTAATATAAAGCCATTCATTTAATTCAGACATACCTGTTTTGTAATAATTGCATCATACCACTGCAGTCATGGCCTTTTTAGCCAAAGAAGTCTGTACCTGAGGAGCATGAATATCTTATGAAACCAGCTCTTGAATTTTGTTTATACTGTATGACTGTGATAGCCTTATATTTCTTATGTTTTTGTTGTGAGTTTTTTTCTTTGCATGGGGTTTTAATCTGGAAAACATGTGCTTTTATCAGGTTTTATGTAGCTGGGATATTTACTAGTTTTAAGTCCTTAGACTATGGTTTTTTTTTTTTAAAAAATGTTTATAAAAACATTTGCCCATGACCCTTTTAGTTGAAGAGATACAATGCAATACAGAGTAGATAACTGTATGCAAAAATCCAGTTAAGTGTTTGGCTCTATTGCCTAATTAAAACTTACCTAATAAGATAGAAATAATCCTGAAAAATTAGTTATGTTTCCTCACTGTTTCTAGCTAGTGAAAAGCTGCATATTGGTGGAAACTGGTAGTGTAGTAATGGATATGCATGAATAGGAAATTTAGGTTTACTGGAGTGAAGTGTTGCACTTCCCTAATTGCCTGTCTGCACAGAAAGGCGTTGGTAAGTTTTGACTCCCAACAGATGGTGTCTGTGTTGCTTACAGGTTGTATTAGCAAGGAATTCTGCAGCCACAAACTCAGCAGACACATTGATAGCTCTGGAATGAGCCATGGAGTAGAGCTTCAGTATGTGCACATAGGCAGTTTGAGCTGTCCTAATCTTAATTGAAACAGGTATTTAGGGAGCGTTTGATCATCTTCTGGATTGTCCTTTGACCGGCGGTTCAAGTTGTGGTTCAAATGTATCACCTGTTAGTTTCTTCTAAACTGTTTTTAACTTTGGATGAATTTAGAGACATAGCAGCAGCTTGGTTTAAAAAGATTGTGAAGTTTGTTACACTGCTTGATACATCTTATTTATCCTTTAAAATACATAAATTCTGTTCTTACCGTCTGAGGATCTCTTATTTAATTTAAGGCAAATGGTCAATGAATGACTTATTTCTGTCACATAAGCACAAACATTCTTAGTAGTGCTCATGATTCATGAGCTTTCTTTCTCTTTTTCTCTGTATCTGTTTTTCATCTATTCCTGAATATTCCCTTCCCCAGATGAAATAATAATTTCTTTGTAACTGAGACTTCTGTTGCACATAGAAATGGAATCATTATTATTGAGACACATGTAAAGTGATTTATCGTTCTTTCTTAGCATAACAGCAGCAAGTCACCATTTCCTAGATTTATTTGTTCAACAAATATGTTCTTAACAGTGATACTCTCTTTTTAATTAGAAATGTAGGCAAGCCAGATAGTGATGAACTTTCAGGAGCAGTATATTTAAGTTGGAAATGTACATCATATAATGATTTTTTTCCCCCCTGGTATTTCACTTGAGTTTTAATTATTTATATTAAATACCATCATCAAATATTAACTCCCTTACTTTTCCATGCTTTCCTGCTGTCAGTTTAGCAGTAAGTGAGGAAAACGCAGTAATTTCCTTCCCATGGAAGGTGGAGGAGCAGGAGACCTCATGATGTCATGTTTAAAATCCAGGCAGCCACCAAGCCCCAGGCACGCCCTCTCTCCCTCCCCCACCAGTGGGATCAAGGAGAGAATCAGAAGGGTAAAAGCCTGAATACTCGTGGGTTGAGATAAAGGCAGTTTAACAAGGAAAGAAAAAGCCACACAAACACAAGCAAAGCAAAACAAGGAATGAATTCCCTGCTTTGCCATGGGCAGGCAGCTGTCCAGCCATCTCCAGGAGAGCAGGGTCCCATCACACGTAACTTGGGAAGACGAACACCATCGCTCCAAATGTGCCCCCTTTCCTTCTTCTTCCCCTCACTTTATATACTGAGCGTGATGTCACATGGTCTGGAATGTCCCTTTGGTCAGTTGGGGTCACCTGTCCAGGCTGTGTCCCCTCCCACCATCCCAGGCACCCCCAACTTCCCCCAATGTGGCAGCACAAAAAGCAGAAAAGGCCTTGGCTCTGTGTAAGCCCTGCTCAGCAATAACAAAAACATTTGTGTTATCAGCCTTGTGCTCAGCACAAATCCAAAACACAGCCCCATACCAACCACTCTGAATAAACTCTACCCCAACACACATGGTTTCCTCCTGAATATGGAGTAGTAAAATCAAAGCCTCTGCTGGGTCTTCACAGGTGAGTTAGTTTCTATGATAGTTCTGAAGGAAAAACACTTCTGTCATTTTCATGGAGGTTGTATGGAGAAAGGGCAACCAAAGCAGAATGACTGCTATTAAAGAGAGGGGGAGGAGTTCCTCCTTCCTATTATTACCAAAAGAAAAATGGTGAATTCCAGAACTGTCTGAAATTTAGCAAAGGGATTTTGTTCCAAGTATATATCTCTTTAATCTCAAAAGATGATATTATGTTGTATTTTATTTTGTGGGTGACTTGATTCAATCACCTTTCAGCTATAACTTTTGGAGCTCAAATGAACCCCAAATCTCTCAAATATGCTGTTAATTTTTTTTAAAAATATGTACAGTTTAGATATTCCTCAGATATAAGTTTAGGGGAAGGGGGAAGTAGAGAGAAATGGTTTTCAGCAATGTGGTCTTTTTATAGATATATAGGTGTTAAGACTGATGAAGTTTTTTTGTTCTAGGATACAATGCAAACCAAAATGGTTGAGAAATTCAAAGGTGTTGGGGACTGCAAACTTAAGATAAAATCCTCTATCTTTGAGGGTAAAAGCTGCAGTCTTAATACAGTAATTTGTCTGTAACAGTAGAAGTGACCACTGAAACTGATGCTACAGCAATTTTGTATTTTAAGTTTGCTTCTATCTTTTGCATGTTTATAGGTATTGGAAAAGGGAGGAAATGAATCTTCTAGAGGCAAAAGTTCCAGTTATTGCCACTCAGATACTGTACCTTGCAGAATGGAGTAATATAGTGCAATATTTTTTTGAAACTGCTTACTGTGTCCTACCTTCATTCCTTTCTTTAAGGGTTCCCAGCAAACCACCTTCCCCAGCCTGGATTTACTGCTGACTTGTGTACAGGAGCTACTGGTGAATTGAGCTGGGCCACACATTGACTTGGAAGTTTTGTTTTGTTTGAAATGGCAGCTTACAGGTTTGTGTATTTTCATTCCTGGAGATTAGAGAGAGAAATCTGCTGTGTAAATAAATTTGTAAGGAACTGATGAAATGCTAATATTTAGCTGGGCTCCACTTGCTCTGAACCCATGGGGTCGCAATAGTGGCTGAACTTGTCTTCACAGTTGTTTGCATGTAGCGGATGTCTTGAAACATTAGTTGGTGCAGTCACTTTTGAATAGGGTTTTGAAAGACTGACTTAACCTTCTAGTATTTGTTTTCAAGTGCTATAGAAGATAATGTCCATAACACAGTTTCTTCCTGGCTCGAGAGAAAGTTATAGCCAGTGCTACAGCATGTCTGTGGCTGAGCAGACATGGGAGGAGGAGGAATATAGGCAGTGCTGCTTGAAAGTATAGTGGGAAATTTGAGTAAAGATCATGGATTAATTTGACTATGACATGAATCTTCTTGAGTGAGGACTATGCTTGAGGTCCTTCATATTGGTCATAAGGCTGCACTTACACAATCAACCTAAGCTGACACATCTGTGGTCCTCTGCAGAAGGATTGCCTGTGGGGGCACACTTTTGCCCTCCGTGTTGGGCTGGTACTGGCATTTCTGCAGCCGGGTAGATGAGGGAACGGCTTGGTTAGGTTTTCATCGAGGTCAGTTCCTTGAGCTGACTGTGTGACTCCATCAGCACTGGTGCTGCTGTAGGGAAGGAGAGCTTCCTTTCCCAGGAGCCTGCACCTGTGTCGGGTCAGCGGCTGCTCCAGCGCAGCCCGAGGGATGTTGCACTTCGAACACTTGGTGTCACGGTGCGGTGGCTGTGCTGAGCAAAGCAGTAAATTCTTGCTCAGTCTCTCCCTAGTGGTGCACTAAAACCACATGGGACAACTCCCACAACAGATAAATGACTTTCTTCTCGCAGGGCAGGTTTTCAGCTGGATCAGTATCAGTAGCTGGAAGGTGGCTGTGTCAGGTGATACCTGTTGGCGGTAAAGTGCTTATTTGTATTATCCCTTTTAGAGGAAACAAAAGGCAAGTTGTTGTTTTTTTTTTCCTCTTCCCCAGAAAGATCACGTCTGAATGTGATCTGGGAATGAATGCTGGGAAACTTCATGAATCATTAAGGAATTTGCTTGACTGGGGAATCTGTCAGCTGAAGGGAAGACGGAGCTGTTCTGCATGGTTGCTATTTTTTTCAGCTGAAGGGAATACCTTCAAGGCAAGCCAGCATTTAATTTTTCATTATCTGTCTCCAAATAGAATAGCTCACCTCTAAGTGCCTTTTTTTCTCAGGAGATACTTTGCTTTTAAGGTCTTGTTTGGTTTAAGGCTTTTAAAAAGGGACTTGCAAACAGCAGTGATAGTGGATGAGGATGCTGGTTGGTTTGTGGTGCACAATTATGCCGTTGCTAGGTCATTCATGCCTTGGAAAAAGACTGGTTCTGGTTAGGGATTGCCTTTTCAGCTGGAGCTCCTATCATGTTTTTCAGGGCATAGTGATGTAAGGGTGACTGAACTGAAAACTTAACAGAGGATAAATTTATTACAGTATGGTGTGTGTGATTCAGCATCAAATACAACTGAAATAACCACTGGTACTATTGTGAAAATGGATAATTATTTAATGTTTCTGTTACCTTTCTTCTATGCAAACAAAAAACATTCAAAACTGTTTTCAATGCTCAGTAAAGGGTGTCCTTGGAAATGACATGACTTATTAACTTGCTGAGTATTGCAGGCCTGTAGTTTTTTGATTCTAATTGTTTTTGAAAGATAAAACAGGCTGATAAATTGTAGGAAGAAACATTTGAACTAGTTTAGGATGATAATCTATTCAAATTATTGCTATAGTACTTTCAGCCTACCAAAGTATAAGTGAAAACTACAAACATTATTTGATCAGCCCTAGCTTTGACCTTGCTGGAAGGAAATAAGACAGCCAGGAGACAAAGTGAGGAGACTGAGCAGCTTGAAAGAAGCGGAAATTTTCCCTGGGTATAATCAGTTAGCTTGACTGCATGCAGCCAGCGGATAAGCATCTTTAACTTCATACAGAAAAGCATAAATGACTTTGTAATGCCAATAGATATCTTCTGTCGATAGCCTAGTACTTAGTGATACTTTGTATATAGGTCTTGCCTATCTTTCTTCAGTGAGGAAAACAGAAGACCCCAAACCTAAAGAGAAGATTCTTTTTAAGATAAATTTTTCTACTGCTTTCTGCTGTTTTTCCCCTTTATATTAAGGTTGCCTTTGCAGATCTCTGAAACCTTCTTTGCAATGCAGTCCCTGAACATATGTCAGCCAATAGTTTTATTCCCTGCTGATCAGCTGTTAATGATTTTCAAGGTAAAACTTAAATATAGATTTAAATATAGATTTTTGAAATTTTTTACTTAGATGTATCCATATATCTGTCTATTTGAAACTCCTGCCATGTATTAATTCTTTTTGCTGACTCTGCTTTGTACTCTTATTTCCTCAGTCCAAGGCAGAAAGCCTAGTGTTTTGTTTCAATGTTCAGGGATCAGGTATAGAATGGAGAGTTTTAATGGGGGAGCATAAGGTGTTATTTATATTTTATGACCTAATAAAAAGACAGAATGAGGAATTAGCAGTATCTTTGCTTTAAAGGAATATCATTTTTGAAGACAAAATTATGGAGTAATTTTGCAGCATTCCTTTTGAAGGCTGTTTCCTGTGCTATGTGTTGCCAAGATTAAAGAAGTTCTTAATGCAAAATGATGTGAACTAAAAATATTTTACCTTTTCAAAGGAAGCGAATGGGAGTTTAGAATGTGTTTGGTAGAGTCTCTGGGGACTTGAAGATGTGAGTACCGGTGTTTTTCTTTTTGAAATAGCTAAACTAGTGAAATTGGGCAGTCAATTTTATTGACTTTGCTTCAGATGCTTAGGAGATTGCAGCATTAGGTAGGTTGGATTTTAACACTTTACCAAAATATCTGAATTATATGCGGTACTAATGAAAGCTGCAAGGTATTATGCCCCGATTTGGTGTTGATCTGGGCTTATGATCAGTAAAGAAAGCTTGGAACCTAAGAGACTGTGCTGGCAGTATTGTTTCAGGGTAGTGCATGCAGCCATGAAGGTGCTTGCTCCTTTTTGTACCTTCAGTAGTGACCTTCTGCATTTCCTGCTTTGGACAGGTACAGTGTGGTGGTTGTCCAAAACTAATAAAATATGCTTTAGTAGCTGTTCTGCAGGGGGAAAGAGTTAAAAGTTTTTCAATGGGTGGCTGTTATTTATGCTAGCCTTTAAGTACTGAAGTCAATTTTGTGCAGGTTTTACATGATAAAACTTGCTTGTAATTTAAAAATTTACCTGAACATGCTACTGGGTTTTTTTTGACTTCTAATATTTATGTATAGGGTAAGAGGTGGGTTTGCATCTCTTCAAGTGATCTAAAATGTGCTTTTTTGTCATTGTGCTAATTGGAGATTCAAGGCTGGTGCTTACAGTTGCAGCTCTTTTTCTGTGTCATGTATATAAAATAATTCTGATTTTACCTTGTCTATAGAAAGTGATCATGAAAACTATAACTTCAAATGCAGTGAGACAGGGGACATCCGGCAGAGAACTTGATAAATTTTGTGGCCTATGAGCTGTCAAAATGGTCATCTGTTCTAAAATTATTGCTTCCAAGGACATAGACTCCTCCACCTCTTTCTCTTCTGGCCCTCACAAAGTAATTGACTGGTCCAGTCTCTTTATAAATTATGGTTGTGGTGATTGTGTGTGGAAGAATGTTGAGAAGGACTTTAGCCTCAGCATGCCTCTGTCTCTTGAACCACTGGTGTTAAATTACTGAAGATAATATCTTTTCTATCAGCTTTCATGCTAGGAAAGAAATTATCTAGGACAAACATTTAAAGGCACTATATGACTAAGTAGTTTCCCTGACTGACAGTTTTAGTCTGAAATGGAGACAAAAGGGAAGTGGATTATTGAGCTAGAAGGTCTTTCTGGTCCTTCAAGGGGTCCCAGTCCTGCAGCTGAAGGCAGACATATCCTTTGGGGATGTTTACCTTTAATTTTTTTGTCGTGATCACTGGTTGTGATAGTCTTTGAATGGTCATTGAATCTCTAAGTTAAACCCAAGTTTGAATCCCAGGATCTCCTACATGTTTTAGGTCTGAATACTATTCAGATGCTGTCAGATTAGTTTAGCTACTCTGGCAAACTTCCAGGGAACAGGCACCTTGATTATTATTGCTTTGGAACTGCTAGCCCTGCTGCCTTTCATTTCCAGGTACTGGATGATATGTACCAAAGTGTGCTGTCTCAAGGGTTTTACTGCAGCCTCCTGCTCTTACTGTCCACCATGATTTACATGTTATGGCTCCTATGGCGCTGAGCAAGTGGCGCACAGATGTGATAAAAGGAATTCTAGGCTGTTACTTCTTTACTGATAGATGAGTGCAAGATGATATGTACCATCTCCCCTGGAGGGGAAAATAACAAAATCAATATGCACATCTCCTCCTGGAACTTCTTTATTCCTTTTAATAGCCTTTCCAGAAGCCTGGTGTGTTCTGTTTACCTGGCATTGGTTTTCCTTTGCTAGAAAGCAAATACTTTTTAGTAGCAGTTTACAACTTGTCTCATCTCCTGACCTTCTGTGTTTTGCAGTTCTGTGTGGGAGTACAGATGTCTGTGCATTACAATAATTACAGAATTTAAGCATAATTAGTTTAGCCAGTAACCTTTATTTGCTTCGATAACTTAGGTTTTATTCAATTATTGGCAGTTTCCAAGGTTTTTCCATCTGGGACCAGACTCATAGGTTCTGATTTTTTTCATGTTACTCAAAGAGATTGAAGCAATCAAGAATTAACTGTAAGTAGATGAAGATGCTATTTAGGACAGATTTATAAGGTGGTTATAGAAAGGACTGGAACTGATTGGTTCACAAACCAATAAGGTGGTTGGTTGGTGTTGGATTTCTAGAACATTGTTCTCTAAAACAAGAAGGGTACTAATGAACTGTGTGAAAGCTGTGCAAGAGATCTGTCTGAGAGGGAACCAGCCAAACCAAAACAGTGCACAGTTGGAGACCACAAAAACTGTTTAGCTTGCCAAACTCTGTTATTTTTTTGAAAAGCAAATAGGCCTATTGCAAAGACTGCGGTCTCTGTTTTTAAAAACATTGGCAGCCAGCTGCACCTGCATGATGGAGCCTCTGGTAGCTCATTTTGGGCACAACAGCATCCTTGTGCTGGAAATTGCAGGTCAGGTTTTGAGATGACTGTGAAGTTATGAGGTTATTTCAAGATGATTATGAAGATAGGGCAAAAGTAGTGTGGCGGCTGATGCTCGGGGAGAACAAGAAACAAAGTGTATGTGTGGGAATGAACGGAAAAGTTGGATCTGTACCTTCTACTGCTTAGATACATGTTGGGACTGCTTGCAGGTATTCTCCTCCTTGCTTGCCAGGGTATTTGATAATGGAAGGGAAACTAAAGAGCGTTTATCTCTGTGCCAGTTCTGTAGAACCTCCCTAGGAGGAAAAAAATTACTTGGAGATTTGTCTTTTGAACATCATATTTTTGACTCGGCTTTTTTTCACATGTACAAAGTAACAGTTGAGTTTTGTTTTCTTCCACTGATATAGAGCTATTGGAATTGGCTGTGGTATGGCTGTTGGAAATTACAGGACACAGCAGTGACCATTGCTTGAGGGATAAACTCAAAAAGAAAGCGAACATAAAAGTAGGAATGAAAGGGCCCACAGAAAGATACAGTGCAGAAGATGTAGCTTCTCCTTCAGCTCAACAGTTGAGTGGAACTGGATAAAGAATTGTTAAGAGTTGTAATTCTCCACCAGAAAAAGATGTCAGTGTTGCTCTCTGAAGAATAAAAGCTTCTGATTTAGAGACTGAAACTGGCTTCTGAAGCCCATGTACGGAGGATTGGGCAGCTTTTTTTTTCTTAGACTGCACAGGAGTATTAAAATCCATCTGACAGGCTTCACTTGCTTGATTGTATAAGGGTCATATCAAGAATTCTGAGAATGGCTTTTACATAACTGTTAGGATTAAAAGGAAGATCTCTAGAACTACTTTTCTGGCCTTGTTTTCTCATCCTTGCAGCAGTACGAAATGGTGCTGTGCTAACTGCAATTTGGACAAAAATATTTGTTTCAAAATATCCAGTGGTCGAAGTTCCTATTGGAACTTAATGTTAAGAGAATTTCCAATAAACAGAGGGGAGGTTTTGAGAAGGAAACAAAGATGTCTTATATGTGCCAAGTATAATTTTTTCATTAAGTTCAGTATATGTATTTCCAAGAAATAAAAGCTGTTGGGTGGTGGTGTTGTTTTGTCTTTGTTTGTTGTTTTGTTTTTGGGTGGTGTTTTTTTTTTGGGGGGGGGGGGGGGGGGGGGGCAGTGGTGAGAAACACAACTCATTTCCTGAAAGCACAGAAGAAAATGTTCCAAAAAACCTGAAAACTGTTAGAATAGTGGACTTTTATAGTTAATGCTTGGTATTTTGTTAGTGTTATTGTTCCTGTGAAGGAGAGAGAAATAAAAGACAATCTATCCTCTTCCCCTTGCCCCCAAATACATATTTGAGGTTTCTAGTTATTTATATGTCTGCAGCCAAAAGGTATTTTTGGTTGTATTAATTAACTGTGGAAGTGCTGCATAAAATTACAGCTTCTGCATGAGATTCTAGAGCTACTGAAAAGAAAGTAAATTTTTCTTTCTCAAGAAATGTGAGGGGTTACTTAAGTGACCTTGGGTTTTTTCTCCTATTACTTACACTGCTCACATATTCTGAAAAGAAAGTAGTGTTTGGAGTCCATCCAATGGAATGGAAGCCACAATAAACAGTGGCATCTTTTTGAGTTTTTTTGTTTTAATGTTTCAGTTGACCTTCACATCTGCTGTCCATTGCTCAGCTTCAACAGTTGAAGTAGCACCATTATTGTCCCCCCTCCATCTCTTACACATCTTCATCCTCTTCCCTGGCAGCCCCATGAGATTCAATGCCAAAGATCTGGCATTGCTGGCCAGGTGCACATCAGGTTGTTTTGACAAGGAATGCTGAAGATTTTCAGAGTGGTGGGGGATGAAAAATTAATTCCTAAAAATGACTTGCATTGAAAACTACTCCTGGTTGCTGTGCATGCTCTGTGGAGTTGTTAGCTTGGTTTCACTAATCACATACACCTTGCTTTTTTTTCTTCATTACTGATGCTTGACTGGCACTAAATACCTTTCTAAATAGTGAAATTTAAAACCAGTTTTCTCAGGTTTCCTTTGTCATATAGCTGGGAAAGAGTACTAAGTCCTTAACATGAATTTTTTTTCCTGTAAACAAAGAATAGTTTTTCTCTGCTAGTAACTGCTAGTCACCAGTCACTGGTTGCCATGTCTTAAAAATTAGGTATGCAGTTCCTCAGAATTCACCCATCCCATCTCTAAAGACTGTGTTCTTTTATCAATATAGATTTTCCATGACTCACTTTGCACCTCCTTTGCAGGTTTCTTCAGGCTTTTATGACCATATTTTAAATGTCTTTCAATTTCCAGTAAGCTTGAATAAATGTCTATTCCCTCAGTAGCTGTTAGAAAATAGCTCATGTTTAGTGGTAAAATCAGTCCTAACACAGTAATTTCAGCAACAGCAAATGTTTTATTTTCACTTGTCCCAGTTGATCTTCATTGCAATTGTATTTACTTTTATTCTATTAGGGGAAAAAACGAAACAAGTTCAAACCCAGCACAGACTCAGTTATAAGGGGCTGAGCAAGTTCTGTGCTACCATTTCAGAATATTTTATACACACCCTGGTGAAACCACAACGTGTATTTTCTAATGATAATTAGCCACAATTTCCTGTAGAGTGTGCAGCAAACTTCCTGGACAGGAGCTTTAGGAAGTGTTCATATCTGTCTGCCTTGAGGCTCCTCACCAGGTTTACTTATCCTGCGTACTCATTGTAGGCACCATATCTAGCCCTGCTTGGTTGATAGCTGATGCTTTGAGGATGTTTTTGAATTTTCCATGATTTGTGATTATCTTGAGTGCTATTACTGCTAATACTGTTAAAAACCTTACATGCACTGGAGAAATACCAAACACTTTTGTAGCCAATGCTCGTGGGCTATCTGTGCTGTGGTCAGTGGTAGATTCTAGGGAAGTGTTTAAGGAGCTATGCATGATGTTCCTGTTGCCAAGTAAATCCTTCTGGCTCCCACCAATCCCTTGAGAGGAAGGGTCCTTTCTCTCAGGGCATACTGGTCCCTGTGTGTCCTGTTCACAGATAGGCTTGTCATTGTTAGTCTGACTCATCTTTGGACTTGCTTGTTTTTCACGTGTACAAAGTAATGACTTCCCTAATCCTATAGAAAAATATTTTTTATGTGAAAAAGCTGCGGTGGGAATGTGACTCCTTCCTTCTGGTGCCCACAGGGTTCTGAGGGATGGAATTCAGTCTTAGCAGCATCCTGTACTTGTACTCTAAAGCTACTTGGATCTGATAACTTTAAGTTTTCAGTTGCTGGATGTGCATCAATTTATATTACATTATTTTTTGTGTTGTCCTTGCACTAGTAGGTCTGAAAAGATGCAGGAACTTCAATTCCTTTTCTAAGAAAACTCCCCAGGTTATTACTGAACACAGTTATTCTAAGTCCCAGTGCCTGTGAGTGTAATCCTCTCATTTTCTTCTGTGGAAAAAGGTACTCTGCTTTTCAAATGTTGCCTATTGAAACATCTCGATTGAAATTATCAAGAGAAAAGAGAACGTTATTTGTTTGTTTATTTATTTACTGCAACAAGATATTCTTCTGCTCAATATAATGGTTTCAGTGGTGGCTAGCTTAGGGAAATACAAGAGTTCCTCAGAGTCAGCTGTAGAATAACATGACCTTAAGGTGCAGCTGAGCTGTTCTTCCAGCTCCCTAGAAATTCCAGGCTGACTGGAGGTACAGGGTTTCATGTGTCCCTTCAAAAATGTACAAGATTACATCGTATGCAAAAATATTATTTCTTTTAAGAAGTGATCTCTAAAGAGATCACGTTTGTCTGTAAGCTTTATATCTGTGTATGTTTATATTAGGTTTATGTATCTATATGTATCTACCCATACATCTACAAGTGTGTTTTTAAAAAGAAAAATAATGCAATATGAAAAATCATCTGTTTATGGAAGAGTAACTTTTCGAAGTTTCTTGACCCACTCACTGACTGTGAAGTTGTGAAACATTCCCCATTCTCAAAAGTTTGTTTATATGTATGCATGTGTCTATAGACAAAAGGATGTTGTTCCCACTAGTTAAGCATTTTAAAAAAGTGTATCAAAATAATAATAGTAAAGTGGCTGTAAATATTTAGGCCTCATTTTACTCCTTTTTTTATGTTCAGATTAGCATGTTCTAATATAAGTTTATAGTAAAAATAAATTCAGATTAGCCTGTTCTAATGTAAGATGTTCCATGCTAAAGTGCCTGTTTCTGCACCCATGTGAGGAAGAGGGAGAAAAGCTGAGAAAACAGTGTTGAGTGTGTGCTGCAGTCACCAGTTCTTCCAGCTGCAGAGTAGAAGAAACCTTCTGGGAAGTTATTTGACGTCTAACATAGGCAGCCACTGAGTTAAGCTGTCTTGTTTTGGTTGATAATGATTTTCTTTTGTGACCTTTATAACTAATTCACCTTTTTGAGAAGCATTTAATGTGCGAAGACAGAAGGTTGTTTTTATTAATCTCTTACCTCTTTGCATGCAGAACCGAGGGAGAGATGGTGCTGACTGAAGGGAAATCTGCTTTTTCTAATGAAAAATAAGGTAATTCATTTTCCTACTGTTTTCTGGATGTGCTAGTCTTATGTGAGAACTTGAGTAATCCTTTTTAATGATAGCTATATTCCCATTGTGCTTTTAGGGACAAAAAATATAAATCACTATTATTAGAAGAGTGGAAATGAAAAAAAATCCATTGTTTGCTGTCTGCAACACTGGCTATTCTTCATGATATCAACACCCTTTAGCTGAATCATAAATAGTCTATGCCCAGGGTCTGATCATAACATACACAGGTCTAAATCCCGAATTGCTCCACCAAATCCACTGGAATAATGAAAATGAAATCTCACAGCTAAATGAGGCATTGTGGCAATGTTCAAGATGCAATTTCCTGACTACAGTTTTATTTGATTTTGTAACTAAACCTGTTACAAAGAATGGTATTTGCTCTTCCTTTGTTGTAAAAGGCAATTTTATGCCTAATATGAAGGGCCTGTTCAAATAGGCTCTGACTCTGACATGCCATGGAAAGCCTTGCATGAGCTGCTGAGTGCCCTCATCTGTCATTGGCTTTATTAGGAGTTGAGGCCACTCATCTTCTGGAATGAACAAGCACTAAGTGTGGAATTGCCCTTTTTCTTACCCTTTTCTGTCTGATACTACGGACATCCTTCCACAGTTGCCTGAAAATAGCACTGGACTGCAAAGAATCAGGGATAGTGTGCAGCTTGAGATGCTCACCTGTTAACAGCAAGTACTTTATAATTGGCTTCCAGGATATTTTTGTACTGTATGGACCAGCAGTCAGATGGAAATGATTGCACTGCTGGGCAGATTGTGGATTTTGTTGAAAAGATTTTTCAGTATGATATAGTGGCTTATCTTAATATAGTGATGAATGTGCACATATGGTACATTTTTAAAGCAATGTTTGCTTTCAAAGCACCCAAAGCTCAGGAACCTGTGAGATTTCTGTATGTTTGCAAACAAAAGGAGACAGGACATAAGGGGTTCTCTGGCTTGAGTTTCATCCAGCTGCATTCCCCTGGGTGGTAATGGTGTGACAAGTTAAATGTAGGTGAGAGCAAGCTCATGGCCACCCCTTTGTCACACCTTCGTGCATTAACATCCTGCTGTGTGACTGGCACAAATTTTTAGTGAAGGGTTTTACATTTGAAACTATTCTCTTCTACTCCACATTCCTCCAAGTGTCCTATTTTCATGGGAGCCTTGGCCTTTTGTGAAAAGGTTTAAGGAAGTGTTTTGATCAACTTTGCAACAGTGAAGAAAGGAGTTGGGTGAGTTTTGTGGAAATCAACTGCTAGGTCCACTTAGGTTTTTGAAATTCAAAGCCACTTTTTGAGAAACTTGGAGAGTGAGACACAAATTAATGGCTTGTTGCTGAAATGATTTAGCCTTGCAGGAAATAAATGGGAATCCCCCTTGGAATGCTGCAGTTTGATGAAACCAGTTAAATAGGTGGGTGATTTTCACTCTACATTCAGGTTAGTGCTAGAAAACTGTATCTTAAGGTGGTTTCTTTGTTTAAACAATTTTTCAAAGTTTCCAGGAGTTTTGGAAAGAACCAGGAGTTTTGACAAATTTTAGCTTATAAAAAGACTAGTGACATGATTAATGTCAGTGTTTTCCAAAGGTGATTTTATCAGGTACTTTCTTTAATTAGGGAGATCACAATAAGAGAGAAACTTGGAAATGGAAGCTGAACAAATGAATCTGATCACAGAATGATTGGACAGTGAAGCCCAAGTGTGGTTAGATATAGCAGGTGCTTAGTTTTAAAATGTCATAAGGTAACAGACTCAGTACAGAGACCACTGAGTGATTAAAGGGCAATGTCTTATGATGGATCAAACTAAATGATGTAGTGCTTCCTAGCCAGGTTATATCCCAGGAATTTGTAAAACAGTCACTTTCAGAGGCTTCATCTGTTGGGTGCTTTAAAGGATAGCTTCTTTGACAAAGACAAATCTCTCTTGAATCTCATATCCATGTTTCAAAAGATGTAATTTATAGCCATACTAAGTAAACCCAAAGCAATTTGTGTGCTGTGAGGACAGAAGGGAGAGAATCCTGTATTTTTTTTCTTCTTATATCATCCTAAAAATGAATAGGTTTCCCATCTAAAGCAAAATGTTGGCATATGAAATCATGGTTTAAATTTTGAGAGCTAGTTTGCCAGTGTAAAAACAAAAAATAGTCTTAATGATGAAATGTATCAAGCATCTTAATAAGCATGGTTGCCAGTTTTCTGCTCTTTGCTTGAATTAGCAAAGGTTTCAGTAGGCTGCTAATGCAGTGTGTGAAAGATATGTCCCAAACAGCACGAATGAAGACATGTTCCTATTTTTTGTTGTTGGAATCTGACTTGGCTTGTGGCTTGACATGGAAGAAAAGTGACTTTGATGTTTTGGAAGATCATCTGAATGCAGAACTATTAACTCTGGAAGTCATGGTCATGAAGCAAAGACTGATTTTCTTCTATTTGTTAACTGCTCTCAGAGGCATGTGCATGTCTGTATATACAGATATTTATAGTTTAATGGCAGACTCTCATTTTAGTTCAGATGTTCATAAATTATGCTACTTGTATAAGAAGAATCTTCTCTAAAAAATTGCAAAGAAAGCCTCCCAACTTATTTGTGTTGTAAATCTTAAGTAGTGTGGTAATACATTTTCAGTGTAGGGAGAAAATGTGGTTCATTCTTCCACTTTTTCATATTTAGATGCAGGACAATAAACCATTAGGCATCTTAAGGACATTTATTTTCTTTGGTCTAGCAGTGTAGTTAGTTATTTTGAACTGAGACACAACCTGGCATTTGCTGGTGTTAGTGTATCTTTTTTCCTCTGTAGACTTCAGTGTGGTTTTGTGTGGTGTGGGTAGGTAGATGGTTCTTTTTTTTTTTTTTCCCCCCGATCTGTTCCTTACCATATTGCATTGGTTGTAGATAGCCAAGTTATAGCAGTGATGTATTAGGAAGATGTGTTTAGGAAATGTATTAGGAGTGTATTTTGCTATTTGTTGTAGCAAGATGGCGATAGCAAGATTTAGGAAAGGGAAGTGTGAGAAATAGCTCTGCAAACACTGAAGTCAGAGGAGGAGAGGATCTGCTCCAGGTGGAGGAGACCATGCAGGGGCATGCAGATATACTCTGAATGATGTGTGGCCCATGGCCAGTCGATGTTGGAACTGGTTCTTTTGAAAGGAGCTGTAGCCCATGGAGAGGATCCACGCTGGAGCAGATGTTTGATATCTGCACCCTGTAGGAGGGACTCCGTGCTGGAGCAGGAGAAAAGCATGAGGAGGGAGAGGCAGACAGGAACTGTTACAGACAACGGGGACTATAACCCCGTTCCCCATCTCCCTTGTGCCACTTAAGAGGGGTGAACAAGGAGGATAGTTGAGAATGAAGGAGTGTGAAGCTGTACCTTTGGAAGAAAGGGATTGGAGGAAGCTGTTTTAATTCTTGTCTTCGTTTCTTATGGTGCAGCTCTTTCTTAACTGGGATAAACTTAATTTCATTATCCCTGGGTTGAACCTGTTTTGCCTGTGATGGTTATTGGCAAGTAATGTCCCTTTCTTCATCTTAACCCATTAGTGTTTAAATTTTATTTTCTCACCCAGTCCTGCTAAGAAGAGGCAATTGCAGAGAGGATGGGTGGGTGGCAGCCTGACCAGCCCATAGATATGATTCCCTGGAGGAAGCATATTTTGCTAATACCTTTGTGTGTGAAGCCCTCAAACCTTGAGTTTGTGTGTGCGGGCTTTGTGTCCACTTCTCAGGAAGTGGCAGATGTGCCTTTGCACCCTATAAACACACTCAGTGTAAGTTTCTTTTGAAGGTAGGGTTGGGAATGGGGCTTCATGAAGCTGTGGTCAGCAGTGTGACTGAGCTGGGAAACCTAGTGCGTGACAGGGCTTCCAGAGAAAAGTTTGACATTGTGCTAATCTTGGGCTAATTCTTATAGCTCCCAGTCCAAAATATTTTGTGTGGAACTTGGCAACTTTGTGACTCAGTGAAACTATCTGGCAAGTGTCTTATATACTTAGTTTCTACCCAGCCTGGGAAGCACTTTCTTCCAGAACCTAAGTGGGATACTGGGAGAATGATTGCTCAGCATCACTCGCTAATGTGTTTAATAAGTATTAGTTATTACGTACCTTTTTTCATTAGCACAGGAGGGGACTCTTGATTAGAAATTTTGGATCTCTTGGAGAATTGCAGTGTTGTATACTAATTTTTGTTTTAATTGCAGATCATAATTTATAGCAATGGTTTTCTTGAGGAAAACATCCCAACATAAACCAATGAAAAGCAAGTGAGCAGAGATATTTTTGTCATGCTATTTCATTTCCTTTTTCTGTTCATAGGTTCTTCAGAATAACTTGTGGTTTTTTGGTTGTTTTTTTTTTTTTTTTTCCAGTAAAGGAATGAACATATAACTTTGGCCTTTTTCAGTTTCTTGATATTTATGCCAATTCGGGGCTGGATTTCAGCCTAAACTGTTATTTGCCACGTAGGTGTGAATTTGGAGTAATTGCTAATAATGTAAAGAAAGAAGCTACCTAGCCCATCTATGGTTCATTTTCCCATATCCTAATATTCCCAAATAGTAGTGTTGATACTTAAACAGATTTGCAAATTACTTTGCAATCTAGCCACAAAAAAGATACACTAAAAAGTACAATTAGGTTTTGCATCTCAGTAATGGTTCCAGAGGGCCCATTATGTTCTATTGAGTAAACATGTTGAGATTGCTGCTTATTTTTGAATACATATTTAGGAATTTACTTAAAAATGGATTATTGATCAATGGTCTGTAGTGGATTCTCTAGGAGAATCATTAGTGTCCATTGTGTAAATCTTGCATAGCTTGTGGTTTAATGATCCTGTGGAGGTAACTATTCCAGACTGTCAGGTCAGTTTGTCCATGCACCAGCTCAATAAACTCGTTCTACTTTTATGTATGAAAAGTTGCCTTTTAAGATTTTTGTGATGTATTGATTTTTTAAAAATTATCATGTAGAAAGAAAAAAGCTTGGTTTACAGATGACAGTATCGAAATTAAAATAAAAGCTGCTATGATTGACAAAAGTATCTTGCATTAGAAGTCATATTTCACACAGAATTATAAACATGTTCTTTTTAACCTGTAATCTAAAAAAGTTCTTGTAGCAAACTTGTATGGCACATTACTGTCGTAAATCCATGTTTCCTGACCCCTCTAAAACCAAGGGACTTATATTGGCCAGAGCCCATCCATGGACTTAACTAAACAGATGTAAATTAGAGTGCTGTAATACACCTAATGCCAGAGAGAATTATGTGAAAGGTGGTGAATATTTTGAGACTCCTCTTGTAATGAATTAAATTTCATTAAACCCAAGTGCATTGTTGCTCTTGAGATTTTGTAGACAAGTTTAAAGAGCAAATCTGAATGGTTATGCAGTCAATAAAAACATGCTTTGCTGTAATGTATGTGGAAGCTTAATATAAATTATGTTGTTACAGCATTTATCGCAAGCGTAATGTGTTATTAACAGTTGGCAAAAAAAAAAAAGCCTGAAAGTAAGATTTCAGCTTGACTCATAAATCAATAACCAGAGAACCACATGCAAGGTAGAATTAATAGAAAAATGACCTACTCCTGAATTTTGGATCTGAATTGTATAGTAATGCAGCTGTGAAAATGTTATTCGGGTTTTCATGGCATAGTTGTATGTGATTTCTGCCATAAAAATGTGTGAATGTATCATAGAATCTTATCTGCATCAGGCAGGCATACACAATGTATTTTCACCATTTCATAGCTGTAGAGTTTTAGTATTTTTCTCTCCAATTCGATATTTTTAACATATTCTTAGAGAATGAGATTGCTTTATATATATTGAAGCTGCAGAGTATTTTCTGATCTGTTAGAATATGAAACTTCTGTGTGTGTGGTTTAGCATTCTGTAAGTCAGTGATCTCTCCAGGGCATCTTGAAATAAAAGTGTCTCTTCTGGCTAAGGATGTACTTATTATAAACCATTTTTCAGCAGTGATTTTAATTTTCTAGAGCATGCTCTGTGTCAGTTTAAAGACTGAGCAGCTGAATAAGTGCTGCTGCACAATGTAGCATATCTTCAGGATTGAATGTCACTGCTCAATGTGGTTTTTCTCTGGCTGTAAACTACATGTGTGATATTAGTTATGAGCATGTTCTGCAAGCTGAGGAGCAGGTAAGTGAATCTATGTAAGTTTCAGTGAAATACATTGTTGCTGTGTTAGTAAGATTTTGATTTGCAGTAGGATATGTGCTAAATGGAGAAGAAAGTGGAAAAATTACAAAACTGTGGTAGAGGTGGGTCTGAAAGCCTTATCACCCCTTCGTGGTTCAGAAGTCCCAGTGTGTCTGAGTGTTCTCAGCCCCAGTGCTGCCTTGCTTCTGCCTGCACTTAACATGAGTTGTCCTCTGACTCCTGGAGCGTTGGGTATATGGCAATATACACATGCATGTCAGTTTATAGCTATCTGGAAGTATTTACGTGTCAGTGTTTAGTGAAGAACTCGAATTTGGTTGTGTTGAGAGAAGAGATGTAGTCATGTGGGCTTTGAATCTGCCTTAGTGCTAGGTATTTTGCTGTTACTGTAGTTGTGCATTCAGGTCAATGAGGGATCTTATATGTTTAAAGTTCCTTACTTATGTTTGGTCGTCTTTCAAGAACCAGTTTTGCTCCCCCTTATGTTATACTGTGAAGGCTTTTTTGAATGCCTGTGTTTTTACATGCCTCAATTTAAACAGGTTTTTTTGTGGTCAAGGTTTCACAATGGTTTTAGCCATTTTGGACTGGGAGAATACTGTGCAGAGAACTCTGTGCTAGATGAATGCTGTAAACTCCAGCCTTAGAACCCTGCTGAGCACAATGCACATAATGCCAATGCAAAGCCCTGTGACAGCAGAAGGCCACCTCTCCTTAGGGTAGCAAGGGCACACTGGGATTTTGTTCCCAGGGGTCTGTGCAGGATCACTAAGGTCTGTGTGCTGACTTGCTGCAGTCCGCTTCCTATCAGTACTTGAAAATGCGATTTATAACCATTGAGGAATGAGAATAATCAACTATTTTTATATTTTCAACTTCTATTTTTACTATGCACTGAAAGACTTTACACCCCATTTCCCTTCTTAACAGGGTCCTGGCAAGCCCTACTGCCCTTTTGCCATCTGATTCCCTCCATTTTCTTGCTGCTTCTCCTTCCCCCCTCCAAATATGACTGACTTGTTCTCCACATTAGTAAAGCCCTCTCCTCCCTTCCACTGCTATTGGAGTCAGACCTTTCTTGTAACATGTTCTCACTTAGATCATCCATTATGTCTCCTGGTTTTCCTCTGTGTCTGCTTTCATCACTTGCTTAACTTGTTGCATGCCTTCCTTTCCTTTAGCTTTTTCATGGTGTAAGCAGGCTTTACTCCTTCCTCTTTTGTGCCTGTCCTTGACCTGCCTTCTTGCCCACTACTTGTTTGGTATCTGAAGTATTGCTTTGTTTGCAGTGTCCTCCATTGCATTTCCATCCCAGAATCCTCCCTGGTCCTGTTGCTATTGCTTGCACTCTTTCACTAATCACTGAATAAACTCTTCTAAATGAGAGCTAAGAAGCATTGCTTGTTTGTGTGACTGACTAGGGGAAAAAGAAGCCACAGTCAGAGGGTGAGCTGATGTTGGAAGCAACAGACATTCTCAACTTCTTCCATTGATTTTATTCTTCTGAGGGATTAATGCTGTGCTGTACCTAGAGTCAAAGCATATATGAGAAAATGTAACTTTAAACTGAGTATTCTTCAGTGTTAAGCTGCATCTAGACCTGCCTCAATACCTGTTTGTCCAAACTGCACTTTCATCTTGCTTTTCAGAGACCTCTTCCTGCGCGTTTAGCCATGAATTCAATTTCAGTGGGAATCAAACAGCTGCTTAATCTTTTCTGTCAAATTCTTTCTCCTATTGCTTTTGATGGCTGAAGCAAACATCACTTCTCTTCCTGCTGCTCATATATTTTTTAGAATTGCTTTCAACAGGAATGTGTTTCTAAGTATTTGTGTTCTGGTTATCTTTGTGTTTTACAGATTCTTTTTAAGATTGACAAGTCTTTCCTGCTCTGTATCACCTAGAAGTTTGGACTGGGATAATCTAATTTTGCATTTTCATTTACTGAAAAATCCTTCTCCTGTTCTTGGTAAAGAAGACATTTGGTTACATCCATTAGACCTCTTGCAAAAACTGTTTTCCTCAGTTTTTATTTTTTTTTTTTGACCATCACTCTTTCCTTTGCATCAGATTGTTGTGTCCTTCCTTTTGTAAGCTTTTTGTTTTCACTGTGAAGATTTTTTCTGGTCTCCAGTACCCTTCTTGTTCTTTCCTGAAGTTTTCTTTAGAATTCTGAGCTGTGTCCAGCGCACAACAAATGTGTTCATAGATCTGTCAAACCAGCGAGGAAGTAACAAAACACTTAATAAAAATGCAGTCTCATTATCTTCCCCAAAATTCTGCTTTTACAAATCATCATTGCTATAATGCCTGCTAGAAATTCACAATGATAATGTTTTTATTGGCTTGGCTTTCATGTAGTCTGATGTAGATTTGCATGTGTGTGATATGTAAACTCTTCAGCTTTCTTCTGTGTTCTGTATCTGTCAGTGGTTAATATCATAGAGTCCTGTGATCCCTGACCTGCATTCATAAACCCTCGGGTGATAAATATAACTTTTAATCTGAGCAAATCCCTGAATTTGTGTTATCTAATAGAATTAGCTCAGTTCAATTTTTTAAGAAATTGTTGTGTTCTCTGCTATCCCTGCAGCAATTGGTGTATTATAATTGTGTAATAGATATAATTGTATGTGTTACAATTGATGGTAATCAAGAATTAGTCTCATTTGCACTAGATAATTGTATAGATAACTGTATATAACAAAAGTTTGAGCATTCCCATGTGGTTCTGTCTTAGTTCAGTGGCTATTACTGGATTTGGTGCTTCTCTGTGGTGTTTCTCAGAGTGTGGAGTCTGTCAGATGTTTTTGTTGAACAGCTGCTCACATGACTGCAGAGAGTCTGGGGAATGAGTGTGCATTCACTATTTGAGATAAATTTACAAGATTAGGATTGGATTAGCTTCCATACTGTGCTATTTTGGGAGACTTGGGTTGTAGTTCCTGAAATGCAAACTATGGTTTTTAGAGAGGACTCTAATAGCTGTCTGGTTTGGGTTGGAGAAGACCTGAGAGCTATATTGGAGAGAAGAAAAGCTTTGAAATGCTGTGCACAAGTCCAGTAGTGTAGCAGTCTATAACTGAGTAGATTGCAAGTGAAATACTTGGTATGTATCTCATTAAATATTAGCTTTTAAGTCATGAAAGAAACCTAGGAATGGAGGAAGGCTAATAATATCAGTGTTAATAATATTAACATGCTGCATTGAGAGATGACTGCTGCTGCAGTCCGTGAATCTGCACTGAAGGGAATCATGGGAACATTGTATTTTGAAGTTGGAATTTTGACTGTAGCTGGAAGAGCTTCTCGGCCTCTGAAATTGTTTCACTTCATAAGGCATGCCATGTCTTAGGACAACAAAACTGTATCAAACCAAGCACAGAACTGACCCTTTTGATTATATTAATCTGCACTGGGATTATGACTCTAAGAGAATATGCTGTGAAAGGGTTAGAGATTGATCTTGGCAGTAGTATACCTACATTTCTTTATTGCTGAGTGATTAGTAATCAAAGAAAGAACCCTCACATTTTATTAAAAAAAAGCAAAGAAAATAAACCACCTCAAAACACTTATGGCTTGCATCAAATTTCTTCTGTTTAAGGCAGTAAACTAGTTTGTGAGGGTACTGTTGCTAAACTCTTCCTTCACTGGAAGTGATATGTGCTTGATATGGAGTATTATTCGTGTTTCATTATTCTGTTTTATGGACAATGTAGCCTGGCTGCCAGTCTGTGCATGCTGGGCCTTTCTATTGCACCAGTTTATCTCACTTTAGACTCTAACCTCGGTTTGCTTTAAATTTTGTTTATAAGGGAAGCTGTCAGTAGATGGCAGCAGCAATCTCCTCACATAATAGTTTCAGGTTACCAGCCAAATGAACATCTTACATTAATGTTAACTAATTCTAAGGAAAAACACTCTACTGAAGTAATTTAGTGCGGGCAAAACTCACTTTTATTCTTGGCCTAAAGCAGGATTTTGAAGCCAGGGGCTGCTGATTAACCTCGGTTTAGACTTTCATGAGCCGGCTGATGAGCGAGGAAGGGAAGCCAAAGGAGTCTATGTACAGCTAGAGACATCTTGCAGCTGCAAAGTGATTGATGGTAGCAAGCCCAAGGAACTCGTGGGTGGAGCCCAATGGACCATTAAAGATCTCCGGGCTAGGCTGCTTTCCCCACCATACACTCATTAATGCAGGTTGTGTTTAGCACAAGGGGAGAGGGGCTGTGCATGCATACACGTGCATTTCAGGGTGCTGCTCTTTAAGTTGCATTGGTGGTCCTGAGTAGCTCTAGTGCTTGCACTGCAGTGGCTGCCAGGTCTGAGAGCAGGCTGATCTCAAGGGGCAGGGGGTCCAGCCTGCCATACCCTCTGCCCCTTTCAGGAAGTGAAGCATAAAGGGTTGTTTTGTTCTGTCGTATCCTTTCCTGAGAGGAGTTGATGTAGGATGTGTTTTGTGGCTGCTGGAAGGTGCCTCAGGGAGGGGCTGTTCACTCCTCTCGAGGGCCCAGCTATAACACAGATGCCATGGGCTGGGGGGCTGTTGGGGATGGAGGGTAACTTCTTTGACTCATCTCAACACCAGCACGGGAATATCATGAAACAGGAGATAAGCAGTGGAGAGCAGCCATGCTTCAGGCATCTGGTTGTGCCAAGAAGAAAAAGGCCGGGGTTTTTACCCATTCTCTCACTGTGAGATGAAATCTTCATTTTTCCCAGAAGAAGTTGAATACCCCTGATTTATAAGAAAGGCTGTAGTGCTATCCTACCCTCACATTTGGGATGTCAGGAGCTATTGATTGTTAAAGGCAAAATGGTGCCCTCTTGTTCAGTATCTCCACTGAGCGCTATTTACTATTCCCATTCTTTTTCTGACCAGCCCTGAGAACTGTGCTGAATTCTCCACAGTGCCACCATAACTTATTTGCTGAGTGGTGAGAGCTAATTTTTGACAAATGTGTACAGTTTGCACTCAGCAGCACTGAATTTCATTTAATATTTGATCACTTGGTGGGGATACTTGAGAGCCTTTAGCTCTGCCTTCAGTTATCACCTTGCTATACACATGGTTCTACCTGGGCATCTATTAATAGAAGATATTTGCCTTTTATGCCTTTGCAGTGTAATTTTTCCAAGCAATTGGCCAAGGACCTTGTAAACATATTTTTTAAAAGAAAGTTAATTAATGCTACACTAGTGCTTCTGATTACTCTGCCAAGTTTGTGACATGTGACTTCTATAAAACATGTTAACTCTTTACCTTCCTATTGTTTTCTTTTTATAAATTTCTCTTATTTTACTGTGTTATAATTTCCACCAATTAGTCTACCACAGTGGAGTTCCTCATTAGAAAGATTTGAAATCTGCTATTATATGCCTGCCTGTAGAAGATTAGTAATACTAGCCACAGGCAAGGACTGGCCAGGATATTAACCAGACTTCAGCTTTTTAGGGTAAGTTAAATACTTTTTTTGACACTGAATTTGTTATTTAGATTAATCAAAAACTGGCATACTTAGAGCATTTTTCTTGCTGTCTAATAGAAGTTCAGGAGAAGTGAAAGATGGGGAAAACCATCTGTAGCTGAAATCATACACGTTCTATTTTCCTTTGCAGAAAGGAGGAGACAATAGCAGATTTTATACATTAAAACAATTGCTTGATTTGGAAGAGTCTGGTTATGTGGTCTTGTGGGTGATTTTTTTTTCTATTTTTTTTAGCCTTTTTTAAGTGACATCTCAGTGGGTTTTTTGATAGTGTGTTTTTATTTTGTGTGGATTTTGGTAGCTGTTTTTGTGTGTGTGTTGTTGTGTTGGTTTGTTGTTGTTTTGGTTTTTTTATCACGTACATCTGGCTTTTAGGCTTACTAAAGTTCTTAGACTTTGGCTCCCTTCACTGTTTGAAATGTCTGCTTTTTATTGAATGTATCTGTAGACTTTTGCCATTGACCTTTTCTTTAGAGCAATATTTATAAAACTAGAACAAATGTGGAACACAAAAGCTCCTGAAACGAAAAAGGATATCTATGTACTGTTTCAGAAGGTTATAAAAGCCTTCCTAATATAAAAACATTCTGAAGTATTCCCATGAGAGAAGAGACGCCTGAGCATTAGCCCTGATGTCTCCTTTTTCTCACAGCCTTACACATGAGTGCTAATGGATCAGCTCTTTAGAGAATTGCAATTAATTCTATTTCTGCTAAGTGCATTGCAGATACCAGTGCAGTATGGCATGTGAGTGACAAGCTCCTGTGTCCTACCCACCGCAGGTGGTTTAATTTCATTGGAGTAGAGATCATGGGATGCACCAGTACTGCTTTTTTGCAGGAGGTGTTTGATGTAGGTTTGTTGTTATCCTACACAGTTGAAGTAGAAGGATAAAATAGATAAAAACTTAAAAAGCCAAGAACACACCACCATTTAAAAATCAATTGGT
The DNA here is from genome assembly GCA_013397395.1 of Sinosuthora webbiana. Classification (NCBI taxonomy): domain Eukaryota; kingdom Metazoa; phylum Chordata; class Aves; order Passeriformes; family Sylviidae; genus Sinosuthora; species Sinosuthora webbiana. Next base: position 127,238 of record VXBN01009770.1, on the reverse strand, counting down.
GGAACTGCTTTTAACTGACACAGTCTTTGATTTTTATGGATATGTCCTAGATACATAGAAAGCTTAAATAAACACTTAAACGGTAATGGGACATTTTGAGGATTAATGTCAGGGTAGCCCAAGATAATAATGGGATTCAGTGAGGCCAACCTGTTTGGCATTTTAGAGAAATAAATAGAGTGCATCATCTGTTTTTACTGATGAGGTTTTCTGTATTTGAGGAGGAGTTTCTGATCGATAATCTGGTGAGTAATCAGTGTTACTTGGTCTGGATTTTAACAAAGCTTTGATAGTTTCCACTTTGCTGAACATGGTTTTAATACCATGTGTGACCATCTTGATCAAAGCCAACTAATAAACTGATGAATTCTTTGGGATACATGCAGCAACAAGTAAACGTATCTTTCTTTTTTAAGAAATGAAAATAGCTGAAGGAGACAATAAGATGGGAAGAAGCATTAGGGTGGTATAGGTTTTTCTGGATGTCCTTTCTCTTTTTATAGGTATTGACACTATTTTTCTTCTATTTAAGAAGTTTTATATAGATTTTAAGGAATTAGGACTGATGTCTGGAATGCTGGACACATGGCATCTACCAGAAGCCAGATTATTGTTTAGCATACTCTTAAATTCCTCTGCGCTTCTCTTTAATGAGCACAGCAGCTTTGGTCAGGTGTGTGGCAGGTACTTCTGTGTTCCCCGAGTTTTGTCTTTGTTTCTACCCGTCATTCTTTTCTGATCCATGGTGCCAACATTGACCCTGCAAATCCCCCTGAGCACTTTAAAGATGCATCTTCGAGTTTAAAAATGGTCTTAAGGTACTGGTGCTTTCTGTGTTTTGTCTTGGAATCTTTCTGTGGTCACCAGTAATCACACTATGATTGTGGTGAAAAGGTGGGATCTTAAGCTTTTTCTGGTGTTGGCTGGAACAAATTGTGCTTCACTTATTTCAGCTTCAGTGAACTTACATGTGGGGAAAATATCACATCTATTCTCTAAGTTATAAAATTAATGGTTTGAAATAATTTTATAGTTGAGAACTGTGCTGGGAAACTGGGACACAAATAGAATTCCTGTGGCATAAAAATAATTAACGCTTCAACAGTCACTATTAAGACTTAGGTGTTTAGCCTATTTAAAAAGATGTGAATTGAAGGGAGCAGAATGTTTTCATATACATTACCACTAAAATCTTTTAAGAATTATTTTAAATGCTTAGTAATCTAGATTGGAGAAAATTGCATGTGGGAAGTGGTAGGATAAGAGAGAAGACCTCAAGTTGTGCCAGGGGAGGTTTAGACAGGATATTAGGGAAAATTTATTCACTTAAAGGGAGGTCCAGCATTGGAACAGGCTGCCCAGGGAAGTGGTGGAGCCACCATCCTTGGAGGCCTTTAGAAGATGTGTAGATGTGGTGCTTAGGGACAGGTTTTAGTGGTGTGCTTAGTGGAGGCTGTCACCACATTCCAGTATGTGGCTACAGAGAAGAGGGAGACCTCTTTTTTTACTAGGAATCATATGGAAAAGAAGGAAACTAATGGGTGCAAGTTACTCCTGGGGAGATTGCTACTAGGCATGAGAGGAGAATTTTCACATTGAGATCAGTTAGTTAGAATAATCGCCCCAAGGAAGTGGTGGATCCTCCAAATGTGGACACTTAAAATTCAGCTGGACAGGCTGCTGAACTGTCTAGTCTAGATGGTGCTTTTGCCAAGAAAGGTTGGACCTAATGATCCTTGGGGTCCTTTGCGACCTGGAGTTCTGTGGTTCTAAAAAAGGCACTGTGAGTTCAGAATTGCTGTTCCTTCCCTGTCAGGGAAGACTCAGTGTTCTACTCTGTCTGCTCTGACATGAATTAATATGTTTGTTGAAGACAGACACAAGAGCTTTGTGTTTCACCTGAAAAACTTTCCTTGTTCTGACTACACAGGTAGTTACCAACCTGCTTGCTTGCTTTAGACTATTACATGGATTGGTCTTAATGCTAAACTTCAGAAAGATTGCATATAATAACTCTTAAAGATGTGCAGATGGGCCCTTCTGTTCCACTGGTGTATTTTATTTCTAGTTGGCTTGGTAGGTTTGGTCTGGCTACTTTTTCATTACAAGGGGTCACATGCTGGTGTGAATCCACTTTGAAGTAGATTCGTATCTGAAATGTTCTGAATGCCTCTGTTGGGAACAACAGGTCTTTTTTCTGTGTGAAGCAATAGGTCATGTTCCCTTTTGCCTGCCCATTCCTGACCCTGTTAAAATTGCAAACAAAAGGGTAGGATGAACTTTTATACCGTATTCATTATTCTGTCCTTTTTTATTCAGCGATACATTAGTTTGGTGTTCAGCCAGGTTGAATGAACTCTTAAAGTGACATGAGACCAGGATCAACAGGATCATTGACAGGAATGTGGTTTTTGCCTTTTAAATTTTATTTTATTCATGGAGAGCCTGATTTTTGAATGTCTGTGCTCCCTCATCCCGTAGTTCCATAGCTGACACAATTTTTTTTGTCTAATCTGTGAACTGTCTATGCTTTTAGCTTCTATGTCACTCTTTTCACATTTCAAAATTTAATTCAGACTTAATTCAGTTTGTGGGGAAATGTTTCCAGTTTGTTTCTGCTTGGAGGTGGAAATAAGTTGGGTAAATGTCTGACCTGCTAATGATTTTGTCCTCTTCTAAAACTTGAAAGGAACTGGAAATGTTCTTCCAAGATGTCTATTTAGCTGCAACATGAATAACAAGGAATCCAAATCTTTTTATTTGCATATGTGCAAGCTAACTTGAATGTTTTCAGCTCCATTCTGCAGTATTTTAAATGTGCTTTTTTGTTGAATGAAGGAATGTTCTTCTAATTGATTTTCAAAAGAGGTTTTGAATACGTGATTTAATTTATATAAAGTAGGTAAATTAAGAATGAGGTAGAACTATAATTAATTTACTTGATTTAATAATTGCATACTCAGTTCTTTTTTAATTATATGCCCTATTCTTCACCTTCATTTTAGGTGATAATTTTTGAGTGTAAAACTCAAAATTGAAAGTGTTTTTATAAGGGTAATTTCAATGCTCAGCTGTATTCTTAAGCCAAGTATTTGTGGTTGCACATTTAAAAACATTGTTCCCTGCTCACTGTGTAGGGAAACATAACCTGAAACAAGGCCTTGCTCCTACGAAGGAAGCAGCATGATTTGTGTGTAAACATTACAGGCTAAAAATGCTAATCAACACAAGTGTGCTTATGCCTGCTAGAAATTCTGGTTAAGGAGATGGGAACTGTGCTTCCATGATCTTCATCTCTCTCTGGTTATCATGGATGAGGATTTTCTGGGTGGCCCTGCTCTAACAGATTTATTGCTTCGTGTGCCTCTTCTGTCTCTCTGCTCTATGGAAAAGGTCACTAAAGACAAAGAAGTTTTGCACTGAATTCTGCATTCCACCACTTTAGTGTTGCTATTCCTATGTCTGTCCTCATTGTCAGAAAGGAGTTCTCATCCCTGAAACAAGATGATAGTTTTGTGTGTGTGTGTGGGTTTTTTTTGTTTTTTTGTGTTTTTTTTTTTTTTTTTTCTTGGTGCTACACCTATGTAAATTGTGACTGCTGTCTTCTAGGGCAGTCCTGAAAATTTACACTGAAACTTTATATTACAGTCAGAATCCCCTTTCAATGATGGAATCTTGTTGATGTCAGCTTAAGATCTCTGAATTTGGCTTTCTATACCTATCCATTTGTGTGGGAAACCTAGAATATCACTGTCCACTTTTCAGATATATTAAGACTTTTCCTATTTAAAGTTAGGAGCCTATACTGTTAAAGTCAAAAGTGACTTTTGGAATTGTGTAGCTAAAAGAAAAAAAGTCCTGGTATTGAGTCTTGTATGTGATTTTTGTTTATTGCTTTAAGTTGTCCCCAAGGGGTATTTCTAAATTTTTAGAACAATCAGTGAAATATGGAACTGTGTGAAATATCTCTTCAACGAAGTATTGCTCTTAAATGTTGCTGGCTCCTTCTCCTTTCTTTCCACTCTTGCAGGAGTTCCAAAGCTGTAAATACTCAAATGTTCTACTTGTACAGGAATATATATTTTCTGGTCCAAAATGGATAGAAAAGTGTTGAAGGAAGCCAGCTCTTGCCTATTAAGTAATATTGTTGTGGCTTGTAAAATGGGAAAATGGAATATGTGAAACTGCAGCTTTCATTTTGATGTATTGCTGGCTGTTATTCCTTTCAGAATTATAAAAGACATACTTAAGTATGAATTGGAGAATAATGTCAAGGGGAAAAAATGTTACTTTTTGGCAATGGTTTAAAATAAATTAAACTTTGGAAATGTTCAGAGTCAGGTATTTCCATTTTGATTCATTCCCTTGCATTAATATATCCCCAGTATTTTTTGTAGTGAATGACCTTTTCCATTTCAAATTAGAAAGAAAAAGACAAAAATAGAGGCAAAACTTCTTTTTCTTATTTTCTTCCACTCTGAAACAGGAACATCTTCAAGTTCAGTAAGTAATCAAACATTTACAAATGGGGGAAGGAGTAGAAATTTAGAGTGAGATGTTCTATAAAAGTGGAGTAAACGCACCCTTCAGGAGCCATGGAGACCTGGGTTTCCAGCTAGGGCTTGCCAGACCATCTTAGTGAGCTGTTTCTCGTTCTCTAGATCAGCGGGTTGTGTGACCCTAAATTCTGATTGGCTCTGTTGACATGTAACACATTTGATGCTTCTAGAAGGAGATTAAGGTGAGCTGCTTCCTAAAAATTCCCAAGCTCCTCAACATAGCGGTGTATAAAGTGAGCAGCATGATGGCCCCTTCACTGTTCATTTGTGTGCATCAATGCAAACATTGATTGGAAATTGGAAGAAAGGTCAAGACTGTTCTTTCAACTCCTCTCACGAGAGTTCTACATAATTTGCCATCACGGTGACAACTTCTGCCTCTGATTCCTCCATTAATTAGAAACAGAAAAGAAAAAGGTCTCAATGAGAAGTCTTTAAATGGGATATGACTTGTCAAGCACTAGTAGCCATATAGATACCTTCCTTAAATTCCTTCAGGTTCTCAGTGGAGGAAGACAATGACACATGCTTTGAATTCAATAATCATTTTGAGATTCTATTACTCTGTGAGTCAGGACACGTCTAAAAGCTGGCTCAGAACAATATTTAGAAACTTTATTATTGGTGAAACCTTGATATTCTGAGACCTGGTGGAGTGAGAGTCAAAAGTCCAGAGGTATAATAAATTTTTTTCTCTATTGTCTCAACATTGCTTCATTGAAAAAGTGTCATTTGTACTTCACATAAGTCTTAACTAAAGAATTAAAAAATGCAATTTTTATTTCTTCTTTAAAAATTGAGTATGTTTTTGGAATTCCCTAATGCTGACTGTTTTGGTAGGCAAAGGGGTCTATTATACTGTAACTTAGTTTATATAAAGTAAAAAAAAAATTAGAATTTTCCAAGTTTACTTCAGTTTAACTTTCTATTAAGCAAATGTTTGTGTTTAAGCAAAGCTCTCAAAGGCATAATTTAGGTAACTTTATCTTGTGATCAGTGTAAATATACCTTTTCTCTTCGAAAATTTTAAGAGGAATGGTGAATGCTAGTGAAATTCCTTCAAATTATAGAGCCTAATGAGAACTAAGTTATGCAAACGTAGCCCATTGACTTTACTATGAACTCTCTTTGGATTAGTGCGTGGTGCCAAAAATAACATTCCATCCTGTTGATACCAATTACTGTGTCACACGGCTATCTTGTCATTTTTGTCCTTATTGGTGACATTATATTTTGTGGTTGAGATGTGTATTAAATTGCAGCTTTGTTTGCTTGTATTCTTATTTCAGATGAAAGTTTTGTAGTACAGTTCACTCTGCTGTATTAGTTAAAATTTTGTGCCCAAGAATTTCTGTTTATTTTTATTTAATAGCTCCATGTCAGCAATGCATCAGTGTGCAATTCCTGTTTGTCTACCAGTGCTGTAGGTTAGAATAACTGAGAGGCAGATAAGTTATAAGGCTCCCCAAACTATTCCCAGATGCAATTCACTTTGACTTCACTGAGCGTGCTGTGAACTAAAGGTTTTTAAGGTTATGCCCTTAGTGTAGGACACATTTGAGATGAGAACTCAGATTTAAACTCAACATTGCTGTGTGTTACATTGACCTTGTAGATGAGTGAGGTGTGCACATGCTGTATGGAAACTAATTATACTAAATAGTCTCGTCAGTGGGAAAAAGGTGTCCGAATAGTACAAAGCATGTTAAAATTAGACAAGGGAGTGAAAGACAGTTTTTCACTTAATTAAAACACTTGTTTTCAGATATCATGAAACTGATAAAATAATAGAATTGAGGTAATTTTTTCAAGGATAAGACCGAATGATAAAGCAGTGGAAAACAGAAAATAAAGTATTCACTAAATATATTTATGGAGATGAAAAATATGTACTCAGAGATAAAATTCAATGTGCTTTATTACATCAAGTGTATTAAGGGTGAATGAGAGAGCTGGTTAATCAAAATAAGCCAAGAAGAACAAGAATGTTGAAATTACTAAAAGGACAGGGTTTTGTGTTGAGATAGGAGTCTTGTATCTTTGGCTGGGTAGGTTAGCAACATTTTGGTGGACTATCTATAGATTTTCAGGATAGGTTTTTAGGCTTATTAGGGATAAGTCCACTTGTGTTCTTTGTGGGTTTTTTTGGTTGTGGTTTGTGGTTTTGTTGTTGTTTCTTTGGTTTTTGTTTCTTTGGAGTGTTTTTTTTTGTTGTTGTTTTTTTGTTTTGTTTTTTGTTTTGTTGTTGTTTTTTTTTAGGGGAAAGCATATTTTAAAGCATTGAAAATCCTACTTTTTGATCTCACTAGCTTGAAAAAAGGTCTTTCATTGCAATCTACCAGTGGAAAGGTAGAGTAACATCCTTCAGGAGAAGAAACAAGTGTGAAATAGAATAGAGCTACCTTGAAAGTGCATAATTATGATGGTTACAACAATACTAAAGAAAGCATTGTTTCAGATACTTGTTTCTGCAGGGAGAGGTTGTGGATTAATTAAGGATTACAGCAACAATGGAATGTGATACGCTGTTCTTTAGTAAGTCTTGTTTTAAACCCTAGAGACCTCAGGAAGGCAGCAGTTTGAGCCATTTCAGGTCATGAAGTCACTTTGTTTCATTTGTTCTTGCTTATTAATAATATACTCAGTTGTACTGTGTGTACTTCTGCTTTGCTGCTGCAACTGACTGAGAGCCAAACAATGGAATAGGTTTGTTTTCCAGGAACTGGAGGCTTAATATTCACCCCTCTTCCATGCTTTCCGTAGGATTCTACGAAGACATTATCTGGCACAGTAGCAGTAGTTGATGGAAGTGCTTCTTCAGCAGCAGAGATTCCCAAATGTGCTCTAAATATACTGCTAAAACATGCTCTAATAGCATTCATGACTACTGGACGCTTGGAAAATATTTTGTTTTGTTGGTAGGAACATGAATGGAATAGTGCTGGTTAATGTAAAACATAAGGCAGGAGGTTCAGTAAGGGTCAGGGGAAAAAAGGTTCCTAGAGAAACAGCAGCTCGAAAGGTGGTAAATATGAAAGAAAATATCTAAATTCTTTTTATGGATTCTTTGCTTGCCGAAGGCAGAATTGGAATATTTGTGCAATTACGTCTCAAAGGTTTTTCAAATCATACATCATGTGCTGTACCTTCCATGGCTCTTTTCCCTCCCTGGTGGCAGGGCACCTGCTGTCTCTTGTAACAGCACTGCCTCCTGCGTACTGACTTCTCTCAGGAAAAGTGAGTGACCTTTTCTACTTAAGAAACTGCAGCTGGGTTGAGTCTGATTTGGTGAAAGAGGTATATTCTCTGCACCAGCTTGGTTATGCTGTCCACAATCTGATATTCAGAGCTTTAGAGCAGTGACTGCTGTCATTATTTCTTTGTTGTAACTTTCATTTAGGCTGATCTCAAAAAAAAAAAAAAAAAGAACGATGGGCGGTACTCTATATTGTTGTGTCTTAATTTCTTCCTGATTTCTCTAAGTGAGAGCTGGAAATGCAATTTGCCCTGTGTGGAGTTGCTTTGATTAAATGAGGAAGCGATGCTTACGAAGTGTCACCATTCAAGACCTGTGTGTCCAAGGTGCCTGAAAAGCTTCAGAGGGAACGTGCATTCTATGTGGAAAGCACTTGGCAGTATGTGCCACATTAGACTGATCCTTTTTTTCAGATGCTGGAGTTGAGTGTTTCCTCAACCAAAACTGAATTTTTGTACCTTGGTACATAAATTACTTAGCTCTTTTCTTGGGCTTCCTTCATGTTAAATTGTTGCAGGGATAATAGTTTCAGCTGGTTTTTTAGTCTAGTCGCCTCATCTTGGTTTTAAGGTAGTTTGGTTTAGTTAGGTCTGTTTGTTTCTTCTAGTTTCATTCTTTTAACCTCTCTTAGTTTTCTTTCCCTGTTTCTTGAGGGAGAGGTAGTTCTTTCTTCCAGTTTTGTATGAATCCCTCAGTTTTCCATCTGCCTCCTAGCTTTATTTTTCCCTTTAGCTTTTTCTCTTTGAATTTTGTCCACTCTTTCTATTTTCATCCTAACACCTCTCCTGCATTAGCAGCAATAATTTCTCATTTTATAGTGGTGTTTTTTTCTTGTCTTTCATGTGATCCATGTTTTAGAGGCTACATAATTTCAGTGTTACCAGGCATTTTCAAGAAGCCATTAAACCTGACATATTTTGTGACTCCTACTCTTGTATGTTATAATTAATCCTAACTATTAATCAAGACAGAAAGACTAGTAACTAATATAATGAACTAATTCTTTGCCACATTATTAAAGTAAGTTATTATTTACTTTACGTGGGAAATATTTTATGTATGTTAGAAAGGATGTTGTGAGGATGGAAAACATTCAAATAGTTCAGTTAACAAACTGTAATTGCTTTTTCCATCTACTGAAGAGCCGGGTTGTTCAAGAGATTGAATGACTTTAACACCCACTCATTGTTCACCATGCAACAAGAAATACTGTGTCTCCTAAATCAAATTTTAACAATCTGCTGCTAATTCAACACCCATTTAACCTTTTGAGCCTGATGATTTTCCAGTAAACCAGCAAAATCAGTGTCTTATCTTACAGTGTCAGCCAATTTTCACCTCTAGATAGAGCATTTCTTATTTGAAATTCAGGGTTGATTTGGCTTACAGCTGTGAAACTACTGTAGTTTTTCTTGCTGCTTATGGAATGCGGATTGGTTGTATATAATTCTGTGCTTGATAGTGATGCTGCTGCTAGAATTTGGCTTGTGCTGACTTATTGACAGTGAGCTCTTGAGTTTCCTTCAGTTTAAATCAGGGCATGGAATTAAATCTGCACTTTTTACTAATAACGGTAAAGCTGATAGACCTCAAACCTAGTGGCCTCCTAAATTTAATTCTCAACAAAGAAAAAGCTGTTGTTCAAAAATTTAAAGCTGTTGCTATTTCAAAACAAATTGCAGCACTGTGTTAAAATTCTGCCCACATTTGCCACAAAATTTAAGGAGCTGGAGTTTTCTGCAGTATAAATGCAATTGCTTTCTGTTTGTCCTGTGTTGTGCTAATTTCTTTCACTTCCATAAGAGGCTGGGTGAGAATCACAGAAGTAGCCTAGAATTATGCTTTGGTCATGACCAAAAGGCAAGTCCTTCTGGTCATGCAGAGAAAGTGTGTGGGGTTCTTCCAGTCTTCCTCTTTTTTTCTTTTCCCCCCGTGGCTCCCCAACCCAAAAATTTAAAGATAGATACAGAGTTAGGCTTATCCATCTTATTCTATTAGTTCCACAATTTAAAGTTTAATGAATGTTATCCAAAAAAAGGTCTGTGCACTAAGATCAATCCAAACAGGCAGTGCAGGAGGAGGATTACTTGGCTTTTGCTCTCTGGGAGAAAGGCCAACTTTGCTTTGAGGTAATCTGTGGGGTTGAATCATGTCTCCTGAGGTTTCCCTGTGGTGGGGCTGGGCGGATGGGAGGCCTCTGCACCAGCCCTCCTGCACATCTTTGGAAAAGCCATCCTTGCTCTGGATCCTGGTGCTATTTGCCTCAAGAAGCTATACAATAGAAATTTCTTAGTTAGATGAAAGCTGACCTGTTTTTCTAGGATTACACAGAGACAAACTTGTCCCCCTCTGCCTCTGTTACAGGATGGGTTTTTTTGCCTTGATCAACTCTCTTTGGAAAAACAATACCAGATATAAATTTTTGTTTTCAGCTAACCACTAGAAATATCATGATACAAATTTGTTGTCATGCAAACACTGGTCAAAATAATGAATTGGTTACAAAACCTTCTCAACTGCTCACAAAAACATGGATCAGAGTCATAAATTGATCTAATTTGGGAAATAACAGGTAGTGTGTAGCCATGAATGGCTAGGAAGGTAACAGGCTGCAGCCTCCATAGATGAGAAATATGTTGCAGAAGAAACTCCAGGAAAAACAAAGCAATTTCCTGTCAAGAATTCTTATGAGGAATTAGGTATACGTTTTATGGATGAAGAAATGCTGCTGCAGGTCTATTGCTCACCTTCTCCTTCTGTTTTTGGTGGGTTGTTTTGTTTTTTAAAAGCCCCTTTTATGTTTTGTATTTGAACTATCTAGGACAGAAACATTAATTGTTGGCAATACAGAAAATTTGGCAACTGCTCTCAGGAATCATTTTGTAGATTTAGGTCTCTTCAGCTCTACTTATTTTTGATTCTGTTATCTGACTTGATGTATTTTGATTTGGGAATATTCTTTGGAAGGCTGAATTCATACTTGAATCTTGCCATTAAAAAGTAGGTATTATATATAACTTTGTTACTCCTAAATAATCCACTCTTTAATTATTAGTATGTAGCTCATGATGTGAAAGAATATGTGAGGAAAAGCCAGTAAATAAAATGTGCTGTTGTTTATGGACACAGAAAAAAATATTTATGTGAAGAAAAAGAATATTTGGAATGGAAAACTGCATCTGCCTAAAGTGTTCCACATAGAGAAATAATAGTGAAGGATTAAAGCAAAAGGTCGATTCCTGGATTGCCAGCAGTATTTTGTTCAGTTGGAGGATTGAACAGCAGGCTTGGCACACCTACATTGATATTGACAGGTGGTGTTTTTCTTGAAGGTCAGCAGCTACACCAGGTGAAAAGTTCCATGCTCAGGCAGGAGACATTTTGACTAGTGATAATAGCGTCAAAAATTGATTTATTCTGCTGTGGATTCTGAAAAAAAAAAAAAAAAAAGAGTATCTTGCGCTTTATTAGTTTTGGTTTTAGTTTTATTATTTTGTAGGCTTAGCAGTAACAGGATGATGCCTCCATCTTGTTTACCCTCTGTACAAAGTTTAACAGGTGAAGGGCCAGATTCTGCCCCTGGGATGGGGCAGCCCTGGCTGTAGGGACAGACTGGGCAATGAGGCCGGAGAGCAGCGCTGTGCAAAGGGCCCTGGGGCTCCTGGTCCATGGAAAGCTGAATGTGAGCCAGCAGTGCCCTGGCAGCCAGGAGGGCCAGCCCTGTCCTGGGGGCATCAGGCCCAGCATGGCCAGCGGGGCAGGGGAGGGGATTGTCCCCTCTGCTCTGCTCTGGGGCGGCCTCACCTCCAGGGCTGGGGCAGGTTTGGGTGCCACAGTGAAAAAAAGACATGAAACCATTAGAGAGGGTCCAAAGGAGGGCCACGAGGGTGGTGAAGGGCCTTGAGGGGAAGCCGTGTGAGGAGTGGCTGAGGTCACTTGGTTTGTCCAGCCTGGAGGAGACTGAGGGGAGACCTCATTGCAAACTAAAATTCCATCCTTCCCTTGTGAGCGAAGAAGAATGACAGGCACTGAAAGCTTCTCTGTGGTGACCAGGAGTTGTGTCAGGAGAGGTTTAGGTTGGATATCAGGAAAAGGTTCTTTGCTCAGGGGTTGATTGGACACTGGACAGACCCCCCAGGGATGGGTGAGCTTAATTTGTTTCCTTTGAGCAATGTTTGAGCTGATGGTCTCGAAATCTGGTATAGAAGTGTTTTGCGCAGCGCAGAGGTGGGACTGAGTAGCTTTTATATTCTCATTTCTGGTATCCTTATTATCATGAGCAATTCAAACTAACCTTACAATTTCTCACAGTCTGTGTGCTGTTGTGTTGTACTTTCTAATCTGTGGCCCCAAAGAGCTGCTCTAGATCCCCTGGTTTTGAGACTGTAACGTTGTTCCTATCTGCTCCATTGCACAAAGCATTGCTTCATCAACAAAGAAGCAGGATGTAGTTAGTAAAAACACAGAAAATCTTGAGGTATCTTGTTTTATGCCTTCATCTCATACTTCTTAATAGAAATAAATGAATAGAAGTTTAATCTTCATGGTAACTGGATTTTGGAAGTGGAAAAATTGGTGTTAAACATTCTAAAAATCTGAACAAAGCGATTTGGAAATTCTTCTCTGAACTCAGTCATTTTCTTTGGAGAAATCTTTGTTTTAAATTGAAATACCGATTTGGATATATTACTTCAGTGGATGAGGTTTTTTCTGCTGGCAAGCACCCCAGTAAATTTGTGCTCCAAGCAGCATGCTGATTGCATTAGAAGAGAATCATTATCTTTGCTCTAAGTGATTTGAGATGATTTGCCCTAGATCAGCTAGTCCATGAGGTTCTGTAAGCATGCAGCACACTGCTTTCCCTTTATGTGCTAAACGGTTGCCTGAAAAAATAAATGTGGCATCACAGTGTGTTGCTTTTTTAGTCAGATATTTGAATTTGTGTGTACATGTGTAAGCACAGCCGTGTGTACCTGGGAGGACAGAAGGCGAGGGAAGCAGTGATAAACACTTGAGAAGGCATGGCAAACTGCATGTTCAAACTGCCAGAATTACTGCTACAGGAAAACAATATATGGTGCATATTGCATTGCAGTAAGTGTTTCTGTTCCTCTCTTTAGCGTGTGAGGAAATGCCACAGTTCCCCGTTTCTGGGATCCAGAGGAGTGCACTAGCCCAGCATATGGCTCATCCTATGCTGCCAGTCTTTACTGTTTTTCAAAACACACTCTAAAAAAGCTAAATTGACTCTTCTTCTTTACTCCAAGTTCATAAATGGCTTAAAATAATTTATTTAAGGTCAAGGCTGTTAGCATGTGCTACAAGTTATGAGTGCTTCTATACTCCAGTATGAATTCTTCAGTTTGTGTTTGTGTGTCCCTCAAGGTGCTGTGCAGATAAACTACAATCATTGTAGTTCTCAGGGCATCATGGAGTAAGGGATTCTGTGTTCTGCTGAGACATCTAAAATGCCGATGGAAAATGCTGCTAGAAGTCAGTTTTCTGAAAGGTCTTTTCTTTGTAAATTGAGTGACAGGAGATTTGGGATATGTTTTTTTAACCCTCTGCAAGTTTTTTTGTAAATGTTTTCAGATTGCCCTATTTCTTAAAGCACCTTCATGATATATTTCCAAGTATATTTCTCTAACATGAATAGGTATCCTGCCTCCTTCTCCTAAGAACTGGCAATTAACTGAAATTCTCGTATTTGAGCTGCTACATTTACCGTGAATAGCATGTTTAACATGAATGTTTTCCCATGTAAACTATCTGAAGTATTTGTCTATGCAAAACATCTAAATGCTTTGGGTCCTGTTGAATGCCAAAGGTGTAGGCTTGTTAATTTCTCGAAATAATGTGTAGTTCTTATTGTGCTTTGCCTTCTGACAGAGGACACTTGGGTTTTAGCTGGATATCAGCAGGTTGGTATTTCCCATGCATTAAGGAAAATCCTTCTGGATATAAAGTAGTTCACTTGTCTGAACCCCTCTTTTATATCAGCCTCTCCTTCTTCATGTAAATGAGCTGATACACTGGGGAGCAAGGGAGAGATTTGTGTCAAGGGTAGGGCTTTGTGTGGGGATGTCTCCCTCCAATCTCTGTCTCTGTAGCTGTGTTCAGCTTTCCATGGAGTCAAGTAGATCAGATCAAGAAGGTGATGCTGGAGTAGCTGAACAGGAGAGAATAATGCCTGCTGAGTGAAAAATCATCCTGTTTGTGAGGGCTATGGGAAGGATTGAGACATGGTTTCCTGTTTTCCGATTCTGCAAATTTGTATGTCTTCTGTACTGTTGACTGGACTGTAAAGTAAAAAATTATTAGACACAAATTTTAAAGTAGCTATGTTGTTTTTGAAGCCTGGTATATTTTACCTTCAGAGGTGTGGGGTTTATTGTTGTTGCTGGGTGCTTGTTTGTTTGTTGGTTTTCTTCTGTTTCTCCTGGAGTCATTCTCTTGTAAAATTAAAATGAGATTCTAAAAATTATCAGGTAGAAATGGCAGGAGTTGCCCAGCCACAGATTAGGTATCCCAATCTCTTCTTGGGGAAATTATTCTCTCAACATTTAGATAACAGCTGAAAATTAGAAGGGGGATGGTTTACTTTGAATTGTTACCCCCATGCTCTCAATTTGCAGGAAGACTTGTTTGCTTCAGGATACCTTAAAAGGATGTTCACTAATTGTCTGCGGGCTTTGCATGTGAAGAATGGATGGATACATTTTAAAAAGAAATAGAGCAGTCTGACTAGTTACAGATTTAGTTAGGATACAAAAAGATAATTTTTTTCTTTATAAAGAGATAATAGAAATAATATAGCTGGCTTTAGGAATCAGCTCTCCACATGATTTGTCTGTCTGAATAATAAGAGCATTGCTATACTAGTAGACCTAGACTTTAGTAAAGAAAGATGGTTTCTAATGGCCTTGACAATAGCTGGGAAATCACTTCTGGAAATCTACCTATACAGATCAAATAATACCATGGCACACAGGAATGAATTGCTGATCCCGGGGCCATTTCTTTCAGTTTTAATAACAAACCAGCAAAATCTGATGCAGTAAAAAGACTTCTGCTCAAATATATGCCCCAATGTAATTGCAGTCTGTCCTTCCTTCCTCCAGCCTGCCCCTGTGGTATTCAGCTGAGCTGTGCCCCTTGTCTTCCTTGTGCAGATAAATAAGGCTAATAATTCTAAATGTAATGAAAATGTGCAGTAAGCCTAAAATGCAATATATGCAATAATTAAAAATACTTTTACTATTATGAACTTGACATTTTTAGGTTCCCAAAACCAACTAAATATCCCTTTCTTCTATTCCTCTAATTAAGCCTCTGCTAAAGTGGGAGAGTAAATAATTTGAGTAGCATGGAAACCATGTTCTAACAGAAAAAATGTTGCTTTTCAAACTTACTTGTCCAGCAGTTGTATGAACTCTGTTCCAGGCCAGGGAGGAATATTGGATTTTTTTTTTTTTTTTTTTAAGATAATGCAAATAATTTTAATAGAAGTGCAAGCTGTGCAGGCTGTTTTTAGTGTATTTATAATGCTTCCTTGTAAAATCATTACCAAATTCTTATGTTACTTTTTCATTAACCCTGATCATTTAGGATAAGGGCTTGGAAGTAGTGAATGGAAACGTTGATCAATTTATTTAACCAGAGCAATTAATTCAAAATTCAGGCTTGTTTATCCAAGAGCAACTATTTGAAGAAAAGGATAATATTCTTTTTTTCAACAGATTTGGGACCTCATGAGAAAAATCTGTCTCTAGAAAAGGGAAGGGTGGGCATGGCTAGAAGAAAACCTGCTTCAGGCCAGTAGACCTTTGTTTTTTTCCTCTGTATGGAAAGGAAACTTAAAAAGTAGTTTTGTTGCATGCAGCAGCACTGAGCCCTAAGGGGAATCCAAGTGAAACAGATGAGCATTGTTTCATTTGTTACAACTTCTGTGAATGTAAAAATTGTTTTTCACTGTAGGCAGTCCCAAAATAATATGATCTGCCTTGTCCTTGGTGGTCTTTCAAAACGGGGAACCATTAGAGTAAGTAAGGTCTCCACGACTACCTGAAAGGAGGGTGTCAGTCTCTTCTCCCTGATAGCAAGGATAAGAACAAGAAGAGAGAGTCTCAAATTGTGTTGGGGGGGTTTAGATGAGACATTAGGAAAAATTTATGCACCAAAAGTGGTTGAGCCATCATCACTGGAGGGATTTAAAAGATGTGTAGATGTGGCACTCAGGTGGGTTTGGTAGTGCTGGGTTAATGGTTGGACTTTAGGTCTTTTAAAGGTCATGAAGGTCTTTTCCAACCTAAATGATTCTGTAGTTCTTATTCTGTTTAATTTTTCTGACCTGGATCAGAGTACTATTTCCATCTGTGTTGTGAAGTGTTATAAATTACATAGATATTTATTTCAGAAGTGATGAATTTCTCACTGCAAGTTTATGTATGTACTTCCATTTTAAACAAAGAATTCCCTTGTGTTTCTTTCCTCCTCTGTTAGTGGAGAGTTCAAAAGCACAAAATAGTTTTCAAATGGGATTGCTTACTGCAACTTCATCTCTGTTTTCAAGCTGTTGGCTAAATAAGTACTTGGTTGTCTAATGTATCTGCTATATTGGTTTTAGGAATCTGGATGTGACTGCCTGTCCCTGATGCCAGACACTGATGCTTGCTATTTCAGCTTTTCTGTAATGCAGCTTTCTGCAACACTTGAAAATTATGAAATGAAATAACAGAAATGAAAATTAGAATTGCTGTACAGAAGAGAGCAAAACATAAAGTGCTTGATAATGTCAATTTTGCTTATTAAAAAATCTATTTAAAAAATCCCCAAAGCTCTTAAGAAACACATACCAGATGACTGAGACTGTTATTAAAGAATGGTTTTGGAGTCTATACAGCTACATTTATGTTATGATTGTGTTACTCCCCAGATCAAAGCTACAAAATAGATGACTAGAAAGAAGATTTCAGCTGTCTGAGAGCTTTAAAAGACAGCCAGTCACTGCTGTTGTGAAATTTCATTCATTAAACACAGTAGGGGAGTATAATACTCTAAGTGAAGTTAAGAAATTAAAATTATTTAATTGTGGAGTAATGCCAAATTTCTTGTAGCTGCATTTTAGTGTATTACGAATAGTTATAAGGATATTACTGGTTGTTTTTCAGGGTTTTAGCTGCAGTAAATCTGCTATTTCTGGTCTTCTTGTTCTTCTGGTGTTCTCGCTTTGAAGACTGACACCTTTAGACAGGAGAGTGTAAAAACTCTAAGTTTGTTTTGTTGGCAAAAGCTAACTTGCCTCTGTGTCTATCTGCTCCATTTTGAGCAAATCCCCAAGTTTCAGCCTGTTGGGATTCACAGGGAAGCTGAAGTATATGTGTTGAGGAAGCTCTGGAACTGAATGTGGTGGGGCAGAAAAAGCTTTACTTGTGCAATAAATATGCAAAATTTGAATTATGGGACACACTAGACATGTTCTTGAATCCTTGCCCTGCCAGCTGTGCAGGTATCACTAGTACAATAATTTTGTTGGACTTTTCAGAGAGGGTGAGCTAATGAGTAGCAGAAACTCAGAGAAATTGTGGCCATTGGTTGAGATGAGATCTTCTTCCACTGTCCTCCTGTCATCAGGCAGTTCTTAAGGTCAGACTTCACATGAGGTAATCAAGTGTGAGATTAAATCATTAGAAGCAGTAGCAGAGGAGGTGAGATGGATGTCCTTTCCCCCTCTATGTGACATCAAGTTCACTATGAAATGGTTCACGAGGACCTTGCTGATTTGAAAGAGCTGATCCTGGTCAATAACCTGTTCATTTGGCAGTAACTCCAGTGTTCTGCTTGTCTGCCACCAGCTTTCACAGAGGCAGGAGCTGAGTGATGTTGAGTGTAAGTGGCCTTTGAAATTCAGTAGGGACAGTGCCATTGCATGCTTTGGAAAGTTGTTTTTCTGACACTCTAGATTCATTCTGTTTTGATTGCAGATTCCTCTGCTTTGTTGGTAACATCCCACATTGAACTAGTATGTCCTTTGAGCTCTATCAAAGTTAAAATCTTGAAATGAGAAGAAAAAGCACTTTTTGTAGTATTGATTTGCTTAGGTATTCAAATTGAAGTGCTTAACTTACAGGAATTTTTGATTTTGCTGGTAACTTGTCTTTGATGGGTTATGGAGTTTTTGTTGACCATAACATAAGTAATTAAGGTAAAATGGCCATAGAATTTGCAGTTATGTGAATTAAAAATTCCTGTGAGGAGGTGATTATAACGGTTGTTGCCTGCATATGGAAGTGTAGGCCAGCTGTTTAGTAACAGAGTTAAACTGTTCTTGTTATAGATGTGAAGGAGTGAGGGAGGTTCTTTACAATAAAAGAGAATTTATTCACTAAGACAGAACCATTAGATTAGAGCTGTATTACCTGAACGTACATTGATGGATTGGTAGGGTGAAATACTATGCAAAACAGTGGGAATAGATTCCCAACTTCAAATGCTGTTTACCTAGATGCCATGGAAGTACTGCAAGGAATTGTATTTTACACTTGCTTGCTGCTCTCTTTTGGCTGTGGGAATTAAAACTGGACTCCTGTGTGCCATTCAGAGCTGGGCACAGGAAAAGTGGGCAATGGAGACTGGAAACTGCATGCAGAGATAGGGTTGCTCAAATTTTCTCATTAGTGTTGAAGCTTAGATCTTGGAATGGAAACTTTTTATTAAGGCAAACCAGTACACAAACAACCAGGCAAACAGCTTTTTTGGATTTGGCTACTATTTTTAATGAGGCTTGGGGGTTCCAGATCCATTTAAGGCTTCCACTATATACCACTCCTAATGAAAAACTGTTTGGAAATCTGGTCTTGAAATCTTATGGTAGTGAGTTTTCAAAATTTCTTAAAAAAACCCCAAACCTCAGGAAAGACCTCTAACAGCACAGGAAAAAATCCTTCTCTGAAGCAAGTTCACTTATTATGAAATAAATATTATCTTATTTTTATTATGTAAAATAATAATAGTACGCTTATTACTGCATCCTATGGTCGTATTTCTGAGGTGTTCTATTTAGATTGAAGTCATAGCCTAAGGGAGTCTAAATTATGTAAATATTGTCAAAACCACTGTTCAAACCCTAGAGGAATTACTGCTTGCTTCCTGTCCATAAATATAATTGAAAATCCAGGGCTTTCTAAAGAACAGGGAGACAGCCTGCATAAGAACCTTTTTAAAAAGTTTTTTCTTTTAGAGAGACTTAAGTCATACAGAGACAGAAATCTTGTTAGGTCAAGTTTCAATTAAATTTTCTTTTTTGACTGTTTTATGTTCTCTTTTAACCTATTTTTGATGCCTAAGAAATGCTCTTCTTTTTATGCTTAGAAAAACTCACCCTGATTTCATCTTAGAGATGAATGGATACTATTTTATTGGACTAGATGAGGAAAATGAAGGTGTTTTGTATTTAATGGCTTTGTGTATAAATCTAATTGGATAATGATTTTTGTCTTCATGGGTAAAGCTGGGCATCACAACCCTCTCCAGAAAAGACAGCAAGGGGGTGTGTGGACCTGCTTTACACAGGCTGCTTGTAACCACCGAGGGACAGAAACCGTTTGTGGAGAAAACCAAGCAACAAGACAGACTTCATTTGATTCTGACATTATCAAGTTTTTAGGTTCAAATTGGCTTTTACAGTAACTGTAAAGGAAGAAAATAGCTTTAGCTATTGTAAAGTACAGAGTAGCTAACGGTATTATAAGATTTTCTCCTCTTTGTCTCCATCCTACAAGAATTTTTACAGGAAAATATGAATCTGTGTTGTATCAGTGGTTGTATCAATCTACTGAATGTGCAGATTGTGGCTTCATCCCTCTTGGTGCTTGTTTTGTTTTGGTTGTTTGGCTTGTTTTGGTTTTAATTTTTATACCTTTTTCAAAGCTTAATGTCAGTGCAAAATTTAGCCTAGTAGACATGGTTTCTCATGTCATCATGGGTTTATAAGCACTGTGACTACAAATACAGTTTTTAATGTACAAAAGAAATAGTTTATATTCTCAAACAAATGTGGTTAGACCAATATTTTGGAAGAAGTCATTATGGAAGTGTTGAAACTGATTTTCTTCTTTTGATTTTTCTTCTTTTTGTCTCTCTAAATGCTATCTTCATAAAAACCATGAAAGTGAAGATTTCCTGTTTTTAAGTGCACCAAAGATGTATGGGAGTGCAGTCAATGCATTTAAGCAAAGAAGCAGGAAGGCAGGTTTACCAAAGTTAGAGGCAACTGGGAAGAAGATTTGAGATCACCATTCTGAACTTTTAGTTTGTTTCTCAAAGTAGCCTTGAAGCTTTTACTGGGCTTCATTTCAGTTACATAAAATTAAAACCTGAGGCTGGGGCAAGAGATGCCATCTTAAAAACCGTGAAGATTATTAGATGATTTGTTTATCTGAAGTCACACCTCTTTAACATTTGTATCTTTCAAAAATTTTATGGTTTTTAAAGTGATTCTTACTGCAAGACTGGCTCTTGTATTACAATGTGACAACAGTCGCACAGCACCAAGAATCCGAAATTTTTGTAACTGTACCAGCTGCTGCAACAATCCTCCTCATCAGTTAGTACTTTAAATGCAGACGTCTTTTTAAAATGAGAATTGCACAACCTGAGTCTTCTAGTCAAATACATTCTTTCCCTTTTAGTTTCTTGTTATTAATATTTGGGTATGTCGCATCCCTGTCTCCAACTCCACAGTGATGTTTGGATTCTTCTATATGCCAAGCAGGTTTTAGCACAAGTCATTTACCTTTCATTGGATTTTTTTGAAGTTCCATGCTGTATATTCTAAAGGGTCTGAGTATTTTCCAGTTTTGGAGGGGGGGTGCTGCTCACCCAGAACTTGGGGCTGGTTTTCCAATTATGCCTTTAGAAAAGGAAATTTTCTTGGTGTGGCAAGAAATGCTTAATATTATGATTAAAGTGGAGACTTTAGTTTGCTTTATAGTCCTATGTCACTGCATTTCAAGTACCTTTAAGACTTATAAGGTTTTTTGAGTATAAAAAGGTCTTTAAAGAGTAGATAGACTAAAATTCATCTAAATATAAGTGGTGAATATATTCTTAATGTAATTTAAAAGTCTGCATGAAAAAGGATGAAAAAATGAGTTTAAGTATACCTTAGGGTATTTTAGATGTAGTTTTCAGGTAATTTCTATAGTATTTCAATGTAAAGAACTTGACTGTAATTGAGCCTTTTTTTCTTCCCAAGGAATATATATGGTCATAAAGGTCAAACACTTTAGAAAGATTCTCATTTTCTTTCAAATTGTTTGAATTTGGCTTTTTTGTCTGATTGTCATCCTATGAGCTGCTGGATAATCATCTACAGTTCATTCATGGATGTTCTATTTACTTCTGCTTTGTTGTTTTTGTCTTATTGAGTGTCCTGATGATTTTGGAAGCAGTTCCTGTCTCAGCTCTGATGGGCTGATGATCCTTTAAGAGAAAAAAAAGAACGGGTATATTTTGGGCCAAGAAAAGAGGGAGATGAAGTGAAAAGATCCCATTTAATAGTAGGAAAGCAGTAAAAGGAATAAAACTGAACACTCTATGAATGGTTGAAAATTATTTCTCTAGGGCAGAGAGCTGCTTTAAGGGGCATGAAAAGAAAGTTTCACTGCTGTTACGGCCCTGAAGAGTGATAAATGTCCTGCTTACCTATCACACAAATCATTCCGCTTCCATAACAGTGGAGCTCATTTAATACTTGTATTTAAATTCTTTCCATTATTCATAATCTTTTAGCAATAGTTCTCACCAAATACATTTATATTTTAGGCTCTATTCCCACAGGCGTGTTTTCCTACTTGTATTCAAGCTGGATTTAATTTTATTTCTGCTCCACACACCTTATCTCTTTAATTTCAGCCTCTTGTGTTGGAAGTAGTGTTCCCACTTTTATTCTGTGTTAGCTCACTTCTGGCTATGAATGAAATAAATTTCGCTTAAGTCTGTCACTTTCTTCACTTCAGAGATGAAAACTTTGCAAGTCTCGCTATTATCTTTATATCCCAAGGTAAGGTCCTCTGCAAAGGTGGGATTTTAGTCTGAAATGATACAAAAATGTGCAAATCACATGTTGACAACAGCGGAAAGCAAAGGGAGGTGGAGGTGGGACACACTAAAAGTGGTGAATTGTGACATCACTGTTGATACTATGAACACATAGTATTTTTTCTTTATTACAAGTAATATGGGGACCAGGGTGGAAGGAAAAGCCACTTTTTTGAGCACTCAGTGTGTAGTTCTTAGATTATTTGGTGTATCTTTTGCTGCTCTTTTCACCAAATGGGGCCAGCAGAGTATTAAGGACCTCTAAGCAGATCTCTTCATATACAAACAGCATTTGTCTGCTCAGGAAATCCATGTGATCCAGCACTGCATGTGACAATAGAGAATGTAGGAAATGCTGTACAAAGCTCTAGCACTAACGCAGCCACTTGGTTAGAATTGGATTGCCTGATTTTCTGCCCCCTGTGCAATGGGATAATCTTGTCAAATTACGTAGGGAGCTTGGTAGCCACAGTGTCACAGCAAGCTAGTGGCAGAATTAGGTCAAGTTTCCAGTGTTTGTTTATTTAGGGATTTCATACACATATTGTCTAGGACTTCTCTGGCTGACTGCAGAAATTGACAATTTTTATTAAGAAAACACCAGTACAACAGTTTAAGTGGTGGGGTTTTTTTTGTTTGGTTTTTTTTGTTTGTTTGTTTGTTTTTTTGGTTTTTTTTTTTGTTTTTTTTTAATTTTTTGTTTGGTTTTGAGATGAGCTGCAAGACTGTTTCAGTGTTCACCTACTTCACGTGTGCACCCCTTTTCTGATTCAGGAAAAAGCTGTAGAACAGTACTTTTGCTCTGTGTGTGTGCCTCAGTTTTCCTGTTCCAAGTTGAATAGGAATTAATTGATAGGCTATATTAATACTTGCTTGCATAAGGAATGCATGATTTTGATATGCTTCTAGATGGATTTGCTAGCTATTTGTTGGATTAAATATTTAGTATGTTAATCTCTGGCTGCAGTTGAGTCCCAGATCTGTGCAGCTTCTCTGAGTTGTAGGTCTATCTAGAGATTATCCATTTCTTAAAATGACTGATATTATTTTAATGTCTGTTCTGTTCTTTGTGACATTCTTCTGCAAGAAGAGATTTGGCTGTGCATCACAGAAAACTCTTTGTCTCAAGTTACATAAAACAAGCTGAACAGTTATTCTGCAGCTGTCCCCAGCCTAAAAAGTGCTACTAGGTAATCTCATAGTATTTTCAGCTGAAGAAGGATCTGGAAATAGTCTACAATCATGGGTGAATACCCTTTCACACCAGTTTTTGCAGATGGGAGATCTATATTGGACTTCAAATTGGGATACCCAATCCGCATAAACAGCATTTTACCTGATAAAGCTGCCAGCAAAAGAAAAAAAAAAACAAACCCCAAAATATTAAAGTAGTATTATATGATAACTGAATTTATTGTTGGTAAGATACAAGGCTAACTTCTTTCTGTTTTAGATATGTGGATATACTTATAAATTGCTTTTTATTACAATTGCTTTGATTACTTGAGTCCTGACTACTTTTTGTCAGTAATGTCTCTGAAGTTCTGTCTTGGAAAGTGGAGTTTATTTATAACATAAAATGCTACAATTTGAAACAAATTGGCTATGCCTCTTCAAAAGACTACAAAAGGCAGAGCAGACCTTAGAACTGAATGTCTATAGGTATATGCTCACAGTCTATTTTGGGATTAACTTCTATTAAGTTTGAATTGCAGGACTTGACCAGACTTGGTTTTTTTTTTTCCAAATTTCACATTAGTCTGAAAATTTTATACTTCCAGGAAGATAGAATCCATATTGGCTGGCTTCACATGTTTTTCTCAGGATTATGGGATATACTTTAGAGAAGCCTCTCAGTTGATACTGTACTGAGCACAAAAGTATCTTATTTAGTTGTAAAACTGGGACATGGGGAAACATTAGATGCTTATTTACAGAAGTAGGCCATAGTACTTTGTGTTTTCAGGCTCATTTTCAGGCTGGTTTGTTAGTAGCATTACCACCATATGCTCCATGTTGGCTGAGGCCACACTGCAACTGGGAAAGGATCTTCTCTTTTTATTAAACTCTTAAGTTGTTTTTTATTGTTTGCATAAGTATTGGTTTCAATTATTTGAAAGACTGAGATCAAATATAGGGAAGAGAAGCAGCAGTGTTTTTTCTTCTTTTTCCTGTTTGCTTCTCAGGAGTTAAGGTGAACTGTCATGTACCCACTTCTCCTTCAGAACTAGAAGCATCCTCAATTTTGTGTGGTTCCCTGCCTGAGGAGGGTGGGAGTATTTACAGTGGTGCTGAACTAAATTTATGAACTAATGAGACACCTGCAGTTCATTTGGTTTTGCCTTCCTGTGTGCTTGTTGTGTGGTGTTATTGTCAAATATGCTGTAATTTGGAGTGCCCTCTTTATAGGTGTGCTCCATTCGTTTTCGAGGCTTGCAATGTTTGCAAAAATGTAATCAAATTGCCATGCTAGACCTCAGTAGATCATGTAAAATTTACAATGGTCTGTAAAGACATAAGAGACTTCCCCCAGTTATGTGAAAACAGCCCCATTTGTGGGAAGATCAGGCCTTGTTGCTTTGAGCTGAAAAGGAATTATCAGTTGAAATAAAGTTTATCCTTCCTTTGAAAGCATCAGCTGGATTTTTTAAAAGTAATTCTTGTTTTCTAAATTCTAAAAAGAGATACTGTTTTCCTAAATTCTGCTTTCTGCTGTGAACTTGAGCCGTACATGAACATTTTCCCCCTCTTGTGAACCTATCAAAATAATAATTAAAAAGAAGAAAGAATGGAATGCCTTAACTTCTCAAACAACAGCTCCTGCTCCATGGTTTTCAAGTTCTGAAGTGTTTCAAAAGCCTTCTCTAGATTTTAATCCTTTTTTGGTCCAAGTGTCTCTAGAAGCAGAGCTTCTCTTTAGGCTACTGTGGGATATCACTTGGATCCCTCTACAGCTACAGCATCGACAGTGATTCTGCTTTTAGCCTTTGAGCAAGCAGAAGAACTTATTTTCATTCCTGTCATCCTTAGCTAACAGTGAAAGTAATTTTATGTTGTAGATAAAGTTTTCTCAGGTGGAGGGGGAAGACAGCTGTTAGTCTAGATAGAAAAATTAATTAGATTTTAGGGATACTAAAGGAAGGCAGATCTGTGATATCTCTGAGCCAATTGTAAGGAAGATGGGTAGTACAGCAAGCAGATGTCACTGACAGTCTCTGAGTTGATGGCTTTATGGAAGCTGACTCTTGCAAGACACAGCTACTCGATGAGCTTGCAGCTGGCTGGTATTATATATTTGCAGCCTTGTAGCAGTGCATTTGCTAGGTGGGACATAGCACATGAAAAGAGACTTTGTTGAAAATATCTGGAGACCTCTCTCTTTTCAGGCAGAGCTGGGTCCTGCTGTCGTCGCAGCTGAACTTGTGTGTGTTTTGCATCCAGTGATAAGCTGTTTGAATGAGGTGTGACACATCTTCTCACCAGTTGTCACTAGCCACTTGCCTAACCTGAACTGTGGTGATTATATTGCCTGTAGTGATTGCCTTTTGAAGGGCTAAACTTGTCAAGTGTTTAAGAAAAAAACCTTTAGGCATTATGAAAATTAAAAAAAAAAAAAAAGAAAAAGAAAAAAAAGGCAGCCAGCTTCTCAAACTGCTGCCTTGTTGCTGAAGTATTTTGCTCAGAGTATTTACTTTACTCCTGGTAAAGGTTGTTAATGAAATCAATTGCTGTCCTCATGAAATAACAGGATAACCAGAATTATTCTTCTACCAGCTTGAATAAGGACTCTGCTTTCTGTTTGCTGCAATTCTACTATTTCAAGCTGCCTCTTCATTTTTGGACATCATCAGTAGCATGGGCTCAAGTCCCGGAGGCAATCTGTAAACTGAAATGAGGTTGTGGTTACCTTTGGGGCTGAGCTTGGATTGGAGTGCTATCTATTGATTGCACCATTCAAAGTGTTGTGGATTTTTCTTTTTCATTTGAACATGCTGGTTTTTATTCTATCACCTAAGATTAAGTGGAATAAAATGTGTTATGGCTTTTTCTCACAGAACTTAGATTTCTATAATGTTGGGAATTTCTAAACATGAGCAAAGCACAGTTAGTCTTGAAGGATCTGGAGAGTTGTCATTCCAAATATTGCATGGAAAATGATTTTTAGTTTATTATGAAACCTAAGCAAGCCCTTCACCACTGGTAGGTGGGCATTTGAATGCACTATCTGGGATTTAGTTGCACTACTAAGAATGATCTTTATCTTTAATCAGACATGTCTGTCAAAATTCCAGTCTCAACCAGTCTTACCACTGAGCGTAGTGGTACCCTGTAATTGTAAAGTTTAGCACTGGCATGTGTTCTCGTGAAGTTAATTGTTGTTTCATGCAAATGTTTTGGGAGTTCATAATGTTAATGTGGTGATTATTTCCTGATGAAAAACAGGTGAAGCCAAAAGCAGATTGCAAGCTCACATCCCCTTGCACCAAAATGAAACTCTGTATGTGTTCAGCTAGCAATGAGGCAGATGTTCCTTGGATTTACAACTTCTCACAGCCACTGGGATTAAGAAGTACTTTTTCTGCAAGGTCCAATGTCACTGAAACAGCTGTGACTACATTGTATATTCAGAATATGTTGGCAGCTGTGGTGAAATTAGAGGTGGTGCTTATTCCAGCCAGGAGTACAAGGTATTGGGCAAGGGTTTTTGTCTATTCATGGGCTTCTGTTTTGTTTACTTTGTGTTAATTGATTTTTTTTTTAAATTCTGTTTGCCCAGAAAAGTTTGCTCTAACTACTTCAAGGGCATCAGTTAATTGATGACGACCTTTTAATAGAATATTTTGATATTTACTGAACTTGAAATACATAAATTTAAAGCCTGTCATATCTAAGTTGAAAGGACACATTTAAATGGAATGCCAAATTGAAATTTTATTGGGAAAGAAGCCAGGAAATGAAGAATTAAAGTTCTGATATGGACTAAATTGAAAATCCCACTTGCTTTGTGTCTATGCAGTGCTTTTGATTTAAGGAATCAATTTCTTGTTTATTTTTTGCTGAAATATTCATGGGTTTGGACTTATGTTTTCACTTTAAAAAAACTGACATTTCTAAGAGATGTGAGAAAACCAGTAACATATGAGTAGGGAATATAAACAGTATTTTTTCTAACCTATACTAAGCTTGAAATAATACTGATCTGAGTTATCATCAGGTCATTTTAGCTAGTGATTTAAATCTGTGGGTGAAGCTGTGCAGTGAGCAGATTGATACCATATTGCTGTTAAAGGGAAATAAGTCCTCCCACTCCTTGAATTCACCCTTGGTCCCAGTGGTGTGGCTCTGTGCCCATCACTGTGTTTCTGCTGATAGTTTTTGAATTGATTTGTTCACTAAGTTAGCAGAAAAATATTACTGGGTTACTCATCTTCAGGCTAATACTTGATGGAGCTTATGGAGAGTCTCATGGAGCAAATACCAGAACAAAGTGTGTGGCAGTGGAGGTTGCAGAACAGGGAGAGATCAAAAACCTTAGATACTATGATATATCTACATATGGATGGAAATTAGACTGGCTTTGTTCCTTCACCCTGAATTTATGGGATTTTGTGTCAGGCTGCTCCAAAATGCCTCACTCCAAATAAATCTGTCATTGCTAGTTTAAGAGCCTTGTAATCATTCTAAGATTTCTTGTAGGTGTTTAATAGTGAGAGCTTTGAAGAAATAAAATCATGAAAGGGTAGAATGGTTTGCATTGGAAGGGACCGTAAAGATCATCCCATTTCAATCCCTCTGCCATGGGTGGAGACTACTACATGAGGTTGCTAAAAGCCCCATC
This sequence comes from Sinosuthora webbiana, assembly GCA_013397395.1. Taxonomy (NCBI): domain Eukaryota; kingdom Metazoa; phylum Chordata; class Aves; order Passeriformes; family Sylviidae; genus Sinosuthora; species Sinosuthora webbiana. Next base: position 99,484 of record VXBN01009770.1, on the reverse strand, counting down.
CAACCTGGCTTTGAAAAATGAAAATGTGAACATAGATCAAGTAACAGGTAGTAGATTGCACACTAGAGTAACCAAACTAACCGTGTAGCAGTTTTAAACATAATTTAACTGTGTTTATTTGAATTTGTATGTGTTACATGTATAGTGCTTTTTCAGGTTGGGTGTATTTTTGGAGTTTGAATCTGTGATGTTTGGCGCTCTTACAGATATAAGCTGGAGTTTTGGCTCTAGAAGAGTTATGTAGCAGTTGCTTTGGTATTGTGGTAAAACAAGTACTAATAGAAAAGCAAAAATAACTTGGTAGATAATTTAACATCTTAGATAATAAAGGCTTTATGGCTTGTTGCCGCTTATTTCCAGAAAGTTGCCCTATAATCAGGGAAAAAAAATCTGTAGAAAGTATTTTTGCAAAGTATGTGTGTAAATGTTCTTACACAACAGTTTGACTTCTCTTTTTTGGTGTTTTACCTGTTTTAATAGAGTAATTTTTCTCCAAGTGTAATATACTAGACATAGTCTCTCTTGCTCTTTGAACCCAATTTGTTGTAGTTGTAGTTCAGAGGGTTCTTGTGGAGACAAAAACAGTTTTCTCATTTTAATCATATGTGATTCATCTTGATAGAAATCATGGCTGATGATGATGATAAAATTCCCTGTGCAGTAGTTTTCATGAGCAATAATGCAGTTGAACTTCTTAGCTTTGCAGTCCAAATGGTGGACTTTGAAACATTTTTGTAACAGAAAAGCTCTTATCCTGATCACCCCATCTTCTGCAGAGGGGAAGATTGGAAGCAAGGGATGAAGGGCTCTCTCTTTGCTCAGGCTTCATTCCTGATGTGCACAATTCAAGGGTCAGGACTTCAGACTGTGTTCTGGATGCAGAGGTGGAAGTCAGCCTGACAGAGTGAGCAGTCTGGTTTGTGTGTTTGTGGAGGTGCTGTCAAATTGGCAGTAGTTTTAGGCTGGGCTGGTCTGGGAAGTGCCCAAGTTTGACCTCCATGTCCTTGAGGGCTGCTGCTCTTTGGGTGCGTGTTAAACTGTTTCTGCATGAAGGCAACATTTGACAGGTTGTGTTTCCAGCCTTTTGTTCCTGCTGCAGCCCATTTGCCCACCATAAAGGAACAGGAATGGGAATAAGAGACATCCCAGAATTGTCTGTCACTGTGCAGTATTGAAATGTAGCCTGATTTCTCACTAATCTGAAAATGAGAGTGAGCTTATTTGTTGACCTTATAAGTGATTACTTAGGTTTTTTTATGCAAAAGAGGTTGTTTGGGGATTTGTATTTAATGAGGCTAGAACTGGGTCAGAATTAACACCTAGAATGGAGGGAGCCTAAAGGCTTAACAGGAGTTTGTATCCGGTGATGCAGAAGCAGAGTGATCTCAATACGACAGAATTTTCTTCTACTGGCCAACTCATATCAGGTTATTTAACCCAGAGTGGAAATGCCAAGTGGGACCTTTTACTTGTCTTTTCACATTTTGCCTAATTGGTCTTTGATAGTTTCTTAACAGCAGAAAATTCTGTCTTTGATCTATGTCTCAGATGTTTCTATTGCTAGCAACATTTTATTGGTAAACGAAACTTACAGAAAATGTTAGCACACAACTGTTGCTCTGTTTTCTTACTGCCTTCTTGTGCTATTGTGTAACCCATAATAAATAATCTTTCAGAACAACACTGTCTTTTTATGGCCTTTGCAAACTAGCAAAACTGTTTTACATATTATGGCCATGACAGTGATGACAATTTTAGTAACTTAAGTCTTGAGTTTTAGGCACAGTTTGTTTCAGTTTATGTACTGTAAAAAGGTGATTTCACAATGCAATTACTCTGTAAAACACAGCACTTTTTCCTGGCAAAATGAAAATGTTGTAATTATATCCATGTAGTAACTCACAGCCATTATGTCAAAGTGAGGGGCTTATATAGTCAGTATAGCTTCATTTAAGGCTAAAATTCTGGTACATCCGAAGAATTAGTAATGGATGACCTCTTGAAGTTTAAGTAGTGCTTGGCACTGCTCTCAGAAAGGTTTATCAGCAGTGGCATTTGTGCAGAGCTGAGAGCAGCTGGAAGGAGCCCAGCACAGCTGCCTGCAGTTGCTTGGGCACGACAGCCTGTCTTCAGGCGCTGTGCAGAGTCCTGTCTCTGTCCTGAAAACCTAGGATACTTTAAATAGGCTGTTTAAATCCTGTGCTCTTTGTGCTGGCATGCTGGATAGTATCTGCAATAGCAAACCAGGATATCTTTGTTAGATCCAGCTCTGTAAAGCTACTGTGCTGCTCTGGAGCTTTATGGGAAAGAAGGCATTGAGTCAGGAAAGTGCTAAAGACATTTGTCTCAAGCTGTGTTTTTTGTCCTCCTCTGCCAGTAAGGCTCCATGTATTTTTTCCTTGGAAAGTGGTGCTGCTGGTACAAAATCCTGCCATTTGCTGCCTCGTTAGTTGTGCTGATGTTGCTGGTTGTAGGGCTACCTTATACTTAGAGTAGATTTGATTAGTCACAAAGTGCTGGAGGGACATTTTAGAATGATTTCAGCTGAAGGTCTGGGGTATGTGCACACATTAGGACGTGTCCATAATGTGCATCTCCAGCTTTCACTCTCTTATATTTGCATAAGGTATGCTTTCATTTTAATTGTAAGATGTGGGTAGGTGTTATGTTGTAATGATAAGCTTGTCATAGAAATCACATTTCACAACATCTAATGTACTTTGAGTTAAGATTAGCTTTTCAAGTAATTTTGATGCCTTCACAAATGGCAGAATGGTAAGATTTACATTCTGCATTAAACATTTTACATCAAGGCTGAATGGGGCAAGTAGTTATGTAACTGTTATCTGTGGTTAATAAAGGGAGCCCGAATTAAATATCTTATAAATGAAAGTGCAGGATTTGTGGATGTTTTTCCTGCTTGCTGCATTTGACATTTGTCAGGGTCAAATGCAGGTGGCATTGATACTAAGATAGGCTGTTGCAGGAGCAGCAGCTGCTGGGGAATATGTGAACCCTGAGGGTTGCTGCTGCTTTCTGGGGCTACAAGTGAGCTGTGTTTGGTAGCAGCCCAGGGAGAGGAGGATGCTACAGCCACTTTGCTAGTGAGAAGTGTTGGGGAGAACTGTCCTATAAACAGGCTCATTCTCTTCTCTTGTGCTTCCTTTCCCTGTGGCCTTCATGACCGTCTCTTCATAGGAGCTGAAATTGTGATAAGAGTTACAAACATCTGGGAGACTTCTTGGTCCCTCTACTGAGCTTTATATGCTCCTGTATCCTTATGCCTTTGTGTCACCATCCAATCCCTTATGTGAAGGTGGAAGCCCTTCCATTTTTCTGTTTACGACAGCGGAAAAACTATTTTAGAGATAATGACAATATAATTTCAATATATTCCCTGATTAATATAGTATGATTTTCAGAAAATGAAAATAAGAAATTAAATAGACCAAGACAGATCGACCTTGAATCTAGCCTCCCTATCTTCACCTAGAATGGCATTGCATTAACATTACTTGATGTCTGCAACTTGGTTTTGTAGAAATGTATAAAACTTACTAATTTTCAAAAATTCTTAAGCTTTTCTGTTAACTTTGAGTTAAAGTGTGAGACTGAGAGATTATCTATTTAAGAACATATGGCTGGAGCACCTTATGGTGCAAAAACTCTATTAACATCATTGACATTCTGGACTCAGGTCTGCCTTTGCCATTTTCTCTGGTAGAATTCAGCTGTAATAAGGTCTAAAGAGATGGTGGATGCTGGTGCCTAAGGATAAACTATGTGAAACACTTTTTTTGGGGTGCTACAGAAAAAAAAACAGTTTTAGACATTGCATTAAAAAAAAAGCTTAAAAACATCCCCTAAAAATAATGATCTAGAATCAAAATATAGAATAAAGTTCAATTTCAGGTGATATATATTCAAAAGCTGTTACAAGAAACTTGAAATTGACGCAAGAAATGTAATAATTTGGGATTAATTTATCTGGGATCGTTATTATGGCATAGCCAGGAAGTAGCAGAAAAGGATATTTTAAAAGGTTTGTATGGAAGAAAAATATTATTTTGGGAATCCAAGTAAATACAAGACATTCTGCTACATTGATCTGGCTATTGAAAAGTTTATTTATGTTTGCCACAGCTAAAAAATGAATATAAGAAATGTCTTGATGGAAAAATTCTGGTCTTCTGTTGAAGACTTTTCTGCTGTGTTGCTTCTAGTGTGTCTGTGTTCTGAACTCAACAGCTGTGATGAAAAGAGCACATTGACCTAGGCATAAAAGTGGTGCTTTTTCTCCTAAAAGCAAATTTCCTGTTTAAGTGCTCATTAAAAAAAAAGGGGAAGGAGGCATTTATGGCATGTGTGTTTCTTATGAGCACACATGGTTCCAGTGATTTCCTTTTTCAGAGCTGGGATACCAACACTGTTCCTATTGATGAAAGAGCATGAAAGAGTGAGCCATGAAAATTTAGGTTGTGTGTCAACTTGTGAATATGATACTGCTGCTTAACATTCTTAGCCAGTTGCCTGAATTAAATTCTAACAGCATTTAAGGAAGTGCTCCATGTGTTTCAATTTATTCGCAGCAAAAGAGGTTAAATGGTAGCTGTAGTTCTCATCTTTAATATATTGACATGGATAAAATGTTCTGGAAAGCTGATTCTCTTTTACTGAAGCACTTCCTTGTGTGAGAAACTTATCTGAAAGAAGTTCTGTGGTAAAGAATTAACAAAGACTGATGGTGCGTAGCCCTAGCAATTGTGAGAAAGATTAGTTGGAACAAGCCTAATTTCATTCTCTTTCCCTCAGAAATTACTGCATTTATATTGGGTCCTTAGAAGAGAGTAATTACAGCTTCCAGCTTAAGCAAGCTGAAGTCCTAATTTTGGCTTCACTTCTTTGGTTTATTGATATTAGAAAAATGAAACGAAGAAGCCCTCCAGAAGTGCTTCACTGTCTCTGGAAATGACACTTGGGGTCAGATCTTTTAAGTATCTTCTGTACATTGAAATACTTGCTGAGCTTTGTCCTTACAGCTTTTACGTCCATTCCTTCACCTCCTCCTGGTCTCTTCATGAACATCTCTGCTTAGGATCCCTGTCCACAAGTCTTGCTGTGCACTTGAGCAGAGTGATGCCGAGCTGGTTTCGTGCAAGAAGATGAGACTCGTGTGCCTGTCGAGCCTTTCTTTTGCTTGCTACAGCCAATGAGTACAAGTCTCCTGCAGGAGGAAGATAATTGGAGATGAGAGCATCTGAAGGGAATTATAGATAGCGCCTTTTTTATTTTTAGAAGTTTTTACTAAATGTCAAATATAGTTATCTAATTTTGGTTTAGTTTGAAGTCCACAGTGATGTGATAAAGACAAGAATCAGCTTAGTGGAAGCTGTTGCTTCCTATGAAGTTTTTCGAGTTGAGCACTAGATTGACAAAAACAACATTAAAGGGAGCTTTAGCCTCCCTTTTGTCTCAAACTCCAGAAATATGAAAGCAGTAGAGGGGCCAGGGCTCATGGCCTGTGAAGAGTTAGGGAAACAGAGCTCCAAGCCCTACTTAAACCTCCTACTCAGTGAGGAGAGAGAGCTGATACCTGCAGGCTTCCCTAAAACAGGCATTTGGAAGAAATCTGTAGGGGTTCCAGTAAAGGGAAGAAAATATGCTTTTTTCCTTAAAATTCCAGAGGAGAAGGAAATGTTTTTTATTCCCACTCTGAGTAGAAATCCAGGACTAGTTGGGCATTATATTTCTTTGGTCCACTGGCAGCACAGAGACAAGGTCATTCATCTCTGAGTCCTGGCTGGTGGGGATTTAGTGGTGTTTGACCAAGAGAACTGAAAATGCATGTGTAGTGACATTACTGTGTCAATCATACAATTTCACCAGGTTGTCTGTGAGTTCACAATGTCCTGAAGTGTAGCTGGGGTGGAAGTGACAAAACAAAACGGCTTCATTAATCATGTGTGTTCCTGTGACATGTTCAGCTGGTGTGTTCTCCTCACACCTTATCAAATGTGATTGCAGCATCTTGGTAAGAAAAACGTGTACCCTCTAACAGTGAAAAGTCACTGTTAGCTGCTTTGACATTTAAATTAGTAGTAATGTGATGGATGTAGTGGGTACTGAAGTCAATGTTGTAAGTAGCTTCACGGGGTTTCTATGCAACTGAGTATAAATATTGTACTAATTCTTTAATGTGCTGTTATTTTATTATACCCTAGATTGCTGGTTGCCCTTTATGCTGTGTCATTTTGATCAGTTTCCTGGGGAATATCTAATACTTCATTCAATGTTTAGGGCACAGCACTTACAGTGAGATGGTGTATGAAACAATAAATGCCTTTTTGAGGGTGGCTAAATGCCAGAGCAGTGATGAGGCTGCTAAATGAGAGAACTGTTTGTGAAAGGTTTTTTTGTTGGTTTTTTTTTTTTTTTTTGGGAAGCATTTTCTGTTTTGCTCTAGATGGAAAATAAACCTAGTAAGTGGAAGCAGGAGAAATACTGTTCTATTTATTTTAGATTGAGAACATACACTTAGCTGCTCACTAAATGTCTCTGTGTGCAAACTGCTCATAAAAGTCTGTCTGGAAGGATTTGGCAGCATGGCACAGGAGAACTCATTAAAACCACAAAGGAACAAATGTGTAACACCGTGTTAGCATTGTACATGTACCTATTTGCAGGAGGATACTTTGCCTGTGTGCTTGTAGTGTTTTGTGGACATATATCCTTGTGTTCACACACAATTGAAAGCACTACGTAGATGGGAGCAGATTTTGAAACAAGATTACTGTGTCTTTTGATGTTTACATAGAAAAAAGGGGTTGTACGTGGCTTTCTTGGGGAGTTGGTATTTGGTTTTATGGAAGGGGTACTATAGCTGAAATTTCCCTTAGTCATTTATAATGCAGTCTGGAAAGTTTTTTTGATTTGCTCTTTGAGAACAGTGCTAAAACTATGACCTCTAGGGCTTAGTTCTTTCTTCTCTTTTTTTAGACCTATAATTACAGCTTCAAGTTGGAATATGTAGCCCCTATGAAGGTTATGGTTGGCTCTGTAAATGGTTTCTAAGCTGTTATGTTGCAATAAACATTGACATTTCCAGAACACTGTACAGCTTCATCATCTTTAATCCAGTGCTTTCAGCTGCACTCTTCTTTTAATAACAGTCATGAATGTGTTTTAATTTTATGCTGAAAAATCTTTGGGGAAACTTAATTGCTGTTACCTGTAGTTCAGTATTTCACATAGTTGTTTCAGAAACTGTAAGCTGCCTTTTCATGACTGAAGAAGAAGGAAAATGCAGAAGAGCAAGATAAAGGCTATTTAACCTTAACTTGCTCATGATTAGGCAGTAAAATCACTTTGCTAGTGAGATTTTAGAGTATTTAATCAAAAGGTCTCCAAGTGCAGTATGAACCAACAACTAAAAAAACCCCAAAACTGAATGCTAAAATGTTGAAATTTTTGAAATTGTTGCTTTGTTTATTTTTCTCAGGAAACAAATGTGTTTGTGATTTGTCACAGTCCCTATTTACGGTGAGATAAGTTTAGCCTAACTCTGCATAGTGTGCAATAAATTTTAACTCAATGTTTGCTTATATATAGTTTTGTCAGTAAATTGTAGCTTCTTACTTGGACTCTTCAAGTGCATGGGCTCTTGAGGCTGTGTATCAGGACATTGAACAGAATGTTTTCCTTGAGGATGAGTTTTGTCTGCTAGAACTGGTCTCTCCAGACATGGTTGCACAGCATTACTTAGCCAATGTGTCACAGGCTTGAAACACTTTTTAAAAATTAGGAAAGTATTCTTGCAACAGTTCAATTTGTGTTTTGTAGCCAAATAGAAATTCTCAGAGGTGAAAATAATAGGACTTTATGTAATTTTGCAAGAACTCTGAAGTGATCCATATTGCCAGTTTGCTTGCCCTAAACTTATCTGTGTGATGTGCTTTCTGTGTATTTCCAAGTGTTTTCAAACAATTTCTAATGGGGATTTTATTTTGGTTTCTTTTGTGGTTCCTGTGGGAGTACAGCAAACTAGAAGGAGGTCTTTTGTAGGAGCTTATTTAAAACAAAAGCCAAGGTAATTTCAGGAAACAATTGAGCAAATTATTAAAAAAACTAGAAGAATTGAATACACTGGCATATGCTTTATGCTGAAGGAATTGATACATTTAAATTCATTAAACACAATTGCCCATTTGTTCAGAAAAGTCCCTGAGCGGGCCTAGCAGAAGCTTGGAGGTGTTTAAGAGGAGCATGATTATGAGCTTGCCCTGTTCTTAAAGAATTCCCTATTTATTTTCCTTTGCTTGCTGTCATAAATTCATACAGTGCTGTGTGGATCTTTGCACAGATGCAACAATTATTGTGTAGTTTATTTATTTAGGCATTTTAAAATTTTAATTTTCTGACTTTTGTTGTGATGTTAATGTGGTTCTTTCTCTTTCAAAGTAGTCTGGTTAGGAAATTAAGGGTTTGAATTTTAGTGACACTGACATGATTGGAGGGATAAGCAACACTTTCTCTGGAAAATAGCAAAGATTTGAAAATTTTTTTATTCTTGCCTGGTTTCTTTACTGTTTAACATTTTTTAATAGACTATTAGAACAAACTTTGAAGCAAATTGAGACAACTATCTTGGTGATAGTAAAATCTGATACTAATTTCATAAATAGTAGCCAAAGATGGCCTGAGAAATAGCCTTAGTATTCTATGAAGGATATGTATTTTAAGGCATATTTTAGAGCTTTTCACTTACCACTAATTTAACAATTAGTTTTATGCTTGCTATTTATAGCCACCGTGCGGTACTGTAGACTTCAATATCTACACCATATTTGAGGCAAGTGAAATATATCAAAATAGAATTTAGATGTTTAGAATAAAGAAATATTTAGGGCCCGTTGATGCTATAATCAACAATTTCTGGATTAATTGCATTTCAGTAATCTAACTTTTTAATGGCTCTATTCATTTTGCTTTGAATGTAGAATGTGATACTTAAATAGTTGAGAATCCGGAGGACTGGTAGTAGGTACTGCAGCTGGACACTTTTGTTCTTCATGCTCATGGCTTCAAATAGGGATTGCATACCTGGGGTTTCGAGCTTGGGACTGAATGTTGTGGTTTCCCTTTCAAATATACTTTGATTTTTGTAAAATGTAGAAAGAAAAGATTTACAGAGAGAAGGTGCGATAGGTCTAAGTACAGTTTGCTTTAAAGTATTTACTCATCGTTATTTAAAAAAGAATTTCTGTTAAATAGGTTAGAAACCCCAGCGCTACTCTTTGCTAGGTACCTTTGAAAACTTTTTTTGAACTGCACATTGAATCACTAAATGTAGTTTGAATTTAGGCATGTGATGGTGTCCCTACTCAAACCTTCCCTGCTCACCTATTGATCTTTCTTTCCTAACTGCTAAAAATGCCTTTCCTAAAACTTTTTTTTCTGTGGGCTCATTACTCCTTTTTTCTTTTCATGTGTGTTACTCTGAACAATGATAGTGGTGGTGTATCTGATGCAACACAATAAAGATCAGTAGCTGGAGGCTGTGGGGTTTATTAGACCAGGTGACACAGCTGAGACATGACACATTCTTGATCACAAATGCCTTTGTTAAGATCTGAAACCAAAACATCAGTATTCAAAGCTAAATAAAAGGTGAAGACCGTTCCTCAGTGTTAAAGATCAATTTTACCATCTCAGATGGTAACTCCTGGGAGGGGAGGCAGGAGAAAAGTAGACAGTATGTTCTTGGTGGAGGGCAGGGATGAGAAAGCATTTATCTCCTAAGGGTCAGGCAGTTTATAGCTGGTGGAATGTGAGGAGTTGACTGTGAAGGAAAGAGATCTTACGGGGCCCATAGTTTTTATTTTAAGGCCCGCTGGATGTATTTGGTATCTAGCAGAGTTATGAATTTTTGCTGTTATGTCAGTTTAGTTCCTTGTAAAACTGCATCCTCCGTTCCAAGGCTCGGATTTGAGAAATGCTGTGTAGGTTTCCCTCGAGGATGGTCTGAGAGCTCAGAGATGAAACGACTGTTTTATGAGAAGTGTCCTCCTGCTGATATCTGGCTGATTTTGTCCTTATGTCTCCATGAATGTGCTTTTTTCTTAAATATTTTTTCTTGCTTAGTTACAGTTGTTACAAATACTCAAAAATAGGAATGTGTGATGTTTCAGAAAAGCAAAACAGCTATTTTTTTTTGGTTGAAGCACTTGTTTTTCTAAAATCTCTTTAAAAATTTGCCTGTGAAGAATAAAGTGGGACAAGCTTATCGTTTGTGAGATTTCACCATTTCCTTTGATATTTAACTCAATCTTAAACATTAGTCTTGTTGCTTACAACGTTTTTCTCTTGATTCCCAAGCACCAAAATCCTGCAATCTGTCATGTGCGTGCTTTAATTCATGAGAGAGTTCCTGAGATGTAATCCTGAACACCAGAAAGCCAGTAAGGTGTCTGAAATAAAGTAATGTTGTTAATCCGTAGCTAGGGGAGATGTTTTTATTTTTCAAACTAAAATTGATGAAGCTTAATCAATCTCTCTCTTTCAAAGAGTGTGATGTAAGCTTTCTAAATTGTGAGCTTATAACCTAGATGGTTTTTCTCTGGGTGCCCACACATGAATTGATCACTCTGCCTTTTATGTCCAGTGATTTATTGGTTGCAAGGGAATATGTGAAGAAATTTCTCTGGGAGATAAAAAACCCGATCATCTTTCTTTCTATGGCTGTGGTTTGAGGTTTTTTGCTGTGTTTTACCTCAGACATGATATCCTCTATACAACTCTCCTATATTTTAAGGGCCTAATTCTGCTGCTCCTACACAGAACACAGATATGGAGATGAAAGGCAGAGTGTACCTTCCCCTGATGTGTCTTCTTACACCCCATTGCAGTTGGAAGTGGCCTGGAGAGCTCCCATATTTTTAGCTTCAAAAAAGAGAGGAAAGGAAAAACAAGTGCTGGAAGAGGAATGGTGAAGTTAACATGAAGAAGCCTAAAAATAATTCAAGTACTTCTCTTATTTGGTTCTCTGTTCAGATGTTGGTGTTTAGTGATGTTGGGCCTGGTGACAATTTACAGGTCTATTAGGACAACTTATCCTCTTAGGGGCTACAGCTAATCACACGTCCATCTCTTAGCATGATGAGTCTTAAGCATTCTGAAAAATTTTCTGTTTCCTTCTTCCAAAAGCACTGTGCAGGAGATTAAAGCTCAGGGACTGTGTGGGGGAGAAACATGCTTTCAAATGAATGTCACTCGATATTGGGCAGTCCAAGGAAGCAGAAGGAGTTGTCTTTACAATACATACACTTGATATATTGGCAGTTCATAGTTAGAAATATGAAATACAATTCAAACCACCTAATTTTTGCAATGTTTCAATTCCAATTTTTTTTATCTTAAGTTTGTGTGAAAAGTGGGCAGCATGTAGTGAATTTTGGGTTCATTTTTCACTTTGGGGGAAGATGTAGGAATGGTTAGAAAGGGTGTTTTGTTATGAAGCATTCCATCCTGAGGCTCTCTTTGGAGTTTTGTGGTTCATGAAGCTCAGTCTTGAATAAAGCACAGCTCTCTGCAGTGGTAATTTGCACAACATATTACTTGTTGGAGGCCAACAAGTAGAATGCAGTTTGCTCTTGTTTTTTCTCTGCTTTTGAAGTATTTTTAAAATGCCATATTTTGCTGCAGTTTTGTTGTCATTTATGATGTTTGTGCTTTAAATGTATTCAAATAATTGCATGTGTAGTTTGTGCATCATGTAAATCAATGATGTATGTGATTCCTGAAAACATCTTTCACTTCCAAGTGCACGCAAAAACAGTTATATAAGCAACTATTTTTATTCACTTTATATACTTGCATTCTTTATTTGCCTTTCAATATAGTTTTTCTCACCTTCTGATGCAAATAACACTGATCATTACATTGCTAGGCTTCCTCTTATGTGAATAACTAGTTGAATATAGTATAAGGTCCAGGAACTGTGACAGCCTGGTGCTGTCACATCTGCATAAATGGTGAAAAGAAGGTAGGCAGTGAGGTGAGAAATTCTGTTACTTGCTAAATAGTCAAGATGGGGTGCCAAGTATGAGTAATCATAAAATGCCCTTACAAGTCTAAACCATTAGCAATTACGTGGCAGATATAAGTCAACATGCATAAATGTGAAGTTACACATGTGAAGAAAAATTATAAAGTTTCCCAACAAAATAATGAGCTTTGCACCAGTTCCTGCTTTTCTGCCCCAGAATGAGATCTGTAGAGAGTTATATTTCTCCTAAAAGGTCAGATGGATGATCAGTTGTTGTCAAAAAGTAAATTCAGTATTAGGAGGTGTTGGGAAAGGAGAGAACGAGGAAGAGAGCTCTGTCTGTAAAATCCACCATACAGTTGTTTTCCCCTCATTTTACAGGACATGCAGGTGCAGGTAAAGTTTCAGAAAAAGGGCTGTTAGAGTCATCAGGACAAGGAGTGAGAAGAAAAGCTTTTCAGCCTGGGTAACAGGTGATGACCCAGGTGGTCTCTGATAGTAATCTGAAAAAACATTAGCAGCTTGAAGGAGGAGATAGGGATTTATGGTTTATTTAGGATTATTGTTTAACATCGTGATGTTAAACAAAGTTGGGAGAACTGGATTGCAAACGAACAAAAGAAGGTGGTTTTTCATGGAATGGAATTGGAACTGGAATTGCTTGCCATAATGTCCCATAGATGCCAAAAGTAGAGTGTTGGAAAAGGTAGGAGGTGCTCTCAAGGGGCATTACTGAGAGTAAGTGAATGGAAAAGCCATCTGAGGAGAAAAATCTCAATGTGAAAAGTGAGGAGAACTGAAAGAGGACTGCATGTGATAACCCTGCTTTTCCTCTTCCTTGGATACTTCATTAAGTCACTTTTATGCAGAATAAGGGGTCTTTGGTCTGATACAGTGGTTTGCTTGGAAATATTGTGTGTCAATTTTATGTCAGGTATGCACATGCTCAGACATATGAGATTTCCCAGGATTACTGGAATCTCTCTGGACAAAGCTGTGGTCAGGGCTTCTTAACATATCTGAAGTAAAAAGGCAACGTATAGGGAATAGAGCAGAGATGAATACTACATGTTTTTTGTAACTGCCAAAAGTATAGAACAAAGTGAGAGAACTTTTGCTAAAAAAACCAAATTATCCAAGGTATGTGTTGAGATAAATCACTGGTGTGTTGCACCAGAATATAAGTTTGAAAAATTTAAATAATTAGTATCTAAATTACATATAACTAAATTCTGGTGGGAAGAGTAATTGGAGATATTTTCAAGCTGAAATAATTAATGGAGTGAATGTGGGACGTGAATGAAGAGAACGTGTATTTGTACATTGTAATTATTACTAATGCATTTTGAAACTGAAAGGAAACTACTTTTGGTTATGTATTCGCTTTTGTTAAAGGTAATGATCTATTAAAGGTAGTTTTGTGTTCTGCAGAACTTATTCAGTGATGTAAGTCAACATTTTGCAGAGTGAATGCAGATTAGTGGTATTATATTGTCAGCTTGATGTTGGGATCTGGTAGCATTGCATGATGGTTTAATCACAGTGGGTAGCTCATGCTTTGTAAGAGATGATTTGGGCATCTTTGATGAGCTGACAGTTTGTAACGGTGGCTGTAATGAGCTACCAGGTTAGAGCTTGCCTGGAGTAATTGAAACACCTCATCAGATGTCCAGCAACCACATTTTTCCTTATCACACAACTTGGGTCATAGGCTTTGTGTTACTTAATAGACACACGACGGAGATATTATGGCAGAAAAATATATAATATTGAAGGAGATTTCAAACTGTTGAATTCTGCTTGCTAGCATTTAAAGGGGTGTTTCTAATTCTGCAAATTATATGCTTGTGATTGCCATGGAGTCATTTGTTAATATCTCAAAATTAGAAAAAAAATTTTTAGTCTATTCAGTAATGGACATATATTGCTGTAGAAATACATTGAAATAAATTTAAGACCATTAGGTTTTCTGTTTGTGAATGATATTGCCCTATAATCCCTGTTCCTTTTTTTCTTGTTGGATCTATAAGAAAGCTGCACTTTATCTGTGGAGTCATGAACATCATCTGTGTTAACACCAAAATAGTAAATGTAGGTGGTAATATTTATACTGTGGTCAAAAGTGTGACCCATGCACATGCCTGCATTATTGAGCTACTATCAGTCTGATTAGCTCATTTGCCAGTAGCAGGGAAAATAACTGATGTGAAAAAACACAAGTGGTTTGGTGTACGTAGCATCCCTAGTCTATAGGGTTTTGATTTAATTATTTTGAATTTGTGAACGTATGCTTTTAAAAGAAATCAACTGTGCAATTCACACACACAGCAGCCAGCTGACTGGGGAGGCTTTAAATAACGTCTTATTAGAAGGATTTTTACTTTCTGTAATGTTTGTTATTTCTACAGTGCTATAGCTTTACTTTTCTACTTACTGTTTTAACACAAAGGAATTACTTGGAATATCAGTTCTATTTTTAACTGTCAGCTTAGTTCTTGACTTGATATACCTACCAATAGGTCCCCTGCCCCGCCTCCAGGAACAAATCTCCTATTGTAAAATCAATTCACAATGACACACTTCTTCCTCCCCACAATGGTACATCAAATCAGATCTATAGGAATACAAAAATAGCTCAAACGTGATATTCTCTTTGACAGCTTCAAAAGTTTCTCGGTGCTTTAATTTTCTGGGTTTGGGGACTCTTCTTTAGCAGTTTCACTAAGATATTTAATTCAGATTTAGAAATAATTTGTCTCCTCAAATCCCTGTTTTAAAACAATTTCCTGATCTGGGGTGGCGGTGGGTGCCTGTTGACTTTGTCATTGTTTAGAGAAGGATGTAAGAGTTTGTCCAGTTGCCGTTTGGCATTTGGATTGATTCAGTAAGTTTTTATAACAGTTTTTGGATAATACCAATGGCAGGAGTAAAACCCCCCTGGTATATTACACCTTAACACAGTGGTGCAGATCTGATTTGGATCATATTTTCCATTCATGAAGAACAGATCATTTCGATGTATCCTTTTACTAAAATAAAACCTAGAAAAATAAGATAATTGGTAGTCCAGATGAGCTTATGTTATGCACCTCAGATAAGAGAAATTTTGGATCTCTTCAGGTACTGAAAAACAAGGCTGATGCTTTATCAGATATGTGTAATGGTTTCCTTGATTACAATTTTGATTTTTAATTTGTAAGTAAATTTCTTGTTAGCTTTTTGTGTGACCAACCATAGCACAGCTCATCTAAATGGTGAAAACTCTGCCATAATAGTAATTCTGAAGATATTTTCCTTCAGATTTGTGTCAGGATGTGGGAAATGTTTCGCAGCAACAAGTGCTTTATTTTCTGGCAGCGTTGTGCTCTTTCATCCCTTTTTTTGTTTCTCTTTTTGTTCTCTCACATACAGAAGACCTAAATGCACGTCCTCTGCTCAGTGTTCTGGGTTGTGGATCTTGGAAAAGCATTCACGTTCGTTTGAAGCTGCAGCATTGCTTCATTCCAGCTTCCACTGGTGCAGAGATGGGGGAGTAACTTGTCTCTAAAGAGGCTCTTGAGCTGCAGCATCTGTGGGCTTAAAATGCAGGGAGCTTGAAATCATCTTCTTCTCTCTTGTGTTTGCAGTTACTGTTGTATGTCAACTGCATTGTGAGACAGACTGCACTGAGGCAGATTCTCCTTAATTGTTTGAAAGCTATTTTTGCTGCCTGCTTGCCGATTTATTTATATTACACACTTGTCATTCATGTACATATCAAAACACCAAGTCTAGTCTTGGCAGCTATAGAAAACTGCACAGAAGCTGTGATTCCTCATCCCTTGTCTTTCCAAACATCTGACTCACCTGAAAGCAGCATAACAGGGAGTTGCTTTGCTTTGCCTACTGACATATATTCACTTATCACATGTTCTGGAGGGAATGTTAAGTCTGGGGACTTCTCATGTTTCTGTCTTTCATCTTTGGAGCATGAACATACCAGGGGAATGATTTTCTATAGGGATGGAAGGAGAAAAACTGTTTAGAGTCATGTGATTTATTTATTTAATTTTTTACACAAAAGCTTTTATGTAGTGACAGCTGAGTGTTAAAAGGACTCAGACCTTCATTAAGTTGCAAAATAAAGTCCTTTTGGTCATATCTCCAGTGGAAGACTGCCAGCTCTTGAAGGAATGAGGCTGCATTATCTACTTTTCAAGGGAGACTCTACTGGGGCTTTGAAATTTAAAGAATTGAAATAGTTACCAGGATCATTGCAGTGGACAACTCTTCCTAATTATTCTGCTGTTTGTTTTGTGGACTATTATTGCCTATTTCCCCAAACTGACTTTAGCTCTTGCTCATAAAGACCTGAGAGATCCTCAAAGAATGCCTCACTCAACAGCACTTGAGAATTGCTGCTGGGTTGCCATGTATTGCCACTGACTTGCTGGATTCTATAAATAAAATGTTCTCAACAAGCACTTGGGTTACTATCAAAATTCACTGCATTGTTTCACTACTTTCTTTTCTCTTTTCTTTTTGGGCTGTTTTTCTGTCTACATGACAATACATTCCTTTTAGACCAGCCCAGTCTGAATAGTTTTTCAAAGAAATCAGTTTACACGCGGTTTCTAGATAAGTCTGGTTTCTCTTAGTATACTACAGCTTGTCTCTTGAATTCTGGCATATAACATAGTGTACTTCATTTCATGCTCTTCTGTTTTATTTTAACCTTTTGTTTCCTTTGGGTGTTACTTTGTGTTTAATAACTGGGTTTGGAGTATTCATTTAGTAAGTGGTAAAAGAATAAACAGAATTTTCAAGGAAGTTCTTTTTAGACTTTCTGAAATGTTTGTGAAAGTATTCTGTTACTAGTCAGTCTTTAAGTCTTCTTGTATTGAATTTTCACAGTTTTGGTCATGAAAGACAGTGTATTACTATGTAAGTAAAAGGTCCTTTTTGTGAGAAAAGCAGAATCAAGACATCCACTTCAAAAATAACATGAAACCCTTGGCCAAAAGTTTGAGTCTGGTTCTGGCAGACCAAATAAAGCAGCATAGATACAGAGGAAAAGGGGTAGGCAAGAAAACTTGTGCATATTAGGCAGGTGTTATAAATATGAACTGTTTTATGAAGTCATTCATTAAATGGAAGATATGTGAAACTGAAGTTCAGGCTTTTGGTAAAATTGCTGCACAATGTGAAAAATATTTCATCTTTAGAATCACTTGGAATAAAGTACCACCTGAGGAAGGAGTGCTAAAACAAGCATTTGCATGAATCCCTGCAGAATCTCACTGAAGTAAAGAATGAGCTCTGTGACATTCATGTTGGGAACCTGGAATGCAGGGAGTGTATGGGTGCATGTTCTAAGGGTTATTTGTTACCAGATGTTAGGGATAAAAATGGATAATAAGAGTTTTAAGGGAAAAATATTAATCCTGAGGGAGTGATTGATAGCTTCACTCTTCTGAAATATGAGTCACACTTATTAACTAGAAGACTGTGCATCTTGTCTGCAAAGCACTCACAAAAAATGATAGTGGTAATTTGTATCCTATTGCATTCAGCAATAGGTTCATATCACTTAATGTCATTTGAATTGCATAGCCAGAGACCGTATTCAAAGTTTCAACTGCTGATAAAGAAATCCCTTTCAAATAAAAATCGAAGAAAAATGCCTTCTGTAAAATTACATGTTATTTTGTTCACTTGAAAATATCCTAGTCTTTGAATAGAATCTGACATTTGATTCAGCCTTGTTAGAAAATATGAAAGTTTGAATGAGCTGGGCTTGGCTGACTTGCTTAGGAATGAGGTGTCATCTAAATTTTTGAATGCTGAAAGTATGAAAAAAAACCCTCTGAAGTGACTTTTTAAAGTTTCCTGTGGGGTCTTTTCTTACAGTTTATTCCTTTTGTAACTCACTGAGCTGAAGTAGGATGGTAGAGATCAGTAATTAAAGAATGCCTTTATCCATCTGCCTAGTGACTTCTGTGCTTCATTGTCTTTGTATCTCCATGTCACTTCAGCTGTGAACAGCCAAACAGAAGGACTTCCCAGTCAGGTTCCATATCCTAATGTTTTGCCATCTTTGTTTCACAGAGTTCTGATGCCTCTGAAGTGGTAATCCTGGAGCGTTGCTGGGTAGCGGAATTCAGGAGTAAAACAGATGTTTCAATAGTTCCCAGTAAGTAAGACATCTCAAAGTGTTCACTGCGGCTCTTTTATTTCTGCCAACAGGAATGAAAATAAAAAAAACCCAGGCATTGGAACTTGCTAGAAATTTAACTAAAATATGTTCTGCTGTCTGTTTGATGCATACATTTAAATACTGGTGGTCTCTGCATTCATGCCTGCAAAGAAAATCCTAAAATCAAGTGCAAGTCATGTCATCATCTTCCTCTGACAATAAATAGGAGTTTGAGGTTCTGCTTTGTCAGGTGTTTTGTACAGTAAGGGGTTTATGCTGATGCATTGTCAATGCATCTTATTCCTCAATAACTGATCATTGCTAAACTCCCTATTAAATGACAAGCTTCCTGATTTTCTCACCTCCTATCAATTCTTCATTCATGAAATTGTTTAAAACAGCAGAAAAAATAGCTATGTCATATAAATCAGAATCCTTGTTTTAGGGGAAAGATTTTATTTGGAGAAAGTGCTGACAGTTTTCTCTGCAGGAGCCACTTAAATAGCCATTGTGTTAGAAATTTTTTATGACATGGATTCTTTCTGATACCACTGCAGAGTTTTGAAGTCCTTAGAACATTTTGCCATTTTCTGTTAGCTGAACATTTTCTGTGATGGTCTAAGAGCAGAGGTAAAAACGTTAGGCTGCATTTGTGGGCTTGATGTATACATTTACATTTAATAGCTGTTCCTGTCAGCTTTTTTAATACACCAAAATCTCCAGCCCACTTCTAAGAAAATGTTGCATTAATTATGCTGACTTTTGTCCTCAGCTGCTGAAGTGATTTGTAGTGGCTGATCATGTTTGAGAAGGCAGTGGCTTGAATTGAATTCATTGTGGATTTTATCCTCATCTGGGTAGTATTCTGGGGAATAGCTCAAAACCTTCATCTTTTGTATGGAACAAAATCATATGTTTTGTGCCTGGTGTTGAGGCACTGCATCAAAAAGTATTTCTGTCTGGGTTTGGAAGCATTGCTTTCCCTGACTATAAGAGCTGAATGTTTCCCATTGATTCTCAAATTGAGACTTTCTGATTGTGCCCTCAATGAGTCCAATTCATTCATAGAATTCCCGACTTTATGAGTATAAATACTGTCATGTCAGTTCCCTTCTGGCACTTCTTTGACAATGCTTGAACACAATGCTGCTGAACTGAACCCAGAATGCAGCTGTAATTGCTGACAGAACTCAATTAGCTTTGAAGCCTGCAAACAGGATGGTTTCTGTGGCAGTGACACTGGCAGGTTTTAAGCCCAAAAGCTGGGGAGATAGACAACAATGAACACTGAGTAAGCACTTCAGGCAGCCTGTGGAGAAAAAAGAGCCTATGAATATGTGTGGAGGAAGAAATAAGCTTGTATAATTAGAAACTAGCTGAGAGACTGACTTTCTAAAACTAAATTTTGAAGGTTGGTGGTGTTTTGATAGGAACCATGGGTAAGGGTGGCATTCTGTGCATCCTCTAAAAACATATTAAAGGAGAAAAGAGGAAACAGTGTAGAAAACTCCAGGTAAACAGAGCCAGTAAACGATGATGAATACCTGGAGCACGACCAAACAAAAGATACAGGAAGAGACAGTCGGGTAGAGGAGAAATGTATTTCAGAATTGGCAATTTTTCCATGCTGGAGAGCAAGGATGACAACCTGGCTGATGATTTGTTGGATAGGAAAAGAAAGCCAGACTATTATGAGGTATTAGAACAAAACTGAAGACAAATGAAGATGATATACAGTGTACTGAATGAGGATAAAATACTAAAAGAAGTAAAATAATAATCCGTGTACTGTAGGATAGAATAAAAATTCAGAAGACAAAATGGGGGAGAAAAGCAGAACTCAGGAACTAGGAAGAGAGGCCTTTTATCAGAAGGGGCTTTGACCATGAGAAGCTAGTTGTGTTGTCACAAGATTAGATCCATTGGCTACTGGGAGCCAAAAAAAGCCTCAGAATGTGTATCTGGGACTTTAAAGGATTCAGATGAAAGCGGATAGTAGGACATACCTGCTCACAAGGTCAAATTTTTTGTGGAACTGATGGAGGAGAGTTATGCCACAGCACAGCAGAAGCGCCAAGAAAGGGGGCTGTGAGATTTAACTTGTTGTGGTAAAGGGACATTTTCTTCATCTTGCAAGCTTCAGTTTGGAACCATGAAGGGGGATTGGAGAGAATTTGTCTCCATGTGTCTCTGACTGGTGGATAGAATCCTAGGAGTCGTAAGAGTGAGAAATAGAGGGTGACTGGGATGTTGAGGAAGAGAACATAATTAAGGGCAGCGGGGTAAGCGTGAAGGGAAAACCAAGAATGTGTTCAGGCAACATCTAGTGATTCCATCTAGCTGCTGATCACCTCAGGGCACTGTGGGCCCTGAAACAGCAGGGCTGTACAGAAGAAGTCAGAGCAGATAATCCTGTCAGGGCTTCAAGTGGAGTGCTCCAAGCCTAACTCAAAAGGTTTCCTAGAGGACCATGGAAGGAAAGAGAAGGATTTGTTAGGTGAGCTTTGTGCACGTGGCTGATGGCTTACGTGCCCTTCTAATGGGAACTGGTCACCATAAGCAGGACAGGGTGGTCTTTGAGTCACCGTTGTGTTTCCCTGGAACAGAGCAATGGGAGCTCTGTGACTCAATGTTCAAACTGCCCCTGGGAGCACTCTGAAGTTGACCACTATGTTGTACAGAGCCTCGTACGTGAGCAACTCTGCCTCCTTTCCTCCACATGATGGTGTAGAATGCAAAATTGGGAACGACCCCAAGAGACACAGGCACAGTGAAATGAAACCAGATGTGAGAGAGAGCATGCAGGCACTGCCTTCTCTTGATCTGTAAATCTCTTCTGTTGTTCAGGAGGAGAGATTCCTTTAAGATTGTATTGCAAGTGGTCCCTTAGTGAGAGTTAGGGAGGTAAGAGCTGTAACATCCAGGTAGGGCTGGTGAGGAGGGTGGGAGTGGAGAAGAGGAAGAAAGTGGAGCTTTTCATACAAGGTCAGTTATCTAAATCATATTGCAGTAAATCAGAAAAATAATAAAAAAGGGGCCTGTATATAGGAATACCCCTAAGACAGCAAGCATTCCCTTTTGCCATTTGTAGTATGCAAGTCACTTAAACTTGGAGACTTTTTTTTCAACAGTGGTGGCTTGGAAAGGTGGATCACTCCCTATTTTAGAGATGGAATGAATGAGGCATATGCAAAAGTTTCTCTTGCAGACCTAGACAGAGAAAGAAGGCCCCTGAATCCTGCCTTTTTTAAGGCTGATGGTCCGGCCAGAGGTACGAACTGCTTCCATTCAGCAAAAGCAGTCCACTGCAAAGGCTGCCCTTGGGAGTTCCAGTGAATGCTGCTGTGTATTTGTTCAGGGGTCTTGAGATACTGTTGTGGTATTCAAGTATTTGTGTGGTTTGCATTGCTTCCAGTGTAGGTGTGGTATATAACGAAAGGGTGGAAGCTGACAGGTATTAAAAGAAACAGTGTTGTACTGCAGTAGTCAACCCGAGGCATCATGCTTTATTAATTTCAAATACTCACACTCTTGGCGAGGTTCTGTAGGGACTTAAATGGAGCTTATAATAGTAACTTATGTAAGTTTATTCCACTATTCTAAAATTAAAAAAAAAAAAATCACTGAAGATAAAAATTTTAATTAAATTCTTTATCTTTGATTGAGAATATAACTTCCAAAGAAAGATTAACATAGCATCATGAGTAACCATGGGATGATTTCATCACTACTAATTTGAACATGAAATGCATCAGCATATAGAATTCAGACAGCTTTATGAATTAAAAGCCTCTGATGTCTGTATTAGAAATATCCTGCAGATATAATTTACGTATCAAAGCTTCCATTCTACTTTTGTTGAAGCATATGGTGGTTAGCTGTGATGGTGCTTTATATTTTAGAGTGACTCACTGATATTCTTAACCATTTTCCCTATGCTGAGCTGAGAATTGCTTTTTTGCTGGTATGTGTGAAAAGAGACAACCTTTAACCTGTTTGAACTCTCTTACTTTGCATGTTAGCATTGGAGGAAAAATCGTGATCCTATAAAAAAGTCAAGGTTATCATTGTGGATGTTGACCTTGGGCTTTGTACATTTTATTAATTTGAATTATCCCAGTAATTTCTTCTTTGTCCTGTTCAACCTGGTTTTATGCTTAAACTCTCATGAAGGAAAATAAAGCAGCCAAAGAGTATCAGGCTTCCTGTCACCTTTACCTGTTTAGTAAAATAAACAAATAAAATCTTCTTAAAAAATTAGAAAGTAAATAACAATTGAATAAGATGTAAAACCAAAGTGGAAATGTATTTGTTTTATTTTATTATGTTTTTGTTTTGAAAGTCTTTCCATTAAACTACAGTCTTTTAAAAGACAGGAGTCAGGTACAATAACTACTGAAAAATTTTTGGTGAATTGACAGAAACCAAAGTTCCTTTGTAAAAGATTGTGATTAAAATTACAATAAAATTCTTAAAAATTTAGAGAAATTTCACTCTGACATTTTTAGCAAAAAATTTGTTTTCATCTTTAAAACAACTGAACTATATAAATATTTAGAGGGAAAATAGGCAATTCCTACTGTTAAATTGAAAAACTTGGGAAAGATAAATTTTATTCTGAAGTATGTAAAGAAGGAAAAGTTTTCTGAGAATGAAGGAACTAACATCAAAATACATTTCAGGGTTTAGGCTGTTGGGTTAGACTACCCAAGTCTTTCCAGTGCCACTGGGAATGTGTTGTGCAGTTCTCTTTTTTCACAGCAGTCCTTCAGAGCAGGGACATTGAGCTATTTATTTGAGCAGCACAAGTGCTGTGGGACAAAACCTTTCTATGGTGACTTCTGTGGGAGAAAGTCTCATTGAGGTGCTTCAGCAAAGAGTTGTTGGTGAACACACCAGAAAAGGTTCTGTGAACAGATCTGTTTGCTTTCCATTATCTGCTTTCTCAGGTCCTGCCTTCCATTGGGTCTGTGATACTGAGATGAGGAGCAGCAGCAGGAGATCAAGATACAGTGATAGAAAATTTTCCTTTCAGTTTAGGACTACTGAGTTCAGAGTTTGCTCTGCAAGGAAACCCATTCTGTATAATCTTTTGAAGGTTTTTTCCCTGGGTTTATGAGCTTGAAACCCCACTGGGGATGTCTAGCATGAAGAAGAGGATTATTGCTCTGCTATTGCAGATTCACAACTAGATAGAAAATTTTCTTAATATGAACATACTTAGTATGTTGTTGAATCTTACATGTCATCCTGCTCAAAAATGATATCACAACAGTAAAACTAGGAGTGCAAACTAGATAAGGCACTCTTGTTGTTCAGGCAAGCAGTAAATGTTTGCAAAACATAAGTGAAAAACATTTTTTCCAGAACTACTCATGGCAACTCCTGCCAGCAGCAGCAGTATAGCAAAGGGTACTTGTGTTCTACAATCACTTCTTAGCAGCAAGGTGTGAAGTGCTTTTGTCCACCTATGAAATGCTACTGCATTTAGGGTTATTATTTATATTTTTATGAATTAATATATCTATTATTTATTTAAATGTTAATATTTTAATAAAACATGGAGTGAGAATTGTTTATTTAATTATTTATATAACTCTTCTGATATGTCTGCCATTTGTTTGAGGCCTTCATTACATTTTTGGGTCCATTAGTTTCATTTTGGGAAAGACTCATATCAATTTTTCCCCCCCTACTCAATATTTGGAGTTAAATGTCTGAGCCTGTCAGGAAGTACTGTATGCAGCTGATTTAAAATACCAGTCAGGAACTATTTGAAGGAGAAGGACAAAGAGATTATGATCTTTATTACATAAATAAACCTGTGTGCTCCTTTATTGCAACAGACTTTTTTTACAAGTGTGCATTTTTCATGTTGTGTTTCCTCTGGCGAGATGATTTTTGGTACATAAACCTTTCAGTCCCTAAAGGGGGATCTACAGGAGCGATGGAGAGGGACTTTTTACAAGACCATGGATTGATAGGACAACGGGGCGGTGGGTTTAAACTAAAAATGAACAGGTTTAGATTAGACGTTAGGAAAAAAGTCTTCATTGTGAGGATGGTGAGGGACACACACAGGTTGCCCAGAGCAGTTGTGGATGTCCCATCCCTGGCAGTGCTCAAGGCCAGGTTGGATGGGGCTTTCAGCAACCTGGTCTAAAAGAATGTGTTCATGTCCAGGGGCAGAGAGGTTGGACTAGATGATCTTTAAGGTCCCTTCCAACACAAACCATGCTGTGATTACATGCATTGAAACAGAATGGAAAATAGGTAACTTACCTACTGCTGGATCTGCAGAATTAAACTTTTTTACATTTGCAGTGATGAGTATTTTTCAGGCATTTTTGTATGCTTCTCAAATTTAACTTAGCTGTCAGAGTACTCTAAGGATCTAAATATAGCAGCCTGTAGTGTTTTGAAGTGATAGTTTAGAATGAATTTCCACATCTCGAAACTGGCACCTGTTAGATCAGAATACAGTGAATTATGCCCACTCCTACTGCATTTCACTCTCCATTTCTGGTTCCATGCATATTAATGATGATTCAGTATGCCTTTTGAGCTTGGCAGAGTCTGATTTTTACAGCTAAGAGGTAAATATAAATAGCATGATTTCAATTGAAAAACATTGATTTCCTCCCAAAGCAGATGTTTTTTATCTAGCTAGTGGTAGGATATTTCAAGGCAAGATTACTGTTCCTATTTCCATTTAAAGATAAAGGGAGAAAAGAAAAGAACACCTTGGTATATTTGTATTTTGACTGTTAAGTGTTGACTTGTTTCTCCATCAGCTTTTCTTTCACTAAGGTGTTTTGGATATCCCAATTGCTTTTATTAAAATTGTCTGTTCTTTTGTGCTTTTAAAGGTTGAATGGTATAAGCAGATGTTAGTTTTGTGGGGGATTTTTTGTGTGTGCGCGTTTTGGTGGCTTTTTTGTTGTGTTGTTTGGTTTTTTGTTGTGTTGTTTGGTGTTGGTTTTGGTTGTTTTTTATGCTTTTTTTAATTAAAGTGAATTCCTTAATTTTGATCTTGATGCTGGATGATTACATGCCTTTTCTTTCAATTTTCCACTAGTAGCTCCAAAATACTATGAGATATGACAGACTTCTGACTCATTGATGTCAGTGACAGAAGCGAGTAGAGCACTCTGCTCGTGCAGACCTTACCAGAGCAACAGAAAAGTTATCAGCTCTTCTAAATAGTGCTCTTTCTGAAGGTTACTGCCCTCATGGCTCACATGCAGAACCAGATCACAGGAGGGTTTTACAGCTAAATCTTCTCTGTCTCATCAGTCAACAGCAGAGCTCAACTTGGTCGCTCAGGAACAGATCTTGTCTGAAAACAAGATCTAAGGAATGTCTGCAGCTCCCTAGGATTTTGAATATTCTTTTCTCAAGAACTGAATACCTGTTTTTTTCTGACTGAGCCAGGGTTAGAGGCAAGTATTTGAATCCTTAATAGCTTTTTATCTGCCCTTGAAGCAGATGTTTCCACTTAGTTTCTCTTTCTAGTCTTTCCTCATAAAATCCATGCTCCAACTGGTACTTGAAATGTTACCCAGCATTTTTAGCAGCATCTGTGACCATACAGTTAGATTTCCTTAGATTAAGCCCAGACAAAAAACTTGTCCCACCTCCACAGGGATTTGTGTACAGTTTTTAGAGCCTTCCAAACTTGAGGTTTCATCTTTTATCCCCTCCATAACCATAAAAGCAGAGGTAATTGTAACTGGCAGATGCTCAGTTTATGAAGTGCAAACAGGTTTAGAATAACATGTGTGCAAGTGCCCAAGGTTAGATACTCAAGGTAGTAAAAGGAATTTAAGTTCACATTGTATGGAAAAGAACTTTTCTGTGTTGTTTGGATTTTCAAACTAAGTGTGAAAACCTTTCAGTGTTCTGTTTCATCCATTGATTTGATATATGGCTGATTTAGCTCAGAATTATTTTGATGCCAAATTAAATACTTCAATCATTGTTAATACAATAGCACAGGTGTTTTATAGAGTTTTATGTTCCTAAATTAGTTGGTAACTTGTTTTAAGGAAGCATTGATTTTCTTTTTTTCCCAGTTTGCACTTTTCAGTGTGTGTTGCTCTAAATGTCATACTGAATTTGTGACTCTGTGAAGCCTGTATACTGCAGAATTTTAAATGCCTAAGAGGTGTTTTCTCTTCCTGTTCTAATCTTAATCAAATAACCAACCCTTGCTACTCACCTGGATTCCTTGGAAGATTCAGCTTTTTTTTTCTCCCCCCTCTTTTTTTGTTCTCAGAAAATTTGATCATTAAACAATTAGACTCCAGGCAGAACAGCAAATGACACGTGGATAGTAATGAGTAACAGTAACCTGTTGACTCTTCACAGAGGAGTTATGTCGTGCTAAATTATCTGCATGTGTTCCTGATCTGTATTCTGGCAAGGATAAATGAGAGGCTGAGCATAATGGAGATCTTTAATAGAAGAGATGATGGACAAATTCATTCTGGTGAATCCTATTCTGTGACAGAACAGTGTCAGCTGCCCTTGCTAAATCAAATTCTTTTTCAAGTTAGCAGCTCCGAGAGCTGCCTTCTAGCCTGCAGGAAAAGGATTTCCCATTTTGGTTTGATTCTGCTGCCTAATTTAGCCATTTGTTAACTGATTTTAGAACTACTCTGTGAATATGTTCAGTAACTACACTGAGTCTGAAGGAGCTGGGGTTTGACTCCAGAGGTGGATGGGGCTGCATGGTTCTGTGACAATGAACATAAGCATGTATGTGGTGGTTTTGATTGTTTGTGACATTGGTATTTCCATCATCCCCCTAAGAGCTGCTTTCATGCTTTCTGAGTGCAGAGTTTCAGAGCGGAGAACCGGATCTTTACCTTGAAGCTGCATCAAAGCCAGACTGTGAATCTTGGGCTGTGGCACTGGCAGAGGTGAACTCAGAAGGTTTGCGGAATAAAATTCAGCAGTTCCGAAGGCTGATCATGGAAATCAAAGAGGAGAGATCATCAGATGAAGCACGACAGTTTCTCCCTTCATCCCAGTTAGACAGTCTAGGAGAGCCCCAGTTCACGAGTAAGTGCATGTACTCATTTTATGGAGGGGTACAAAAAAGGTGGCCCAGTCTCTGTGGCAGTTCAGATAGTGTCACAAGCAGGGTACAAAATGCTGTTCAACTTCTCGCTTGTAAAGGTGCACTTTAGAGGAAATAAACTGATGAAAATTGTCTTTAAATTTTTTCCCTGATATATTTTTGTTTATGCACATATGTGATTTCTGCTTTTGAGTTTTTCTCTCTAACCTATTTTCCTCATAACACTGAAGTGTTTTATTTTTCCTCTTTTATGTCCTATATGAACATATGGACTACTGTTTAAAATATAGTCTGATAACTTTGTTAAATGTATAAATCTTTAGTGATACTTAAACTAGTATCACAGATTTGTTCTGTGTGACGTAAAAGCACTCTGGGGATTTGAATGCAAGTAGCCATATGTTGAGTTGTATTTGGTGCACTGGAGTCAGAAGACTGTATTTCAGTTGCCTGGTCACTTAATTCTGTATCCAGCATATTCATGAAGGTGTTTCAAGCCAATATGCTAGTGGCAGAGTTCAACTCAGAAATTTGTTAAAGCTCCATAAAAAAACAAACAAAAAAAAAAAAACAAAACAAAACAAAAAAAAAAAACAAAAAACAAACCCACAAACTTTTTTTTTGTTTTTGACCTTTCCAAGCTCTGCAGCAATAATTTTTGTCACACAGATGTGAATGAATAGCTACACTAATGAGAACTGTGTGAATCTAGACGTAGCAGCATCAAGTGTTTATGGAGCAGGCACAGCTATCATTTTGGGGTGATTTTTTTTTGTGGGTTTTTAAAATTATTTCATTAAACAAAAATCTTGTTCCAGTTCATATACTAACTCAGTCTTTCCCATATGACCAATTTCTTCAATACTGACCAATAATTAATAATGCTTGCTGGAGACAGTACAAAAATGTCAAGAGGAGAGAGTTTAATTTCTACAAGTTCATTGAAACTGTAGTTGTGATCCAATTATTTTCTACATCAGGTGAGGAACTCAGTTATAGTTACCCACCTATCCCTCCTTGCTTCCTATGTTTCTCTTGTTGCATCTCTGTGGTTCACTCCTTTATTTTAGCACTAGAAGGTATTGCCCTTTGTAGTAAAATATGCAATAAAATGTAATTCCATAATGGATTAAACTGTTCCTGCTCTGTGAGAAGAGAAATTAATGTATTTATTTTCCAACAAAAAGAAGTTGGGTTTATTGCTTTACAGTTTGCTTATAGATCAATAAAGTGTTTATATTTTGCTATATTAACCTGATTTACCTACTTTCACGAAACATAGGGTTTATTTTTAATGTGGTGACATACCTACTTAAAAATTACTTGAGGCTTAATATTTTTCCAACACATACACAGTCAGTCGTTGTGACTGGAAATCTTACAAGTAACCCATCCATGAAAGCCTAGGGGGTTTTTTCCCTGCTTTCCTTTCCCAGCAACAGAAAGTTTCTATTAAGAAGGAAGTCTCCTTCAAAAGTAGACTTTTTTCAGGCAAGTATTTAATCCAAGTTTTCTTTGACCATGAGTTTCTAACAGAAGATGTTACTTCTGTGGTAATGGCAGTATAGGCATGTGAAAGTTTTACTGTGTGTTAAAAAGCAGGACATGGAAATCAAATTATCTCTAATAATATTTTTTCTTGACCTTTTAAGGTATTCAGAGAATTGCAAATGAGCCAAAGCTGGAGTTCAGTCTTGGTAAGATACAATTTTGAATTTTTGGACTTATAATGGCTTGTCTGTGTGTAAGGAGTTTTTATAGAGTTATACAGTATAACATGTGACCTGTTTAAAAAAATGAAAATTTAGGTGGGAGAAGTGCCTATGCATGTCTTTTGAAATGCTGATTTTAGTTTCTTAATTGGTTGGAATGGCTAAAGGTTTATTGAATTCTCTAATTCTGTACTGCTCTACCAGGCTGAAAATCTTTGTGAATGTAGTTTGTGAAATACTACTTATTTGGAAAAAGACATTTAATTTGAAGTTTTTTAAACAATATCCAGAAAAAAGCACTGTTGATTTAGAAAAAACTTTAATCTAAATGCAATATTATTTGGTAGTGAAGAGGCAATGTAAATGTTTACCTGACTTTGACATTTTATACTTAGTATATATAATTGGTATATGAGAAATACCTATTGCTATAGTATGTAACAGAATTGTTTTGGGAGTTGTTCCGTCAGCTCAAGCTTCCCCCTCCATTTAGAGGGTACAGAATGATTCAAATTGCTCAGTAAGTCAGGCAATCTAATTGGATAATGGTATATTTTTAACACAAGGTCAAGGAGCAAAATATGTCAGTCCAAACTGTGCAAAGCAAGCTTGGCTACTTTTCACTGTTCTTTCAGTGCAAAAGCTTTGAAGCCTTTGAAATAGTGAGTGGAATAATTACTTGCTGTAGAAGCACTAAACACAATAATTTTGTGTGGGAAATAAGAATGATAACTAGGTTTAGTTGATTAGTGGCTGGACTCTCTTCAGGGTCTTTGTCAACTGAAATGACCCTGTGATTATTCTTTGCTCCTGTGTATGGTAAAATAACACAGTTACAGATAGTCTAGATTTTGAAATACTTGAAACTATTTGCTCTCTAAATTCTAAACTAAAACTTGTCAAATGTATGATTTTTACATGCATGTGACCTGTGAATATTTATCTGATATTGTGTTGCTGTACACTGAGAAACTTTTACTCAGTGTTATTCAGTATCTGTTAAATTTACTCTGGTATAAAACCGTATATAACATCTGTTCCAAAGAAGTGTAAGAGGGAGAGGGAAATACAGGTAACTGTAAGCAGAATATTATGTAAATATCAATTAGACTCCACTATTTGGAGAATTTAAATAGTCTACAAACAGATATCCTTCAGAAAGCCCAAAAACATCATGGATGGCATCAGTGATGTGACTGCAGGTTCTGTTTGTGCCCCTTGCATTTTGGGAGCCTCTTTCCTGGCCTTGTCCTTGGAAGTGGGTTACACTCAGCTTGTGTGCTGCTGCAGCTACACTGATTGAAAAGCTGGCGCCTTAAAGCTGTGCCCTTTGGGACAAACACAGTTGTATTTGATGCAAACATTTTTAGAGTACCTCACATTTTCTCTGTATTTTTATCTGCATGTCTTTTAAAAATTAGATAGTTATGGCATTACAAAAAGTTTTGTTGGAGTAGGTCATGGGATTTTTTTCTGCATAGACTATTTCTGCAGAAGGTCTTAAATGTTGGCGTGGATCAAAGGCTTCGTTCTCTGTTGGGGGGAATCACCATGGTATAATAATCGTTAAGAGTGGATTTAACTTTTCTGTGCATTTCTATTTACATTTTATAGGTGATGTGACTGTAGTATTTGGGCAGAGTCAGTAATTGCAGCGTTCCAGCAATAACAAACTCCCACAATGGCTCTGGTGTAGTGTAGGAGAGGGAGGAAGGCGCTACAGGCACTGACTGCAAATTAGATGAGCTGTGCTTCAGGAGAAGTTGCTTTCAGTGATAAATGTGCCCCAGCAGGCAGAAGTGTAAAAACAAAGTAAAGCCACTTTCAGACTTGTTTGGGCTCGTGCTGGATGGATCTCTGTTCACTCAGTGTCAGTATTTGTGTTTTGCATTGGGCTGTTTCTAGTAGGCATTTATGTTCTGTGGTTTGTTCTGCAGCATTATTGATTGAGTCGTTGCAGCCCTGCGAGGGATCTTATACACTGGCTCCTGCTGCTGCTCAGGTGACAAATAGGAGTAGCAACATAAACCTCTTGGTTTTGGCTGATACTCCTGCCCAAAGTTGTAAGTCAGGGGTATTTGGCAACACAGGCAATTGTATAGAGGTGATTCTTAGTGTCTTGATCCTTAAACTCACACTAAATATTTAAGCATAACACACTTGCATCAGGGGAAATCCACCTTTAGTGACTGAACAGCCAATGAGTTTCTTAGCAGTTATCCTTCCTACTGGAATATCAACATTCCCATGCCAACACTCCCTAGCTCCAGCAACCCCAGTCAGCAGCACTGTGCTGTTTGTACAAGTGTACAGCAGATGCCTCCTGCTGATGAGTGACACAGGAACAATTTAGCTGGGAAGGATGCACATGCTGCGTGGCCCAACCAGGTAAAATTCCCCTCGCAAGGGCAGCCAGTGGAGATGCCCCTGTGCTGTTCACCTGGCTGCTGGCAGGGCTGGAAGGGACTCTGCAGCCTGGCCCATGCATCTGGGGAACACTAGTGCTGCTGGCAGGCCAAGGACACTGCATGACTGACACCATCCTTTGGGAGAATTTGTCTAATTAAAGACTTGGCATTCACTTTTGCTAGTCGAGGATTTCCAAGATCTCTCTCTGAGATGAGCCAAAGGGGATGGTAAGCAGGGATGAGAGGAATCACACAGCTGTGATGTGTGCCTGACTTGGGTAACCAAATCTTAGGGCTCTGTAGAGGCATTTCAGCTTGATTAGGCTGGTATTTGGCATTTAGAATTTGGAAGGCAGATCTAACAGTTAATGATGTCTAAAGCTGGTCTCTAGCCCTGAAAGAATGGCTTATGCCTGTAATTTTGTTCATATTTGTTGTATAATACTATATTATTATAATATAATGTATAATATATGTAGTGTATACTATTATTTAGCATACATACACATATATATGTAAATAGACATTTGCTTATATCAGTTGATATACAAACGTGTTTAAATATATTTTAAAAATTGTAACGTCTCGTACTTTAAGTCTCTTGTCACTTGTTAGTCAATAAATAACATTCAGAAGTGGAACTTCCGTAACTAAAACAAAATATAGCTTTCAAATAATATTTGGGTGCTGCCTAATCCATTGGTTTTATTTAGGGACATTATGTCTAAATACTGCTGTTCAGTGTTTGAAGTTCTGATTACTAAATTTTGAAATAATGATATTAAAATTCTTCCTAGGGTTTTGGATTTTGTTGTGGTAGTTACCTGGCAACATCCTGTGTCCGTAACACTCTGGAAAGCATTCGCTTCATAAAATGTCTAAATATTGCCTTCTCTTATTCTGTTTTAAAGTTCAATAAAGTGGTGTTTTTTTCTTTTTCCCTGAGGTTAAAGCAAAGAATAAAACTCACCTGAATTACAGCTTTCCACTGCAATACACACAGCATTTTCAGGAGTGTGCCTGTCTTGTAAAATAACTTTGGAGTCAGAGCATCCTTTAGACAAAGATTTTTGAGTTTTATATTCCTGGGGACTCTTTGGGAGTATGGCTGATTTCTTGTAGCTGCTGCTGAGTTTAACTTTGCAGACTCTCTTGTTGTTTGGCATTTTGAGTGCCTGTGTTCTGCATGCAGTTCCATGAAGCATTGGGAGGTGGGAAATAACAGCCTGTGCAGGGTTCTGAGGAGAGAGGAGGAGCAGAGCAAAAGGAATGAAACAAGATACTGGGCCTGAATAACAAACCAGTGAAACTGATAAAAATCTTTCCCATGACTTTGAAGTGTGCAGGGGTAGATGTTTTATAGATGTTTATTTTGAAGCTACTCTTCTTGGTTGCTTCTCTAAAATATCCCAGCCCTTGAGTCCCAGATCTAAATAAATATGTTGTGGGCTCTTGACTTCAAAGTAGCTGTTCTGCATCAGTGTGAGCCCAGCTGAAGTATGAGGTAATAGTTATGGAAGAGAAGTTATGTTGTGCATATTGATGAACACTACTGTGAAGTTTTCAAGAGCTTGTACTTACAGAGGTGTTTGATAGTGAACTGGCAAAGCAGCACAAGAAGACTGCAACAATCAGAAAAATGAGGGAGCAGGGTAGATAGAATGCTGGTGGTCAAAGTGCTCAGACATGAACTCAGTAATGAACTTGAGTTAAAAGGGAGAAATAAATTAGAGAATAAAAGGAAATAAGTTTGTTAGTCACTCTCTCAATAACCAACACAATTTTAGTGGGTTTGCATTTGTCTAGTTGCTTAGAGTTGTGAAGAGAGAGCAGGGGATATGGTGGTTGTAGTATGGTAGTAGTAACCAAAATGGCTGTATTGAAAGGAATGTCTCTGCACATAGCATAGCATATTCAGGTGGTAATATTAATGACAGCACCTGTCTGATGTTTCCAAAAATGCTCTTTTTTTTCGTAAATATATTAGGGCAGTGAATTTGGCTGGACCAGTTCTATTGTTGAGTAATCTCTAGGTACTTTTCAAAGTGTAATGTAAATCTTGTAATTAAGTTTTTACAAAATCTCATTAAATAGTGTACAATTCACAGAAAACTTGAAAGAATTAAAATTTTCTAGATTACTTGTTTGTTCTTTTTACCAAATAGTGGGTTGATACAAAAGCAGTCTACCTGTAAATGCAGAAGTTTTTATTTTCCATGGTCTTATTTTACCCCGAGTGATATTGTGATGCCATCCCTTTGGAAGAGGTCTTGAAGCAGATTTAACTCTGCATACTGAACATAAATGGTGCATCGATGCTGCTCAAGGAGCATGACGAAATGATTTTTCCAATTCTGAGATGTAATCTGGAGCTTTTCAGCAGCAGCTGTTCTTGGAAGAATGATAAGCATAAAGACTTGTTTTCTCCTTACCACAAACTTGAAGCCAGTCTTGATCCTACCAGAATTTTCCCACTTGGTTTATCCTTTTGCTCCATCAAGTTACAAGATAGTGAATAAATGATGCTTTGTTGTGTTAGCCAAGTAAAATTGTAAAAAAAGTCACCATCACAGTTTGGAGTAAATTTAAAAAGTGATTGTTTCTCTGTGAATCAAACTCACAGTGTCACTTGTTGCTCAGGGGTATTTATCCATCAAAAAAAGTTGTATTGTTAGAAACAATAGCAGCAAAAATATAAAAATGAAGGCTGGGTTTGTGAGTTTTAGATTTTATTTGTCCATTTTGCTCTTTTTAGTTGTAAAAATTTCCTGGATTTTTCTTGAGTTTTTTCTGTCCCCACACAAACTTTATCTTCCACCAAACCAGCTATTCAGGTTTTTTTTTTCCTTAGTTTTACTGATGTGTATTAGATACTGTTACATCCCTACAACAAATAGTAAATAAAAGACAATTTAAATTGAACAGAAAGGATTCAGGATGTAGAAAAGCTACCACGTGATTGGAAAGAATGCTCTTGTTTTCCTCTGGGAACTACTTATTTGACTTCTGTCTGCTTTGAGACTTGTGCACTGCAGCATTAGATGCCTTAAATGTAGTTTATTCTTAGTAACTCAGTGTTGCTAGGATGAGTCCTTTTTTGACTGAAAGGAATCCTCCCAGAGAGATAGCAATTCAAGCCCAGTCTCTGAGACTGTGTTGGCATGTTTTGACTTAGGACTTGTAATGTTTCTGCAGCAGCTCCTGCAAGAATTCCTTCTTTCCCCACCTCTACAAGAGAACTTGAGCTAACTTGCAGTCGGTTTCAGATAAAGCAACAAGTGAAACAGTCTTCCAAAAAGGTTCTAAGGTAGTGAATGCCTATCATCTTTCACATCATGCTGTCACCTCTCTTGGCAGTGTTAGATGATGGATAATGCAAATCCAGCAAATTGATGAGTGATGTTGAGTTAGTGACCCCTGAGGAGAGTCAGCTCTTCTTGCGGTGCTCCTGTATTCTCTGGCACTCAACAGTAAGCTTTCTCTGTTACCTGCAGACATTGTGTGAAGACTGCAGAAAAGTGATTTGAGAACGGATTTGCCAAGATCCCACATTGTCTTTTTATCCACCTCTCCTCCCACAGGACTTTGCTCACTTTAAAGAAGGCTTTTGGGATTCTGTGATAGCCCTTGCCACACTGAGCATTTGGGATTTTTAAGTAGGCAGCTTTCTGAAGCACTGCTCCTTCTTCATTGTGCACCTCTTTAAAGCATCACTCCTGAGTTTTGCATGTTGCATGCTCTGTCAGAAAAAAAGGCCAAAACTGCCTAGATAATGTACCATTAAGACTTGGTAATGTTGGAAAAACAAATCCAGGAAATGGGGTGTGTGGGGTGGGATGTGTGTTTGTTATGGGCACATACCCAAAAAGCTCAAAGCCAGAATCTTTTTCAAAAACTCGTGTACTTGTTGGTTTTTTCCCAGCTTGAAAAAGTGGGTTTGAGTCCTAGAGAATTAGGCTGGATTTTAAAATCTGTACCTGTAGGCACCATAATTCTAGAAAACTATCTTTCAGTCCCCTAAAGGCAGGGATTGTCTTCATTTGCATTGCAGCTAGAGAAGCAGAATGCTGTCACAGTCCTTAAATATTAATCTGTACTAATTGTAGGGCTTAATATGTAAGGACTCAAAAATTCTAGTAATGAAACTTGGGAAGATGTACAGTTAGTGTTCTCTCTGATTTTTGCATCTTAAGAGAAACTGAAAATTCTGTTCATAATACTATGTACTTTACAGTTAAATAGAATTCTTCATGGAGTTATCTATATGGAGAGCTATATAGATATCTATTCTATGTAGTCCATAAATATGAAAATTTGTTTTGTTGTTGAAAACCCATTATATTTAGTGTAGCATTACTGGTTTTTGTGTTGTCTATTTTGTTTCTGTGTCAGTAAGAAGCAATTCCTAATAGAAGTAGTCACAGAAATATTTCCAACTTGTCAGCATCCATTGATACCTAATGATTTTCATTAACCAGCTTTGACTTGTGCAAATTCAATTTCTGTGTAGGTGTTAGGGATTAAAATTCTGCATTACAGGGTGCTATGTAGCAGTTAGTCCCCAGGGTGGGCTCGTTAAATGCAGGGATGTTTATTTGCTCTGAAGTGGGTCAGAGCAGAGGATGTACCAGCATGAGGGAGCAAATCATTACTGTCTGAGTGTATTCCAGTGTGATGGATTTACAGGAATCTGCTGATGTGCTGATGCAAGTAGTAAGAAGCATGAGGATGTTTTGAGTATCAATATTAAACCCAGGTGCAAACTGAGTTCCAGGCAGTTTTCTTCCATTCTGCTCCATGAAATTGAAGTATTTCCTGTTTCCAGAAGCTTTTGCTTTTAAGGAAAAAATTCTATTTGAACTACCAGGACAAAGTGATTGACAACCTTGTAAGTATAAATATGTATAAATCAGGGCTGTGACTAAGGGAAACTTCTAAATCTAATAGCATGAAGATTCTCACAGCGTCTTTCACATGTTTTGATATAAACACTTATCTAGAGATAAATTTTGAATAGCTATGACTAATCTGTTTAGAGAGGAGTTTGTAGATACCTGAATTTGAAAAGCTATTTAACAGTTGAAAGGGTTTTTTGGAATTTAGCCATTCTGAGAGACAGGGGTTTATGATCTTAGCTCTCGAATGATGCAGCAGATAATAGGATTAAATTCCATCAGAAATGTACAAATTCTGAAATCTTGTCAGTTAGAAAACTACTGGATTTTTAAGTCCAGGAAAAAAAAAGGATAAGACTAAGAAGGACCTTCTTTTTCAAACCTTAAATAAATAAAATTGGTAGGCTTCTTAGTAAAATCATGTCTTTTCTTGATCCTGAAAATGCTGCTTCTTTGTCTACGGCATGTTTTTCTCATAGACTTTGCAATAGTTGTCTCATGTTTGCAAAATTCCTTTTAGCCAAAAATTTCAGAGGTGAGGCAAGGCAAGGTTGTTTCTGTGCTGAAAACTCTTATGTTTTCTGTGAAGAGGGGTGCCAGCTCAGTATGCCAAAGAGGCAGGGTGCTAGAAAGATTTATTACAAGAGCTCAATCTTAGCATGGGTTCATCTACCTCATTCCATGCTGTTTTGCCTGAACTATTTCTAGTTTCTGAGATAAAGCACTCATAGCTATCAGCAATATGATGATAATTTTTAAGGCTGATTGAAAGTTATATAGGAAAAGGGCTCCAGAATGACTGAAGAATTTATAGATCTAGGTAGAGATTTAATGCAATTCTCTCAAATTTGAGCTTTCGTATAAATCCTTTCTCATTTGGGTATTAAAACCACCAGCAAATAACTCAGTGGATACCTTAATTTGTCCTTTAGTATTTTCACAAGCATAGTGCTTGGCTTTTGAATTATTGGGTGTTCTGGTGATTCTGACATTAATTTTTCAATTATTCTGATGAAATGGAAAACTTGTGTTTCCAGGGTATTTTTAAACTAGTTCGTAGGAAAGTAGGATTAAAGATCATTGCATTAGAGAGAAGTTATTTTTGGCACATGCTGCTGCTCTTTTTTCATCATTATTTTTCTCTTCCCGCTCTTGCCCAAAAATATACCTCCTACTGTGCATACTTTCTCCTATTTGTCTTGCCAGTCAGTGTGCTCTTTCCAGTTTGATATTTGAACCTGATTTTCCCAG
The DNA here is from genome assembly GCA_013397395.1 of Sinosuthora webbiana. Lineage (NCBI taxonomy): Eukaryota > Metazoa > Chordata > Aves > Passeriformes > Sylviidae > Sinosuthora > Sinosuthora webbiana. The sequence continues at coordinate 61,915 of VXBN01009770.1, read as the reverse complement.
AAGAGGCTCTTTAGGTTCCCTAGGATGGCTCCCATGTATGTGTGGTAGATCTCAGCAGGAGATTTGGCTTGCAGGGGCCTGTTTGCACACACACAAATGTGTGCCCATCCTTTACCCCTTCAGGCTTTAGGATGTTGGAGTGGGAGAAGGTGTGGCAGTTCAGTGGCTGAGCAGGGAAGGGGAGAACTGCGGCCTACCTGGCCATTTTCTGCCATGGAAGGAGATTTTCTGTGCAGCATCTTCACAGTGTGACTGGCCCTAAGCGTACTGTGCCGTTGTACCACCACACATCCACAGGGGCAGCCCCTGAGTGAATGGCTTTGTGCTTACCTGGTACAAAATAAACCTATGACTGATGTCTCTGTGGGTCCAGGAAACTTGTCTGAATGAAGAGGGCTGTTTAGACCCTTGTTGAGAATGTGTTCTGTTGCAGATATTTGTAGACAGAGAGAAACAAGCCAAATAAGGATGAGTTATCCTTTTGTTGTTATAGAAAGCTCTATAAGACTTCCTTACCTACAGCTGAGATTTGGCCCTGCTGCCTTCTTCCAATCTTTTCCTGCCTCCCAGGAAGATGACATTTTAACTATTCAGAATGCAATAGATTTTTTTTTTCTTAACTCCTTGACTATGCTGTTGTCAGGGAAGCTTAAAAGGTGTACAGTATCTGCACAATATTTTCAGCAATAGGTATTGCTTCCATAGCTTCATAAATCCTTTAAAACTACACTCTTTCTTCTAGAAACAGTGCTTTTTCCCCATCAAACTGCGAAGTGTGGTAGCATTAAAATTTTAAACTTTATATCTACTTAAAAAAGAGATTGTGTGTACCACTGAGTTTGCTGAAGAGCCATTTTTAGTATCCCTGGTTGTGTGCTTCAGTGCCTGACATCTTAGTTTTCTCTGCTCCTGCCTAATGGCCCTTGCAGTCCTGGGATTTTTTCTAGGCAGGAAGGAGAAATTTTATTTTGGAGTTACTGGACAGGGATAGTTGGGATCTTTTTTACTGTGAGGGTGGCCAAGCACTGGCACAGATCCCCTCAGGAGGTTGTGAAGTCTCTGTCCTTGGATGTTGTGAACACCCAAGTGGATGCAGCCTGCTGTGGTTGACCCTGCTTGGGCAGGGGTGTTGAACTTAAGCTTAAGGGTGATTCCAACATCTCTGTGCCAGGGATTTGTCATGTAACTTTCCAGAAAGTGTTTGGAGGCTTCTTAGAGCTGGTAGTGGTTGGTTTGACATGGATCGTCCAGCATTCTGTACTGCATATGATCAGTAAAGTATCTGTTGTTCCTTACTGTTGGTGATACCTTGCTTGTGATCTAAAAAATCTTCAGGAGCTCTAAATAACCACTTATAGTTATGTTGAAATTAGACTATTTAAAATTGTTGCTATCTATGTGGACTCAAGCCTTTCTAGGGAACTTCCACCCTTGCATCATAATTAAACCATAATGTGGAGCACACTGAAGACACCATAAAGGATTTAAGAGCAGCCTGAATTGCCTTACTTTTTGGGCAAAGAGAGTCAGGACTGGATAGAGTCAGCTATCATTTAATTAGTTTTGTGGATATTCTTGTGTGTTACTGGTGCTCATTTTTATGAAGTTTTGTGTATGTGCAAAATTGTTTATTCTTTATTCTGTATATTCTCTCAAGGAGGAGTTAGTTATTCATGGGAATGTTTGCAAAATGAAAGCTTGAAGTAAAACACGTTTTCTGAACATATATTTGCAGTAGTGGTGTTGGCCAGGAATAAAATTGAAATGGACTTTTACCCTGAGTTGAAACTCTTAGCCCTTTCTCCGTGAAGAAAAGAATTTGGGTCAAAGACAAAATAAGCTGAGGATGACTGTTAAGTGATTAGTGCCCTTTTTCCAGTTGGGTGGGCCTCAATCCTGGAGTGATGATGGGCAGCTACCTGAGTTCAGCGGTATTGGAATGTAAAAAAATATATGTGAAGTACCAAATTACAATTATCTTCCGTGCCCTCTGTGCGTGCTGCAAGGAAAATCTTCCTTATTTTGCAATCAAGGTGAGACAGCTTTGAGTGGATACAAGCAGACTCTCAAGTCTTCCTCTCTCTTGTGTAATTGTTTTGCAGCTCTTATATTGGAGGTGGGCAGAATGCTAAAGCTGTGGATCTGCTTGGTGTGTGACCCCTTTCTGGTCCAGTGCTCTGTTGAATCAAGAGAGGCGCTGGCCCCATTTCTACTTCAGCCGCCCCGGCGGGTGTGTAGTGAAGGAAATCAGCAGTGATGTTTCTGCAGAAGGTGGAGGGGCAGCTGTGCCCTGCCACTGCCTGCCAGCCCCAGCCTGTCAGGAGAGGTGTGTGCTTTTCACATCCTGACAGGGCCAGAGGTGTGCTTGGAGCTGCTCCACATTGTCAGGGCTGAGACAGTCGGGATGTGCCCTGGAGCCAACCTGCAGGTGTGTAGGGACCTCTTGCAGTTCAAAGCTTAAATACCTGGGGACTTCAAATAGCTCCAAAGCCAGGTAGCAGGTGTGTGGAGGCTCAGATCATTCTGTTTAAAACCCACTCGTGGATATCTCTGGCTTGTTCAGAGTTTACTTTCAGCTTTTTTGCTGTCACTTTTTGCATTTGGTCTTTTCTAACCTTTAGCCCAGACTGTAGAATACTTTGTGAAATATTGCCTGGAGAATTCTTTCCATCTCTTTCCTTGTGTACCTTTCTCTGTGGAGGTAAAGTCACATCATAATTCCAAAAGGGTAAAGATTATTTCGAAGACAAAAAGTAGGCAAATGATTTACAGGTCATAGTAGTCACAGAGTTGGTGCCTGTTGTGCAGAATGGTAATGACTAAACAGAAATGGAGCAACTCTCTGTTGTTAGGCCAATAATATATTAACTGAAAACATTTTTAATAATTCAAAGCATGATAGCTCTTGACTTTTTGACTCTAATGGCCCTTTGCTGCATTAGCTGAACATTTATGTTTCAAGTGGCAGTTGTTAAATACATCTCCGAATATGCCCGTAGAAATAATTGCAGTAATACTTCCATGTTACGAAGCATTTCCCAATGGACTTGTTTTTAATTCTTATGTGTGGAAACAGAAGTTACATAAATAGAGAAACATGGAATTAATAGAAGACCGAAGTCATGCTCCCCTTTTGAACACATTAGTTATAGATGTACTTATTTTTGGAAATTCTGAAATGCATGTCCTGTGGTGAGATTTGACTCAAAAATCAGGTTTTCCTGCAGGCCCTGGGAAAACTGGAATTCTCCTAGATGCAGCAGCACAAAATCCCACGCAACACTAGATGCAGCATGGCTAGCAGTCTGACCTGAGGTGCTTTACTGAAAACAAACAAAATGCTTCAGAATGCTTTTCTTCATTGTTTTACCCTTACTCCCTTTGGCCAGTAAATTTTCTAGTCCATTTATGAACACTTTAAATATTCTTATCAACCATATTTTTAGAGTGGTTTTTGCCTGTTATGTGGAATATAAAACTGATATGTAATAAAGAAGCATTTTTAAAATTTACTTCTCTCTTGTTCCAATGTTCAAAACAAGCTAAAGCTTCCATCTGGAATTCCATTTCTTTTAAGATTGATTTCTGAGAGGCTGAAGGAGTGTAGAATTTCATTATGATGGGTTAAGAAGAATTTGGTCTTAGCATTCCTTGAAGATGAGAATTCTTCACACCTGAGAAGCTGGGGATTGTAAATGAGCTGCTTTAAAAACTGAAGTGGGCTAGCCCTGTTTTCTGCCTTGAGATGAAGAGCTGCAATACCTAGTTAATTCAGGATTTAGATCTCAAATCTGCCAGGGGATGTCCCTACAGTGACAAATAGAAGACTTTTTTTGTTGGTTGTTTGTTTCCTTTTAATCCTGAACTAATATTTCTTTATGCAAATGAATGGAAATAATTTTAAATTGTATCTCTGTCAAGAAGTCAGCTATGTCTTTGTGTGTCAACATATCAAAATCAAGGCATTTTCAAACATATTGTTGCCATTGTTCAACTTCGAAGAAACTTCTGGACCAAATTTTCTGTATTGGGTCATATTCCTTTGTAGAAATCATTAATGTCTCCCTTTTTAAATCTTCTTCAAAATAGACACTGCAGAGGTGAAAATTTAGAGTAGTAATTATGAGCCAGTGTCTTGGAGGGGAAATGAGCTTGGTGTTGATATTTGAAGAAACTAGAAATACAAATGTATGTGCTGCTTTAAAAATGTTACTTTAACATAACATCTAGGCAATCCCAACAGCTGCAGTCACTATGGTGTTTTTCACCGTGTACATTTTAGAAGGCTGTTTGTCTGTACCACCAGAGTTCTCATGGCTGAGGTACATTTTTTGGAGAAGTTTAGGAGTAAAGGTTATTCCTTCAAAATACTCAAGTAAACAAATGCAGGATGCTCATGGGAGATGGATTCCTTCAAGCTCTTCCTCTGACATGACCCTTGACCTGTGAAGTTTTATTATTTCTGGATTGTCATTTATGTGAAAAAAAGATACAAATACATGTTTTCTAAAATTCCTTGGGAAGGAGTTCTACTTTGCTCTCTTGTGCAGGTCCCATGCTATTAAAGCAATCATAAATTATTGATCAGAATGATTGCTTCAAAATCCTCTGAGGAGTTAATAATTGTCTCTTATTTGGACCTTTAATTTCGGTATTAATCCAGAAATGTCACCTTTTCAAACAAGCCTTACTTATGTTAGAACATCTTCTCCTTTTAACTACAGCTTGAATGCAGATTATTTAACATTTATCAAGCATTTCCCTACCAAGAAATTTAATCATTACTGGGCTAAAAGTGATTGTTCTGGATTGCAGAAATCTATTTTCTCCTTTGATTAAAAGTGTGACTTGCTCTTCTTTGCCTTGTCTTTGAAGTACATTTTAGTCTGCTTTCCTTTGAGATGTCTGGGTTTTGTTTTGCTAAAAGGTCACCTCTGGCATATTGGAGGGATTAGTCAGTGCTTTACATTGTGTTTTCTGTAGAGGACCATCTTTTTAGGCTGTCTCACTGGTCATTTTCAACATCAGACACCTGTGCAATGAGAACCAATTGTGAATCAGGCTGACATTTAGGAACTCAGCAGAGTAGGGGGGGTTAAAATGAAAGTAAAAATTACAAACATACAGGTAAATCATATACTGCCTACTTTTTTTTTAAAGGCCATATTTTACCTCTTTTGAGCACTACACATGGAGAGTACTACAGGGTTCAAACATTCCTGCTCTCTTCCCTGAGGGTATGGTGAGGAAGTGGTTTTGGTGGGGTTTTTAAATTATTTTATTTTGGGGTGGTTTTTTTTTTTTTGAATCTTTATGAAGTTGAAACTACATCACTTTCTTGTCCCCTTCCTTGGCACAATGAAAGGAAGGAACACAGCTCTTCTCACACAGATGAATCTTAAGGCTGTTCAGTAAGACAGTAGACCTATAGTTTGCTTTTATTATTGTCTGTCTTTTCTTTTGTGAGTTACTGTTGTTAATATTGCTCCCTACTGCATCTTGTCCTGGCATCTTCATTTGATTATTTTTGCTAGTAACATTTTTATTTAAAGAAAGAATTATTAATTTTATTCACCAGCACAGTCTCATGGGCATGGGGGCTGTGGCCACACATCAATTAGCTTATAATTAATTATAGAGCTGGCTGTAGAGAATTTTATACAAAATCCTTAATGCAGCTTCTAAACCTGCAGCATTTCTTAGCTGTACTTATGTCAATGGTAACATCAGCTGGTTTGGGTGGCTTGTCCAGGCTACAGGTGGCTCGCTTCCTCCTGAGGGCTGGGCTCCTGTAGCTGGACTTCCACCTAGGAGCCAGAGTAGCTCCCTTACAGCTGCTCAGAGCAGATGTTGTGCAGCAAAGAAGGACCCTAAAAGATTTCAGGTTGTTTAGGGCTCCTCCTGAACCTTCTCATCTGCTGTAGTTGCTGGTCTCTGTTGTTTGACTGCCTTCCTTTGTTTTGAGAGGGGAGCTTCTTTCCTTGCCAAGCCTGAAAGTATCTTGTGAAGATGCATATGGTGACATGGACTTGGAGTCAGGCTAAGCAACAGCTGAGTTTTCTTTACATGTTAGAGAAAAACCCTGTCTCCACAGTGTTGTAAAGTAATACTGCACACTGAGGATCAAACCCATGTAATGCTGCACTTGACAACTGGTATAGCAGTGAATAAATGCTCATGTCAAAGGAAGCAACGTGTGCTGCTGTAATAAATACAGATGTGGCAGACGGAAAACTTTGAGGCTTGGCACTTTTGTTTCTTTTCTTCTTCTTGTGGTATTGATGTATTTTTTACATTTATTTTATTTCCAGGGAGGTGGAAAATGTTAGGAACCAGCAGATTATATTTTATTTATGAAATCAGAAAGAAATTATTATAGGTTCTAATAGTTTTCTGTGAGCTTATGGTATAAAGAAGGTCATGGTTCAAAAAAAATGGAAGTCTGCTTACCATTTGTAGATCTTCTGATTCTTCATCTCGTACCTTAACTTGTAACTGTTCTATTTTTTGGATAGTGAGAAATCTGTGAGAGAAATTACAGCCAGATTACTTCATTAGATACTTGATATGACAGTATTAGGAAAAGGTGAAGGAGGAGACGGTATTGAGCTCTGTTTCCACGAAGATTTAAACCCTTTTGTGGTATTCTGAAATACCAACAACACCAAAATAAATTGCAGCCTTGGAATAGCTGTATCAACATTGATTTTGATATGAATATATTTTGGAGTGTGGTAATATACAGCAAGTTTTTGTAAGGCTTCAAGCCTTTTCCTCCCCTGCCCCCCTTCTTTCTTCATTTCTCTCACTAAAACACTGAAGATCAGAGCCTAAATATCATTAGGAGGTGGTGTCATGAGTGAGATAGTTTTGAACAGAAGGAAAGAGGATAATAGATAATCTAAAGCAAACAGCAAGAGATCTGCTTTGCTGTCACAAGTCTACTGCTGCATCTCTGAGAAAATTTTCTGTGCTGTTAGAGTCACAGGGTGCTCAGTAAGGAAATGCATTCTTTTTGGGAAAAATGATATTTTTTTTGTCATTACTTGAAAGAGACACACAGAAATACACATTTTCAAAAACTAAAGAAGTTCAAAAATCTTGATCAAAAGCAGTTTGTTTTGTTAATTAAGGGACTTTTCTAATCCAAGCTGGAAGTTCTCTTCTTCTTGCTGTTGTGTAGCTGAAGTCTAGAGCAGGAAGATGATGGAATTCAGTTCTCCACAGCTGTAAGTAAAGCTGGAGCAGGATTGTGGGTGTGCTGGAACAGATTGTCTGACGTTAGCAGCGGATCAATGCACAACAAATGTAAATAGCACTGGATGGATACTTTACACACGTAACCTTGCATTTGCTCCTGCAGTGCAGATATGGTGCCTATGTGCTTTGTTGATCTAGTCAACCTGTTTCCTGAGCCTCTTGCAATCTATCATACTTAAACCCCTAAGTATCTGGGGTTGTCCAGCTAAATAGCAAAGCTGTAAGGGCAAACAGACCTATTCTAGCACGTCAGAAGAACTGAAGCCTCTGCTCAGGAAATGCTGGCAATGGCAATGAGAAGTTGCAGATCAAACTTTTGCATGGCTAAGGAAACTTTCCTGTGTGATCATCCAAGCACCACTCTGGCAGTCACTCTACCACCTCAGCTGGGATCAAAGCCTGCTTGCAGCTGCACTCACACAGGCCTTACTCTGAAATAGATAACTTCTGATTTTCATGGTGGCAATTCTAGCCAGGTTAATCACTTTATCTGCAAGTAAGATGATGAGTGCAGCTGGCAACTCGTGGGCACGATCACTTATCCCTACCCTCCATCAGCATACAGCATTGCCCCCCAGCAGCATTCCATGTGTATCTTATTTCAATGACTCATAACTAATCATGTTCTTTTAGCTGCAGATTAAGTGGGTAATGATTGCTGTTTTTCTGGACAGCGTACTGATATATTATTTACAGATAGTACTGTTAATATTGTTTGGTGTTTGTGGGGGTTCATTCCCCTTAAAACTGTACTTGTAGAGATGCCATAGAGATAATTTTTTTATGCTTCATTTGGTAAGACTTTCCTGTCATCTTTCTCCTTGGATTGTTGGTGGAAATTTTCTTCCTGTTGTTTATTACAGACATCCCTGAAGGATACTAATTGTTTTATGTATGTAAATTTCCTTGAAAATATATCTAGGTTAATTTAGCAACAAGCTGTATGTTCTAGAGAACAGATATATTATTTTTATAGAAGCCTCTCATCCCCAGAGGCAGGAACAGTGATCTTGAATGTCTTTGTAGGTAAAAATCAGTGGATCTTTACTTATTTGTATAATCTTTACTTACTTGTATATGTGCTCCAAATGGAGTCTTCTATTACACAGGGTTTCTTTTTATTATAGAGTTCTTCTAAGTCTGAGCATCTGAGTCACTACAATGAAAGAGTGTCCCTCTTAATGCATACCTGTTGCACAGCTATGTAACTGTTCCCTCATCTTGTGATAACATGGACATTATAATTTTTGTGGCCAAATCCTTTGACATTTAGTGTTGCATGGTGAATTGTTCTGGGAGTCCGCATTGCAAATTGTGTGAGCAACTTCTCTGCTCTTTCTGTCCCCATCAGCAAACTGAAGCATTCCTGCTGGCACAGGAATGGGACAACCAGTTAGTAGTATTTACGATAAACCAATTAATGAGGTTTATTACAGAGCACTAGCAGGCATGCTCATTAACACCATTCTGTGCTAATGCCCATCCTCAAATGTTCATTTCATTTGCTTTCAGGCATGTTTTGCCAAACAGAGAACACACTGCTGTTCAGTTCTCAGCCCTCTCATAGTTGCATTTGCACTCTTAATTCAGAAGGATGGCCAAAGCTTTCCTGTGTGTTCCAAAATTAGATTATTCCTAAGCTTTTGTGTGTGCCTGACTGTAGGTATTCCTTTTCAGCGGAGGCAGAAGCAGTGCTGATGTGCATTTCCTTCTCTGACTCTTCCCTGCCACCCCCAACATCCCCCCACAGTGGAGGAAAACAAACTGTGTGCTGTTCAGAGTTGTGCTTGTAGCACAGGTCCAAGTGTGGCATTCTCTTCTTTAACATGTCCTTTTGTCCACTAAGGAATAGCTACACCTTAATTAGTTTATCAAGACAGACTGCACATTATTATTTATAAACTAAGTTGCTTTGGGATAAAAATGCTGCTGCATTGTCAGTGAAATGAATAAAAATTTGAACATTCTCTTCACATCTATATGTGTATGTGAGACCCAGGCTTTTCCCATGCCCCTTGTCTTCAGATACTACTAATTTTCTGTTGTTTTGACAGCATACAAAATAGCATGCCCTGGAGACAACTATGCTGTTAATTCCTGTTCCTAGCCAGCCCCCTGGAATCTGTTTTGGTTAGGAATATGGGAAAGATCAAAGCTGTGGGAAATGGTGTTTCTGTGACTGGTTAAAGAATGAGCTACCTTCATGCTGTCGTATGGGCTAATGCATGCATTGTGTGAATCCAGACTATGAGGAGACATTCACCAATGTACTGTGTTTTTCCTCACCAGTAAAAATAAACTATTCAGTTTCAATGCCATTTCCCAATTTTTGGTCTTCTCCTTGGCTCATTTCCCAAACAACTCCAAGCTGGGGATGTCTTTCATTCCCACTGCCCATGTTTGTTCTAGCTGCTGGATCTTTTCCATTTCTGGGAGATGTTGCATCTCCCTGTTTCTCTGCCAGACTAATTTTTTTTGGCTCCAGTGGGCTTTGTGCTGGGAGCAGAGAGTAGAGAGTGTCTGGTCAGAAATGTTACAGTTTCAGGGAAGGTAGATGATGGATTTCTAGATCATTTCTATTTTGGGTTTTGTTTGTTTTGTGTTTTTTTTTCCTCCTTGCTTGTTATATAGTAATTGGGTTTTTTAGTTTTTCTCTCTCTGCTCTCTTCCTATATAGAAGTAACATTTTCAAAGAATTCTCCAAGGTCCCATGAGGAAACAGTAACCAGTCTTTCATTTCTTATTTCTTCACACACACAGAAGGACAAGGAGCACAGCCGTTCACATCAGTGCACCACAGAGAACAGTGAAATATCAGAAGAGGATTTGTTTCTTCCTGCCATCTTAACTTTCTTCTTTGTTGATATTAAAGCATAAATTATTCCTAATGCAGTTCTTCCTTAAACCTTCATTGTACACTGATAGGCTCAGCAGAGGTGGGGTCACCAGGGGAACGGATGACTCAGGCTTTAAAACACTGAGTCAACAGTCACAATGGGTAGATTCATATACTTTTGGCATGTAAGTACAAGCTGGCACTTCATTTCACTGAGTTTTGTTGGTGAATTTTTCCAGAATCAATTCAGACATAGTGAAGTATTGAGAAGTAACCTGACCTGTGGTCTGCTTGGGCGTGGGCTATGGCGGGAAGTGTGTTGATGTTGTCACCTGTGCTCACGGTGTTACAACATTTGCAGTTAAGGAAACAGCCTCAGAATGCCTTTCGTGCTAGTGTTTTCATCAGGTCCTGTTTGAGTGGTGCACTAATAATACCAAACACACATATTTAAATGTATAGCATGTAGCACTTCGTCCACTTTGTTTCTTTGAAGACCTAAGGATTTTGGAGACGCTGATAGTAAAATCATTCAAAGGGTGATAATGCAGCACGGGGCTGTGAAGCTTGCCAGCCTGAGAACAGGATATAACAAGTTTTATTCTTTGGCATCAGCTGAAAACTAGTCCTTTTGTTTTGTTAAACTTTTCATTTCGTCTGTTTTGAAGGGAAATGATGCGCTGTGTCTCAAACTGACAACTTCTGTGTTCTTTACCAGGGGCAACTTTATTGAATATCCTCTCTGACTGAAAGGCGAGTTGTGAACAGCAGTAGTCCAGCGTCACAATAGAGACAAATAACACTGTCATCAAAGTAGATGCAGGTTTCATTTAATTTCATTTATCCTTCTGCACCGGAGTCTCCCGAAGAGTTCTGATGCTTTTTGCTGATCTTCCCTACTGGAGATATGCAGATGAGCTATTTTCCTGTCAGCTCTATCCGATGAAATTCAAGATCATGCTGCTAAGCCACCTTTTTACGGGAAAAATGGTCTAATGACTGGATTGCAGTACTGTCACAGAAATAAATTTTCTCCTATGTTCAGATAGTACCAAGGTGGTGACCACTTTAGTGCAAATCTTCTTCCTATTGTTAAAGGTTTCTCAATAGGATAAAAGCCTGTGCTCTTGGCAGCTAAAAGATTTAGTCACATCTAGATAATGTATTTGAGACATGCCACAGCTAGATCAAACTATTATTTGTGAGGGTTTTACCTCCACTCATCATGCACTAGTATTTTTTGCCAGAGTTCAGCTGTAGAGTTCCTGCCAGGGTCACTGCTAGTGTTTTTTTGGGGTCTAATTTTATTTTTCTTAAGTGTCTGTATCTTTGTTTTTCTCCCTTCTGTTGTATTCTATTGAATTGTGACCTGGCTAGCCTTCCTGTGCGGTGGGTGTGAAAAATTTGGCTTTCTTTCCATTCCAGCTTCTGATAGTGAACATGAGCTCTCCTGCCATTCTTCTGAAACTGTGCTACATTCTAATAAAATTATTATAGAGTGCAATATTTAAGGGTTGTATGGTGGCATGAGATCAGGTTTTGTGTGGGGAACTGGCTATATTTGGAAATCTCAGTGATCTGCAACTACTTCTGTGATCAGCTTTAGAGAGGACTAAGTCAAATAGAGTCAAAAAGGCGTCTGCCTACCTTTTTGTGCTTTGGCAACTGCTTTTCAGTAAATCTACTGTAATTTTTTAGGTGATGTCAAGTAGTGCTAATATTCAGTCATTGTAATAATGCAGTGAGTCTTAGCAGCAAAGACTTGCTGGCAGCTCACTATTTGAGCCTGGTGCTGTTACATCAGCTGTTCTATAAGGACTTCATCATGCACAAACTTTTGTGCTTATCCCACGTTTCCCACCAGATTATAATAGGGTACATAGTTTGAGAATATGTACCAGGAGATTTCATTGGTAATTTGGACTAAAGCAAAAACTTTAATCTCTGAAGGTTAGATTTAATTGTCTCCCTATCTCTTTGGGCTGTAATAAAAGAGTGGTAAAAAAGCTTCAGCCGGTTTTCCTTTTATTTACTCCAGCAGTAGGTTCAAGCCCAAAGGAAAAAAAAGGTATAAAATAAGCTGAGTTGGCCTTTTGTATTTATCAGAGCTTTTCTAGCATTGGCTTCTCATCAGACCAAGTTTGCTTGCTGTGAGGATAATCTGACTCACCTTTTGAAAAGTTAAAGGTCAGCTGCACTTGATGAAGCCCCTGGTAGGCAGTGGCTCGTAGAAAATACCCTCAGCTCTTCCTTGACAATTACCCTCTCTGAAACCATAGGCTTTTCTTTGCTTGCCTCAGGCTTCTGAGATCCCAGGGTAGTTTATTACCCCACAGAAAGCACTGAGTAGATCCCACCAGCGTGTTCACTGCTGTATATTCCTTAGGGAAGAATAAAAGGTGGACGGTTTTTGCTTTTGAGCCAGTGTATGCCCCATTAATCTGTGTCCCTTCTGTGGAGCAGCTAATGGTGCATTTATTTATTTCCTCCTCCTTTTTCTTCTGTGCTTTCACCCTTCCATTTTGAAGGCACAAGGTCTATTAGTCGAAAGAACCATCTCAGTCACCTGCAGGACTCTGAGCCCAGGATAAAAATGAATTATTCAACCAGAACTGAATTTCTCTGTTAGGTAGAATGAGTTTTAATAATGATGCTATATTGGGAGAATGCAATTCTCGTTTATATACCAGTCCCTGACAAAAGTATTGGTTATATTGCTGTCTGCTTTTAGGCAAGTAGATTTATACCTGACAACTAGTTCTGCTAAGTTCACAAGTAGTAACAAACAGTATAAACCAACTTAACCACCGATAGCAATTAGCTGCTTTAGAATGTGTTTGAAACGGTTGTGTAACTGGGAAAATTGTCAGACAAGAGAGGATCCAACAAGGCTGCTGAGAGAGATTTTGTGGGCAAATGAAATGAGTAGGTATGTAAAATTAACTGCTACTGCAGCGTGTGTAAGTGTGCGCGTATGCGCACGCACGCCCGTGGACTGGGGCTGATGAGCCTCTGGCAGGGAGCTTTGCAGAAGCTGCAAGTGTTTTTAGTGGAAACGAGATCTCAGCTCGGTTCTGCGGCATGTGACTTCCTATTTCTGTAAGTTACTTCCAAGGGACTTCCTCTGTTAAATCGACTTGTCTCCGGAGATTTAATCTGGAGCCAGAGCATGGTCTGCTTTGTCCTGTGCCTGTGACAGCACTTTCCTGGAGTTTGCTTTTGAGTATTTTATTTTTATTTTGCACTGTCTCCAGCATGCAAGGATCTAGTGGCTGCTACCCGTGATCGGAAGCTGAATACGTTTATCCAAGTCTCAGTGGTGCATCCAGCAGAGCACATTTTGACGCGGTATTCAAGCACTGAAATCGTGGAGGTGAGAGTCTTTCTTATTCAATTAACATGTTGATTAATGGATTGCTCATTTCTTCCTTAGAAAGTGAGTTAGGGATAAAACAAGTTAGTGCATAGTCTTAGGTAAGACAAGCACACTCTGGCAGTTAGTAAAGCATACCTAAGTGTGCTGTAGTTCTTGGCATTTAACCAGGATAAACAGAAATTAACTTGGCTTTTCATGAAAGCTCCCTTGTTCCAATTAGAGGCATGGAGAATATTCCAATTCTCCAGACATAAGTTTAGAATGAAACAGGGAATAGTTGCTCTCTTGAAGGGACAAGGCAATGCAAAATAAAACTGAATTAAGAGTATAGTGAGTTTGGAAAGTATTTTTAAATTGCAGAAAAACATAGGTGTATTATGTGGTCTGTTTTCCTATTTGTTTTTTATTCTTTTTTTTTCCATTAGAGAGTTCATGCTTGTGCAATTTGAAAAATATTACCCCTACATCTATAATTTGGGAAAAGAATCTGTGCACGTAATATCTGTGACTTAATATAAAATAATTAGTGACTTGCATCATACATTACAACAAAAGTTGTCTGAGGCTGCTTTGCTAGTCCTCACTTTGCCCTGTAAGCATTGGTGTCAGAAACAGCAAAAATGGTTCAGAGAAAATGAAGGGTGAGCAATGTATGTGTAACTTGCTTAACCTACTGGAGAGATTCATTAAGGGCAGGGAAGTCTCATTGTAAACACACACATGATTTCGCCAGAGGCCTGTTTTAACTGCTAAATACAATGAGAATGTTTCATGAGCTCTTTGTGTGATTACTTTCAACCAGCTACTAATTAAATTATTATGGTTTCAGCCCTCAACTATCCTGAAACTGCTTAATTCAAGTATCTCGTATCTGATCAGGATGTTTCATTGCAGACTGTCTGGAATGATGTCATCCACAAGATGAATAGATAACTATATATATATATATATACACATTTAATAGAAGTTGATTCATTTCTTAATGCAGTGTCCTAAACCTCAATAAATTCCTGAATTTGTTTTGTCAAGGTTCTAGGCTTTGTAGTCAAGTTTTGGTGGAGGGGAAGGCAGGGGCATGGAAAGTTAATCCATAAGATAAATTACTTTTGTCATGCACAATCCTTTTTTTTTTTTTTTTACTTAATGGAAAATTTAAGGATATGTGCCTGGTAATCTTTGGAAATTAAGTATAATTAAATATTAAGAAATTATAAACAACATTTTCTATGATTCATTTAATTGTATATCTTTAGCTATGATATAATTACTTCTGTGTATGGCTTTTAGGGGTAATCATAATGTTTCAAAGCACAGGAATGTTACTTTATTGCAGTAGTGCCTAAAGAGGAGTATTTCAATCCCCTCTCCACAAATCAATAGCCTTAATGTCTTACTGAGAGTCTCTGTAGCATTTCCATACTTGTTATTGTGGCTTAATGAAGATTGCACTTTTTTTTTGTGTGTGTGCAAGTTAAATCTTTAGCTCATTTAAATTAAGATGAAATTGCGGTGCTTTCAGAAGGCGTCGTGGGAGTAAGAAAGGGTTTGGTTATTACAGGTTGTATTCCAGAACTCGATACTGACTGAGCTGTTCAAAACCATGTTACTAGGCTCTGCTTCAGAAACACTTCATATCCTTTCCAGTCGAAAAACTTTCCAGGAAGTTGTTGTGGTTTTGTTTGGGTTTTGCTTGTTTGTTTTTAGTTTTCCTGATAAAGTTTTAAGGTTGTTTGTTTTTTCTCGTTGATTGGGTAATGAGCCTGAGCTGTTTCCATCTCTGCTGTAGACAGCTGGCACCTTTTGGGTTTCTGTGCCTCCATAGTGACATCCCACACCTTGCACAGCTGTTGCCTTACTGAATGTTTACTCATGTTGCACAGGGTACAAAAGATCCACTGTTTTTGACTGGTGTGACCTTCCCACCGGAATACCCCATCTATGAGGAAACTAAAATCAAGCTAACAGTCTATGATGTCAAAGATAAATCCCAAGACACGGTAAGTGCTTTGCTTCGTTCCTCGTATAGACCTTACTGAGAAATAGGTTTCTTGCTGTGTTATTCTTTGGCTCTCCTCAGTGAACTGGGGAGATGGGTTGATGTAAAATTGGTTTTGTTGTTCTGTTGTGCCTAAAATCTACTTTATCTGAAAGAGGAAGAGAACCATGCACTTAAGATGGGCACTTTGCTGTTGACTTTTTAATTGGCTACGTGAGTCAGCACAGGTATTCCTGGCAAATAAAAGATTGCTCTGGTGTGCTTTTTGAGGGCAGAGAACACATGGAAGAGACTGAGATAGCAGCACTGTGAATAATTTTTCAGAAATATGTTTTTGATAATATTCTACTTATATGCACAAACCAGAATGACAGCTGAGCCTTTAACTTGGGAGTGGGCTACTCATATTTTGTTTTAATCTCTTGTGTGGTGATACCTGCTGCTTTTCTGTGGCTGCTTCTGTTATTGATTTGTAGCAGTCCAAACTCTACAGTGTCACAGCTAAAGGTGAATCATTTATCGTTCCGGTGTTGTACGTTCTTGAATACAGAGTCAGCTTTTTATTCTTGGAAGTTACTCACTTGAGCTGATATATGGAGGTCAGTGGGACACTCTGAGTGATTTAACTGCCAAACACGGAGCTTGAGTGCCATTTTATGGGTTCCAGGTAATCTAAGACAGCATTACAGAGCTAGATGTCATCATAGGACCTATGGGAGATGTGTGTTTTTCTTCTGTGGCAGCTGGAGTCCAGCTGATAGTTTGCCCTTGGGGATCAGGAATGGCCCTTGACACCTGTATTTAATTAACTGAATTGCTCTTTATGTATCTGTGGTTGGCACCCAGCATGATTAAAGCAAGTGCAAGCTTATGTGCTGACTATATATGTGTTCATTATCTATAAGAAGAAAATTAAAGGCATAATTTAAAGCTTGAGACTGTTTTTGAACTGCTTACAAAGTAAAGTTCTATGTTTTGAGAACTTGTCATTTTTTTCAGGTAGAGAATTATTGATCTATTTGTTTAAATTTTCAGCCTTTGTGAGCCAACAGATTGGTTCTGTCCCCTCACTGTGCTCTTTCACAGGAGTGTGTGGAATATTTTAAGCACAAAATCTGTGTTTCTTCTCTGTTTAAGAATAACCAGGGAAGGGACATGTACATGCATTTTATAATGTATGCATTTAAAATTTGGTAATGGATTAGACTACAGAGGCTTAAAAGGGGATCTGCTGTTTATTCAATGGAGTTACCACTTGTGGACAGGTAACAGGCATTGAGTTAATGGAGTTGGACTTTGTCCTTCTCTTCCAGTTTCATTCTGACAGATGCTGGAAAATAATCTCCTATCTGTAAGTGATAAAAGTGAACTGGATTGATAGTACTGCTCCCTGTACTACTGCTTTTTTAGCTCCAGGCTTCTCTACTGCCACTTATGCAGAAGAAGATCTACCCTAGAGAATTAATACAATTTGATAAGCTTCTTGCAAGCCTGTAAGAACTTTCTGTAGCTGTTCCTTACAAGTGTAGTACTAGAGTGGAGGACTAGAGTCTCTCCCAGGGAATCCAGTTGGTGTAGCCTGTAAAATTGTGAGAGAATACCTGTCTCTATTGTCCTAGAGAAAGGTATATGCCTTTGTATGTGGAACATTCTAGATCTTTGTGTACGGGAAAATATTAATCCCATCTCTGGTATACATACATTTATCATTTTTTTCTACTCGGCCATTCTAAAGCTGGATGTAGGCAAGAAAAAGTTAAATAAGATGTAAGATTTAAATCAAGGTGAGCTGCAGCATATGTGAGTCACCCCAGGCTACCCTGGTTGCAACTTCATTGGTGGCAATATTTGGACTTCTGTTTACATCCTAAAATCTCAGTGATAAAACTTGGCTTTCTTACCTGTAATTAATTAGCAGTCATCACACTTTCTGTTAGTTCGGGTGACTTTTTTTTTAAGTCTGCATGTTTATGTAGGTTCATAAAAGTCAAGTTGAAATGAGATATAATTTGATATTATTACTAGCATAGCTGCAACAGCAGAGATCTCCATGCTTGCTTCACAACCCAAGAAACTGGATGAGTTCCTTTGGCAGTAAAACTGCTCCATGTGCTGTGGCGTCACAGTTCTGATTCCCCAGTCTACAGCAGAACAGGCTTTCTTGCTCCTCAGAAAGTGATGCCTGTCAAACAGACAGGTAATCCTGGTGCAGGGGAATCCATGCCTGCTAGGCACACCCTGCTCTTCTAGGCTGTGCTCCAAAAAAGATACTAGCAAAAATAACTGGGCATTTATGGCAAAAATAAGCCTTGGATTTGACTGTGAGATATTTTTCAGAAATTGTGCTACAGTAATAATTCCCACAGCATCAGGGCTGTACTACTCCTTGCCTCAGTTAATAAACTCAAAGTAGCTAATGTCCCTTGTCACAAATATATACTTTAATTTTCTTATTTCTCTCGTTGCAACTATAAGAAGTGAATTCTGTGCATTAATTAAACTCAGCAGGGTTTCACTGCCACAAATAGAAGACTGTAGAGAAGGCGGGGAAAATGCAGTGGGTACATCACAGGGTAAAGCGTTTTCTTAAACCTCTGTCTGTACAAGAGAATTAGCTCTTATTTTCAAACCTGCTGCATTTTGACTATAATAACTAACAAAATAATACTTGGGTTGTGCACACACAGGTCATGATATTAAAGTGAAAGAGGATGCTTCTCACTGAGAAACAACCAGAATTTATTTTTGGCCTCCTCTTTTAAAACAATCTTGAAAATAACTTTCTGATGCTAGTATTCCTGGTACCAGAAAGCTGATAGTTACTTCACTCTTGCCTGTCATTAAACTTACATTATGTAAGAAGTGTGGTTTAATTATATTGAAATACTGTGCAGCTGGGATCACATTCACTGTGCTTGACACACTGAATGTTCTGACTGCACTTTTCACTTTTTATGTGTCTCTGTCTGATGTTGATCATAATTATATCTTGGCTGTGTCAAACTCTCTGTAATTGAGGCTTTTTAATTTGATGAAGCAGGGGTTTTTTGTTTGTTTTGACTAGTCTTTCTAAGTGATTAGTTACAGTTAGTTTTCATGTAAATAGAAACTTATAAGAAAGACTGTGGTATTCCCAGTTCACTTTGATTATACTTAGAATAAAGTAGTTGGAATGCTTATGAAATACCATCAGTGAAGCCACGCATACAGATCCGTGGGTAATGCCATATTATGAAAAATGTATAGTGACATCTGTTTCTACATCACAAAGATTTTCCTCTCATATTGACATGAGCAAATTTATGTTTTGCTGGCTTGAGCTACACTGTCTTTAGGATTTTGGAAAGTTGGGTTTTGTTGTAATGCTGGGGCTGTACCTGTTCTTTATCATTCATTGTCTAATAAGATCAGAATTTTAGGCTTGTAAACTCTTCAAAATTACCTTTGTCCTACTTTTGCACAAGCATGGTGTCCTTACCTTTCTTGCAGGCATGCAGGTTAGCCCAGTGTGGTCTAGCAAGTTTTAGAGCTGAATTCAGGTTCATTCTCTGGGAAAATACTGCATAGCACAAGCCAGGTAGCACTGCCACAAGGCAGAACCACAGAAAATACAAAGCTGATGATTTTGCGTGACACTGTGAGGAATCTAGTGTCTAATCTGGGAGGCGGCAGTTGTTGTTCTGTTTGGAATATGTGTGTCCTGCAGCAAGAGTTAGGAACCTCAGTGAGTTGGGCCGCCTCTTTTTCATCCACACATGGACAAGTGCTGGGAGCAGAGGCAGGAGGAACTTTCTGAACTTGCTGGGAACTTTTGTATCTTATCTTTGCATCACCCCTTCAAAGATAATCTCCTTTGGATGAATATAACTACTGGAATTCAACATGTGATGCTGAAAGTTACACACAGCCATTCCAATGTTATCTCCTGAGAGCAAGCAGAAACTGGATGTATAAAAGGCTGTTAAAATATTACTCATTTGACAGTCTGGTCATCCTTTTTTTTACTTCCCAAATTTCGTCTTAATCACTGAGAATAAAATTAGATTAATTTGATAATTTTAGAAGTAGCGGGGTTAGAAGTTCTGTTTTGGATATGGGAACATATGCTGTAAAGTGGCAATTTTAGATTACTTAGGCTTTAAATTATGTGTCTTTTAACTCTTGGGGTTTGAATCTTCTATTAAACCTGTTCACTAGGAATGAAATTTTGCAAAAGGTTTTTGCCTTATGTGTTTCTTGATTTTGCATGTGTCCCTGTTAAAATTGAATCCCGCTGGGGCGAGTGGAAAATGAAGACTGTCCATCACGACAGAGGCATTTTGAGTTAAGCTGTGAAGCCAAATCTGAAGTGACAGCGTTCCGTGTTCCCTCGTGGGCATTGATCCCTGTCACACCAGCACCATCATGCAGTTTGGTCTTTGGTGCTTTGCCATCTCTGCTGAAGGAGCATTAGGAGCTCTGCAGAGTAGTGTGTGAAATGCATTAGCAGAGATAAATGTGGAATCTCGTACCTTGCCTTCCTGCTCTCTGCCTGCACCAGAGTGCACTCAGTCCCTCACTCCTGTGAATGCTAAAAATACTGAAGCAGTTTCTCTTCAAAAACTGAAGCAAAGTGCTATACTTTGTTTAAAGAAAAAGCCACTTAAGTCTTCCCTTTCTCAGTTCTGTTCACTGCTGTCTCTGTAGAATTAGCAGAGAAATATTGCCTTAAATTAGAAACTCTTATTATCTCATTCTCCTTAAAAGAGCAGTACTGTAGACTACTACAGCCCTACCCACAGAAATACTTGCACTAAAGCTTTAGATGTTCATGTTTCTCTTCAAAATCATCTATTCTTTTTCATAAATATATACTTGATGATAGACTTAGTTTTCTCTTTGCATCAGGCTAGATGTTCTTAATAAACATCACTATTAGGAGGAGGAGAGGAATGTTTTTGATTCTTTGAGGCATCTGTGTGTTGAATCCACCTAAAGTATTATTGTCAGTCTTTCTCTGTATTTTTAAAAGTCTTGGGTACAAAAAGGGAAATTCAAACTACTGCCATTCCTTGGGGTTTATATTGATATAAATCCTTTCTTTGAAGTGGCTGAGGATACAAAGAGGTTTCATATATTTTAGTCTATCTGTAAGAGAATTGAGGATAAGTGTCAAGACAAGTAAAGTTACAGGAAGAGACTTAAAGTCCATTTTTAGCCTTACTGCTCTTTGCACCTCACCCTTGAAAATTCAGTGGGTGGATTTGGCTTCGCAAAAATCTTTCTCCCTTTGAAACTACTACTTTTTCTTCTACCCTTTTATTACCTTTTTTTCTTTTGTTACTGAGGCAAGCTCCTCCCTATTGCTGTATCATCAGGGAAAATTGTAACCTACTGTTCATTAGTTTTCCATTTTCTTTTCCCTTTCTACCTACTCTGCCAATCAAATGCTACTGCTGCCTCACATCAGGCAAAGGTTTGTTCTAAAAGCTGACATTTGGGAAAAGATTTGTAAAAGTACCTAGCAATGAGACCAATGGTACTCTCTGAAAGTTTAAAGGGTTGCCTTGAAAATTGCTTAGAAAGGAAGGAACAAATTAGTAAATTATAACAGTTTCCTGTAGATTTTATTTTAATCAGCTAGGAATTTCAGTAGCCTAGGCATGATTGTTGCAGTCTCTGTAGCACTGCCTAAAAAGCTTGCAAATATGTCATTCTTGTATATCCTTCGTTGCTCTGCCCCGCACTAGACCAGCACAGAGCACATCAGAACAGTCAAACAAATCCAAGGTGGCTTTTGCACTGCCCTGTCGTTTCTAATGATGACTTTTAGTGTTCAAGGGGCATGTGCCTTGTATGGAAGGCTGGGATGTGTCCCTCTGAAATATGCACACTGCAGCGAATAGAGGAAACAGAGCATGGCACAGTGTTTCTGTAGTCAGTGTGGAGCAACCTGGCAGTGAAAACATGACCTCAAGGTGTAGAATACGCTTCTGTCCTTTCAGAGGGTTGATCTGCTTTCCCTCCCAGCGCCTTTGATGCTGACACTGCCTGGACAAGGCACTGGAGGAGCTGCTTCTCAGGAGGGGTGGCTGGTGCTGCCAGCAGGCTGGGTACTGCAGCCCTCATGGGGAGCCTAGCACTGCAGGGTTGAAGTATTTCCTTGAGCTAAATGCAGCAACATGGAAAGGTTTGAATCACTCTGAGGATAAGGTTTGTTCATTCTCATCGGTAGTTTTGTATTTATTGTCAGGTGAATGGTCAGTTCCTCCAGCTCAGGTGTGTGGGTACCCAGACAACAGCTGGTCTTGCTATTAAAGTCTGGGGCAAAGAAGGCATTAAGTGCCTCAGCCTTTTCCTCATCCTTTGTCTCTGTGTGCCTCTGCATCCATTAAAGATGAGGTTCTCCTTAGCCCTCCTTTTGTAGCTAATGTATTTATAGAAACATTCGTTACTGTCTTTTATGGCAGAGGCCAAATGAAGTTCCAGATGGCCTTTGGTCTTTCTAATTTTCTCCCTGCATAAGCTAATGGAATCCTTGTAGTCCTCCTGCATTGCTTTCCCCTTCTTCCAAGGGAAAATCTCTCTTCTTTCTCCTTGAGCTTCAGCCAAGGCTCTTTGCTTATCCGGGCCAGTCTTCTTCCCCACTAGGAGGTCTTTTGGCATGGGGGGATGGCCTGCTCCAGTTTAAGATTTTGTGATGAATGTCCATCCCACCTGGACCCCTTTGCTCCACAGGACTGCCAAGGGACTCTGGTAACCACATTCCTAAACAGGCCAAACCTTGCCCTCTGAAAGCCCAAGCTGGCTCTTCTGCTGACTTCCTTTCCTTCTCTGAGACTTGAAAACGTACATTTTGTGATCACTGTGCCCAAGGCAGCCCCCAGCCAACACATCACCCACCAGTCCTCCTCTGTTCACAAAGAACAGGTCCAGTGAGGTGCCCTCCCTAGTTGGCTCACTCACCAGCTGTGTCAGGAATTCCTCTTTCCCACATTCCAGGAATCTCCTGGACCCTTTCCTCTCTGCTGGGTTGAATTTCCTGGAGATACCTGGTAAGTTGGAGTCCCACCATGAGAACAAGGATCACTGATAGTGCGACTTCTGCCAACATTTTGCCCACCTCTTCATCCTGCTTGGGTGATGTCTGCCTTGTTGCCCTTCCCCCTGATCCTTTCCTGTAAACACTTAACCCTACAGTCACCATGATTAAGCTCTAGACAATCAGAACCCTCCCTAATACACAGGGCTACCCCACCACCTCTCCTTCCTTGCTTATTCCTTCTGAAGGGTTTGTAGACATCAATAGATATTTGTAGAGATTGACGTAAAACAGAGTGAATTATCCAAAAAGGATTGGAAATATGAAAAGAAAGGTGTACAGAGCAATGGTAATTCTGCTCTTGCTTTTGTGTTATGAAAGCAGGCACTCAGAGGTTGGGAACAGATTTTTCTTTTGAGGTTTTGGGGTGTGTGTTCTGTGAAATTGAAAACAGCAAATTCAATCTGTTAGAACAGATTTTTCTTCTTTACCATGTGCCTCACAAAAGTGGCTTTTGCAGTTATGGCCATGCTTGCACCAGTAAATGTTTACATTTGAAACTTTGTACTTAAAAACAAAAGCTGAGCAAGTAATTCTATTTAAAAATTGCATTAGAAACATGTGCATTGGATGTAAGGTGAGATCTTCTTGAGCAAATTTTTGCTAGAAAAACATAGTAAATTGCTCTCAGAGTAAACTAGTTAAATGTTTTGTATTATGCTGTGTTTTAAATATTTGATGAATAAACATGAAAGGCTTGTGTAATCATTTAGGATTTCCAATGCTGTTAGAAATGCATGTATCATTGAATTTTACAGTAATCAAAGCCTCTTTTGATAATCATTATGCAGTATTTTACAGAAACAAATTCCCATGTGGCTGAAATGCTCCATGCTCGGCTATCTTCATGCCAGAAATGAGGATTTTGTTTTGATCTGTTCTTTGTTTTGTCCTGTTCACCATGGATTATGTGATCACAAAGGGAGGACAAAAATCCCTGCCTTCTAGCATACGTTTTCTTTAAGGATCTCTTCTCAGCCTGCCTAGTGATGGCCGGAAAGCCAGGAGAACAAAGGAAAAATGCGGTCTGCAGGGTGGTCAAAATTTAGTGCACATGGTCCTCTCAAAATCTCAGCAGCATAAATGTGAATGAACACTATTAACAGCAACAATTGTGGACCCAAGGTTTCAGTGTACAAAGCACTTACTGCATTGAACAGAGCATCAGCTGCTTTGTCGTGTTCTTGCACTTTGTGGTATCTGAGATGTCCTTTCACTGAGGAGTAAACTGACTTCCCTTGCCTTGGATTTATTAATTTTTGGTGAGATCTGGATTATAACCAAGGACTCACTGGCACAGTGATATTAGTTATATTTCTGTTTAGTCTTTTTGTTGTTTTTTTTTTTTTTCTCTATTTTGCAGTGATGAGAATTTAGTGCATTTTGTTCCCCTTCCCCTCTGCCCCCTATTCCTTCCCCCCCCACGGCCGAGTTCTTCTCATTACAATCATGGTATTTTTAAAGCAAGAATAGTTGAAGACTTTTATAGTACTGTGCAGCTGTTGATGTTTATTCTTGCAGTCTTATCATCCTTAAATCCTTTGCCATATACACAGTCTCACTAACGTCAAATGAAAAAGCTGGAAGTCACAGCTATCCAAACCACTTTAATAAAATTTAATTTTTTTTTTTTAATTTTTTTTTTTCTGTTTAAGTTTAGAGTAGGGAATTGTATGACTTTATTTCACTGTGTTTTTCTACCCCAGCTTTCCCTGCAGGCTTTAGCAAATTTCAGTAAGGCACGGCATTTAAGGCAAAACCGATGTAATCGCTCATACACCTATCAAGGGAACTCAGAGCAGAAAACAAAGACGACAATTAGCAAAGACTGTTCTATGAGCTTTGACTGTAAGACACCTGAGCCACCGTCAAGAGAAATTCCAGAGAAATTCCGAGGGCTCTCACTGGAGAGGAAATAGACAAATGTATTTTGTTTGCAAGTTGCAAAGCAGACATGTTGTCATACACATGTCAGGAACAGTAAAGGAGTAGAACATTTGCACCCTTTCTAGCATATGTATTCTTATGAGATAAAAGGGAGGTTTTGAGTGTGAGTATGTTATGTTAGTCTGACTTGATATCTGGCTTGACAACCCTTTCTGGTGGAAGCTGAAGTCTTCTTACTTCATGTGTCTCACTGTTACATATGGTTGTCTACATTGTTCAGGTTTTTGGTTAGAAGGTAAGACCGTGGGCATTTGTCACTGTATGTTTAGTAAAAGAAAGAAAATCACTGGATCTCTGTGGAGTGGAAGTCTGGGTTTATTAGCACAAAATTGTGCAGGTGTAACTGTCTTAGAAGTTTGTCTCTACTATTTCCACCAAAATCTGGCAGTAGCAGATGGGCCAGCTTTGTACCACAGCTCTTTGGTTTTGTTTTCCCTGCTTTACTCTTCAGCAGTTTTACTGGGCATATTAGAAGTGCATTGAGAGTCACAAGCTAATTCTTTTCATTTCAGCAGTATCTACAGTTGAGCAGTTGTATGTAGATATGTTTTGTCTTAAAATGCATATCCGTAAGGTTGTGTTGGGAGAAAATAATTTCTCTGTTGAGAACCCTTCAGACAGGGTTGTTTGCTTCAGAACAGCAAATCTGTGTCATGAGGGACAAATGTCATTTTTTTTTCCTGTAGAAGGCAGCAGTTAGTATGTTTCTGAGATGCTTGGAAGGCTTGGATTTTGACACACAGCTGCCTCAGTGAAATCAAACACAGAGGTCCTTGATTTGTTATAGCTGTAGATTCTCACTGCCTCTGTTCCTGGGGAATATCTTGGCAGCTTTCCAAAAAGAAGTAATTGCAAGGCTCTTGCTAAAGAAATTATCTCTGAATGTGGAAGCTCTGGACAGTTACTACCCAATTATTGCTATCCTGTTCTGAAATAACATCACCCCTGTGAGACAAGGAAGTTTCTGAATAATTAACTGGGTCCAAATGGCTTTCAGGCTTGGGTATGACAGAAGACTGTCCTTGCAGTATAAATTAAAATATAGGCACATATACCCAATTTCACTGAGAGGCTTCCTGAGAGACTTTTTTCTGTGTACACACAATACTCCGTGGGAGTCATGTCCAAAAGTTTCATTGCCCGTTAAGACAACCTTGACATTATCAGCTAGCAATCCTCTCCTGGTGAATAAATCTGTCTGGACTTAGAATTAGCCTTTTACGGAGTATTTGATAGTAGGGCAGGAGTGTATTCCTTTTCTCTCCTCCTTTCTCAGTGTTCCTCAGGCAGTAGCTCACTGGCCCCCACAAACAGTTCCTGTAGGAGGGACCACAGGGACTAAAGTTTTCATGTGTGTTTTCAGACAGATGAAAGCTCATAAACAGCACTACATTCAGTATGAAGACAAAAAGCCTGTTGACTCCAGTGGCATTGAACTCCACAGGAATAGGATACTAGCATTCTTAAGCTCTAAAATATTGTTCCTCAAAATCCATGAGCTATCTGTTGAGGAGTTGAAGAGACAGTAACAAGAAGCAGTGTTATGTGGTTTGAAAAGGCAAAGCATTATTTGCCCTGGTTTTGGTTTGTTTCCCCCCTTTTTCTGCCAGTTCATTTTTTTCCAGATTTGCAGTTTGATTTCCCTGCTAGATGCGCAGCGTGATTTGCATGCTCAGGATGGCCATGCTGTTTATTTGATGTTTCTGAAACTCTTTAATGAAGCTGCCCCTAGAGTTACCTGAATTTTTTTTTCACTTTTAGTTAAGACAAATTGGGTGTATCCATTGAACTACTAGTGACTAGAAGTCCTCTACACAGGAAAAACCTGCACATTCAGGTTATTTAGACAGAGTAATTCATTCCTCTTATGATCTGAACACCTAACTCAAGTAACATAAAATACTCTGGATTGTCAACCTCCTCTTTAAGAGAAATTGTCAGGAAATTTGTATTTACTGTATTTGCACCTGTGATATAATCACAGTGAATCTTATGAGACTGCATAGCTCAGACATTTCTTTGGATTAGGTCATAATTATTGATGTCTTTGAATTATTTAAAATGTAATGGGCAATAAATTCTTTGCTTTTTTAGTGAGTGGCTGTCATCCATAACAGTTTATTGTGATGCTGTAAGTTAACCTGCACAGCATCACACTTCACAGTCAATTAAAATGGAAGTGATTGTTCTGACTTTGGGAATTCAGCACTGTAGGCTCTGTCTGTTTAAAACTAAGTTTTTTGTATCCTGGTTGCTGGGCGCTTTCCATAACTGAGGTTGCACTGTCTGAAACCAGATAAAATAAGTATTTTTATATCATGATGGCAACTTGTTTAATATGGGTCTAGAGACTGGGAAAAAAATTTAAATTTTCAACAAATTGCATAGTTTTATTACAGATAAAAAAGCAAAGTTTGATCCTATAGTCTATTTTCTTTATTCTATAATGAAAAGCAAACATGTATTTTTCAGGTGGTTTTAACATTTGTTACAACTTCTAAATAAGAGATGATAAAAGTAAGTGCGTGTGGTTTGGAAATGTGCAGATGTTTTCCTTTACACTTTTCCCCAACAAGTGATGGGAGCACAAGGATTTAACCTGGAATTAAGCAAAATTTACATTGAAAATGAGCTTCTAAGGCAACCTCTGGACTGGGGAGAAGATAAGCTTTGCTGTAGTGTCCTGTAGTCCTTTTCTCCTGATACCCAGACCTGGGAGGAGAAATGTGGTGGGGGTCTGGCCAACATCCCAACACAAAGTGCAGAGTGGAAGGCAGATGCTAGGAAAAATCTTAAGATGTGATCTGGAGGATCAATCTAATAGTGCCTAGCAAAGTACTCCCATCATTGCTCTCTTAGGTGTCTCACCACACTAAAATAGTTTTTTAGCTGTTCAGTTCCTTGGCTGCTGAAATTTGATTCTGGCCTGTGATGAGTGGGGGATGGGGAGCAGCTGGCCAAGTGAAATGATTAGTAGGGATATAATAGTAAAAAAGTCATAGGGAGATTCATATTCAGAGAGAGAGAGGTTGGATTAGAAGATATGGTAAAACTTTGGGTTCTATAGCCCGCACCATTCTGTCTCAGTTTTTCATTCAATTAGAGCTGGATTTGTTTGCCTACAAATAGAGCTGGGTTTCTGAAATGGGCTTCAAGTCCTTATTCCTTTGATATTTGCCATTTGAAAGAGTCATGATATATGTAAGGCATTGAAGGAAGCTACCGGAGGGATAACCATCAATACTATGGAGCCTTAAGATGACACATCTTTGCCTTTGAGTTTGTAGTGAAAAATACAGAATTAGCTAAAATAATAATATTGCAAAAACTCAAGTGTTGTGTGAGGTAGGTACAAAGCTCAGGTAAAACGAAGGAGACCACAGGTTCCCCTACAGTTGTTTTGCTAATCTAAAGTTCATGTAATCACATTATATACCTGCAGTTCATGTGACTGTAGTGTATCCCTGCTCACTCTTGTTTTCTGGGCCTAAGGCACAGGAGGTTAAGTGCAGCTGTTATTGTCATTTGCTTCCACAGTTGCCAATATTGTAACATTGGGTATAACAAATTCTTTGTGATGTTGAGGTTAGGAAAAAAAAAAACCAGTTTCAAATTCTATAAACATGGAACTTAGGGCATTAGTAGCTAAAACAACTGCAAGTAAAATGCAGGTTTCATTATCCTTGAAAAATGCAACCAATGTATGCTGATATTACTACCAAGTGCAATATGATGAGTTTTGCAAGTGTATTTCTCAATATCTTAAAACGTGTTCAGAGAAGATCAAATTGTCTAGTGTGTGTGCCTACACCAAAATAGCAATTTCAAGTACTTTATTTCATTGTATTTGTGGTTTCTCATTTATATGATGTATTCATGTCTTGTTCAGGATTAGCCCTGCAAAATATGAGAAAAAGCCTTCAATACTTTATTAAAGTAATCTAATTTTTCAATGAAATATTCAAGTTGGCTTTTCCAAAGAAGGAGACCTTGTCATTACCATTAAACTTATGTAATAATACTGCATTATTATTAGCAGTTATTTTAAGCAGATAATCACTTTCTCTTAAATTAACCTCTGCTGTTACTGTAAGGCCGTTGACCTCTAATAACACCTCACCTTCCTGAAGAACACAGTGGTTAATGGGGGCATTTGGTTTGGCTCATATTTCTAAAGTGCTTTCATTTTCTCGTCTTCCATGAAATTTAAACTGTTTTAAAAGGTGATATTAGACAAAGCAGCCTTTAAATGTTTAAAATAAAATTCCACGAACGTTCACCTGGGATGTTTGATTTTCCTTGAATTGGGTTTTGTTTGGTTTGATTGGGAGGTGCTTTTAGGGGAAAAGGGACTGTTTCTATTAAGATCCTTGGCCTGATGGTACTTTAAACTTGCTAAGTCTAGCTGGCTGGATGAGTCAAAATTTCCACGTGGCATAATTGCTGGAGCTTGAGCTGGCAGGGAGTCTGCGGGCGGGGTGCTGCCTGCAGCCTGGAATATAGGTTAGTATCTCAGCAACCATAGCATTTACAGGGAAGACAGGGTTGAAATTCTGAAAGGTGCATGTATTTACATGAAGGTTTCTGCATTCATTTTTGGAAGGCAGCTTAAAGTTGTTTCTTCTTACTCTCTTGCTCCTTCTCCTGGTTTTCAGATCAGTAAGGAGATCACATATAGGTGGGTTATTTTCTGAGCTAGGTAGAAAGATTGGAATTTGTACCCCAGAGCAGTGTGTGCTGTTTAGTGCTCTGACTTTTCTGTGTGCTGTTTCTAGAGTCAATATTAACAAAGTCCTACAGAAGGTGAAAACAGTCTGCACTGAAATTGTGAATAGCATTGAAGGTCTGCTACATTTTAATAGAGCAGTTCCTATTTATGCGGGAAGAATTTTATGCCTGTATTTACAGTCATGCAATCTTAGAAAAGGTACTACTTTTTGAGGTGTAGTTTCTTCAGGATGTTAAAGGAAAAAGCTGGCATGTAGGCTACAGTATCAGGTATCTTTAAATACTTTTTTGTTTTGTTTTGTTTTTTCTTTCCAAATCTAAATGGTCCTTGTTACTGCTGGTCAAGTTTGTTGTGTCTCCTTAACCTTTCGATTTTTAGAGAAGGAAGTTGAAGTAGGGCTTGTATTGTTTACATTTGGTTAGCTTCAGATCCAGAGCTGGGAATGTATGAGTTCTGCTAATCAAGCCTTTTCTCTCATGTCTGTGTCTGGAAGTGGAGGTGATGTGTGACTGCAGTATTTCTCTGGTGGTATCACTTCAAGCAGAGTTGTTTGTTACATGTACTGAGCACTCCTTCTTCTCTCTTCTGAGGGTTCTGTAAAAGTGTTAGTGTTCACAGTTTTTTGTTACTTAATAGTAACTCACAAAAATTTATTTCCTGAAAAAAAATAGTTGGGCAGATAAGGATAGTGAGGTCCCTGTTAATCTGAAAAAATCTGCATGTGTAACCTCTATTTTTAAAATAAAAGCAATATTGTGCCAGGGAAATAGAGCCTCTTGTCCCGTGGGATATAATTTCTACATGAAAAGAGAGAGAGAGACTTAAAATAAAATGAAATGTATTCATGATAGGAGTTAACAACACTTTGACTAAGGCCCAGCAACACTACACTCTTCTGGAAGGCAAGAGCTGAAGTCATACCTTACTGCAGGTAATGGCAGGCTTTAGACAGGCAGGTTTGAATCAAGGACAGGGCTGCAGCACAGGGATCCAGACCTCCATTTCTCCAGGACTGAACCCTCACCATGAACAAGGACATGTTAAAGTAAAAATGCTGCAAGAATGAGTGATGACATTGTGTTTGACTGAATTCTCCTGGAAGTCTTACAGACTATATTAATTGCAGAAGCTTTTATGGCTGTAAACGATGTTTGCAGTGTGTTAGTACAAGTTGCATTTCTTTCCCAGGAGCTGTTACTGTTTTTACAATGTTTGCATTGAACGTTGGATGTAATTTAAGTCTAAAAATTTCTTTCTGATGAAAATTTTCTTTGTACTAAATGTACATGAAAATTTATCTGGTTACATCTCCAGAACTTATATTTGAATCCAGTATTTTCAGATATAAGGGGGTTCTTAATCAGTCTGTCCTTATTTGTAACTGAAAGGAAATTTGTTGAAAAGAGCAAAGAGAAGAAGGAAGAGTGGATGCCTCACTGATCTTCATGGAAATTGTAAATTTGCTATGAGCTTTTGATGTTGCTCATGGTGCTTGCTCTTGGGGTTCCCATCTTTCAGTTCCAGAAACTTGGAGAGTCAGTTCAATAGTGAATCAAACGTGTTTTGCTGAGGCCGCCCCAGCACCCTCTGGTGTTTGACGGGTGCAGCTGGCACTGGGGCAAGGACCACGGCCAGAGGCTGGTGGTGCGGAAGCAGCAGCTCTAAAGGCTTGACAAAGGAGCTAAAAACTTCACTAAAGGATTTTAGTCAGCTTTATTTGCTCTGCTGAAAAACTTACAGATTTCTGAAAAGTGCCTTAAGAAATAGCAGTTTCCTTTCAATGGCTTTATTATTTGTGGCATCCTCTGTTCCATGGTCCTACCTTGTTTGTTTGTCTTTTAAAGCACAGCACATCATACCCTTGAACAAAAGAAAACTTTTTGGCACAAATTTCACTGATTTTTTTTTTCATTCAGTTGGCTGCTGCAAAGATAATTGATTCTTATATAGTTTTCATTCACCTTTAGAATTAGATTTATGTTATTTGTGATAGGCTCTGTTGCATGTCACTATTTGTTACTTTTTACATTTTAGCATAGATCTACCACAGCAGAGCAAAGAAAAAATGCAGTTTATCCTGCATGACAAAGTTATTCCCTTAGCAGACAGAGAATGCAAGTAACCTACTTAGACTGTAGATGTTACTACTTCCATGCTCTTGTAACCTTTTGGGAAATTATAGCTTATACACTGAGGTGGAAAAAACCTGAAAGGTCTGGAATGGTACTGGATTGTCTAAGGTTTTTTTAAAGAATGAAACATGGGTTTCTAATGTTTTTCTTTTTTTTTCTTCATGTTAGAACTTCTGCTGTAGCTGAAGAATATGTTAAGGCTTATAGGTTGATTTTATTAAAGTATTCAGACTGGAGATACTTATGCACATGAAGGTGTCAGTGGGCTGCTCCATGGATTTGAATAAAGTTAGACATCCAATTTCCCATTTTTTTAGCTATTTGAGGTACTTTTTTTTAGCCCCATGTACCGCCTCAGGCACTTTGAGAACTGCTTGAAGAAACCTGCCAGCACCTTTTTCAGACTCCATGTATGTTTGTGTTTTTTTATTGTTCATTTTAAGTAATCTGGGAGAATAGGCTAAGAAGGAGGAATGAGGAAAGTTGTGTGGGGGCTCAAATACTGATCCTGTGCTCATATGGATGTATGTAATTAGCACAACAATACTGTAACTGTTTTAAGCAGGGCAATGCTCATACTTCTTTATGCACCTCAGGACAAAATAAGAATTTGGGGCTCTTTGAACCTGTCCCACTGAAGACTGGATGTACACAGGCCATAGCTGAGTGTCTCTGCTCTGGTCCAGAACAGTAGTCATAGTCCCCAGGGCGGTGCAAGTATAGTAGCAGTTGTGGAGTGCCCAAAAGAATTCAAGAGGAATACAGCCCAAAGGGAATCTGCAATTTTTCAATTACATTCAAAGAGATGGTCTTTCAGAGGATAGTATTCAGTTAAGTTAGAAATGATTGTTTTTCTGAAAGAGAAAGAATTATGCTGAGTCACAAGGGGATCAATTCTTTAAATGATTTTGGTGTGAGAGTCGGGGTTGGGCAGAAGACGTGGCTCTGGAGTAACCTTATAGCACCTTCCAGAGGTGCCTACAAGAGAGATGGAGAGACACTTTTTACAAGGGCATGGAATGATAGGACAAGGAAGAAAGGCTTCACACTGGAAGAGGGCAGTGTTTAGATTAGATATTAGGAATAAATTCCTCCTTGTGAAGGTGGTGAGACGCTGAAATAGGTTGCATAGAGAAGTTGTGAGTTGTGGATGCCCCATCCCTGGAAGTGTTCAAGGCCAGGTTGGATGGGGCTTGTGCAACCTGGACTTGTGGAAAGTGTCCCTGCCATGGCAGGGAGGGTTGGAATGAGATATTTTTCAGATGCCTTTCAACTCAAACTGCTCTATGATTCTATGAAATATAAGTGAGAACATTCAATTGGAAGACCCACAGCCCTTCTCCAACTTCCAAAAGCCCTAGTTTTAAAGTCTGAGGAACACTGCTTTAAATATCTCCTTTTCCTTTGATGCTGATGTGCTGTCACATTTATTTAAATAGTCATACCTCCTTTTAGCTGTTGTGTTGTGATGCTAAAAAAATTTCAACTATTTCAGGTTTTTTTCAGTTTTTCAGGTTTTTTTTACCTAAATTTCATTCTCCATTTTTACCAGCATCCTTAATCCTGTTTCTTGAATGTGAATGGCAAGTGTTCACAGTATTGCTGATAAACAGGAAATAGCTTTCCTCTTGTATCTGAAAAGCACAGTTGCATTTTTTCCAAAGTTGTTGATTCCTGATACTAAGCCTGCTTATTCCTGATATGCTTAATTCTTTCTGCCACTGTGTTTTCTGAGCTAACATGCTTCCAGCATATAGAGGAAGTGCTGGTTGTTACTACTGAATGCATTGCCTTGTACTTAATACGTTTATATTTCTGTTACTCATATCTTCCATGTGTAATTCCTTCTGTAGCCCATTGCGGTTTTACTTGTTACAGATGGTGCCTTTTAAATTTCATTATAAAGCTTCTACAACTTTTCCTGTAGCGTTCAGTGAAAACCTTAAATAAAATTATCCTTGCCATTGAATCTCAAGGAAATCTCCTTACTGTTTCAGCCCTACATTTCCTGATTAGCCAGTCTGTTAATCTCTCTAATTCCTTTCCATCTCAGTAATAATTTTTGAAGAGGTGCTATCTCAAATGCTTTGTTGAAGTTCAGAAGATAAGAGCGACTGCGTTTCCTTTGTCTAGACAAGCAGTTATCTTATTGAAGGAAAATAAATTAGTCTGCTTGATCTCCTCTTAATGAACACATGTATTTTTCTAATAAGAATATATAGCGTGTATATGTATATATATTGTGACAACCATCAGAAATAGTTACCCAGTCAGTGAATGCAAAATCATGACTAAATCTTAAATTAGTGGCAACGTCTGGAATAGCTTGCAGTTTGTAGTAAGATACCAGCTGGATCATACACTATCCCTGTCATGCTACTGACGTTGGAAATGTTGAACTATAAAGGGCAGGAAAT
The DNA here is from genome assembly GCA_013397395.1 of Sinosuthora webbiana. Taxonomy (NCBI): domain Eukaryota; kingdom Metazoa; phylum Chordata; class Aves; order Passeriformes; family Sylviidae; genus Sinosuthora; species Sinosuthora webbiana. The sequence continues at coordinate 28,141 of VXBN01009770.1, read as the reverse complement.
ACTCTGAACTGGTGGGACGTGAGAAGAGGAAGATACAGAAGTGCATTAACAAAAGTCTGAATCGTAACTGGTGGAGTTCTGGAGTGGTGGGTGTTTTTTATTTTTATTTCTTTAAGGTATTTGAGTGACTTGATATCTGTGAGATCTTTCTGACGCATGAAGGTTTGTTCTAATCTTAAGAGGGTTTAATTTTAATATGCAGGGTTAATTCTGGGGGTTTTATTTTATATTAATTGATTTATATTCCTAAATACTTTCCATATCACTCACTGTTTTGATTTTTGTTTTACACTGGGCTAGTACTACCATAGTTTATTTCCAAAGTGTTTCTAACTGCAACTTTAAATCTATTTGGGTCTCAGCCTGTTGGTGTGTTCCAGACGGCAGCAGGTGAGCTGAACAAAACCAAAACATGCTGCTACATGTCACTGTGGGTCTGTCTTAGCTTTTTTCCCTTCTCAGTTTTGGATTCTTTAGTCAGCTCTAGTGTTAACATTGAGATAGAATAACATGTCAGAAATAATGCAGATTTCTTTGAAACAGATTTCTTTCTTTTGCGTTCATTGTTGAAAGTCAAGTGATAGAAGGTCTCCTTCAGACAGTTTTAGCTTTAAGTTGTTGTCCTGAAATAGTAAGTACTATTAAGATTACATTTGGTTCATGTGCATTTGAGATACTTCTAGCATGAGCATTTTAAGCTCAGAAAGTCCCTCAGTATCTGCAGAAAAATACATTTTTATGGGGCCTTAATTGCACAATTTTCTTGTCTTTAGCTAGTAACTATTTTTCCATGGAGAAAATATGTTTTAGAAGCTTTAGGTAGACGTCTGGTGTGAAGCATTTCTCATTTGCAGTTCTGGAATTCTCAAAAGATAGAGTCTGCTATTGTATTTAAAGGCAAGAATGGGTCCATTTTGGTCAGAGGTGAACTGAGCTGCTTAGAAAACCGACTCCTGAATTTTCAGCACAAGTCAAGAGAATGTCTTCCCCTTTGCCTTCTTAGAGGGAGAATTTTTTCCATGGAAGAAGTAGCATTGGGTTGAAAACACAGACCAACAATTCATTGTATTAATTTATATTATGATTTGACATTGTGCACCTAATCTGAACTAGATGTACTAGATATTGCAATATAATTGAATTTGGTTTCCACCATCCCCCCAGTTTTGTTAAGCCATTTTAAGCCATGTGAATACCACTTTTTTCTGTCTGCTAAAGTAAAAATTTACCATTTGGTTTAATTTCAAAGGAGTACTTCCCCCCCCCCGCCCCAGATTATCCTTTATAGACCTAAAGTCCCTGGTTTTGCAGTGGTGTTACTTCAGTGATCTGAGTTGGCTTTTAATTCACATTTATGTAGCTAGGAGCAGCCCTTAATTGTTTTAAGCTGCATCTGGTTTGCAAAAAGCATGGAATATTTATATTCATGTTTCTAAAATATCTGTCTAACTGTGCATTTTTCATTGCAGTCATTGACTCTTTCCCTGTTAAGAATATTTTTTTTTTGTTCAAATTGTGCTTTCCTTAGAAAATGGCTGCCACATGGCATCTGGATCCATTTCCCCATGAGGTATCTTGGTGAAAGGGTTAGTCAGATTAACCATTTCACAGTTAATTAAAATGATATTGTCATTTCGTCCTTTTTGTTACGGTATAGAAATTCTGAAGTGTCAACATTAATTTCTTGTCTCCTTTTAAGCCTATTCCTTTCTTTTGCTGACTTTGAAGATGATTGCCAATAGCCTTAGACACTGTTAGGGCAGAAATTACTGATGTTCCTGGAATGGAAACCATTGCAAGAATCCTGTGTGTTACCTTAGCAGTAAAAGGCAGTTGCAGTTTCAATGGTGGTGGTGTTTATATTGACTTAAAGGAACGGGGTGGGGGAAGTCAAATTAAGAGTTAAGATGCTCAATTTAGTTATGGATATGCCAAAGCATTATTATAAAAGAAACTTCAAAAATGAAGTTGGTAATGCAGGGAAATAAGACGTTTTTCACTCTTTAGGTGTTTCCTGCTTCTTTTACTGGAGAACAGAAATAAAGTGTGCAGTGCCAAATTTTCTTTGACACCAATTACCGTGGGAACCTGCTTTCAAATCACAAAGCCTTGAACTGAGGGTGACAAATATTATGTTGATCTTCTTTGAAAATTTTGCCACTGTACAGCTGGAATGAGAAAGATTTCAAAAAGTCATGTAGAAGATCATATTTTACTTCATCACATCCTACATTAACACTTTTGTTTTTCAAAATAATTTTAAATTTGTCATTATAAACCCACCCCTAAGCTACTGGTCAAGTAGTAAAGCTAGTTACCTAGCTGTAACTAGTCTTACTGTATTCAGATGATCTGAGGTTGTAAAAGGTGGTTAAGCAACCAAGGCTCTTTCAATGACTTTTATATTGATCTATCTTCTGTCCTTAGCACCCAAACTGTTCTTCAGAACAAGAAGATGCTCACAGCTCTGAGAGGCCCTTGTGATTTGCTAACAGTGTTTCTAAATCCTCTGAGGAGATAAATCACCTGGATGAGAAGTCCCTGAATAGCCTGGCTTTTAATGGAGCTCTGCTCAGCTGGATTGTGTGGCTGGCACACATGGCTTTTTGGGATGGTTTCAATTAGGTCTTGGACTTTGAAGAGGTATTAACACAGTGCAGTGGTTAGAAGAGATAAATGTGTTCCTTAGGGGGATATCCCCAGATGTGAAGGGAGGAAGGAAGCTGAGTAATCCTGTGGTATGTGGAGTGGGAGACAAAAAACTATGTTCTTAATTTTTGCCCCAGGCTTATATGTTATCACAGACAAGTCACAAATATTTTATTTCTATTCTGCGTAGGATTTTTTTTTTTTTTTTTTGCAAAATTACCCCCAGTGCATGAGATTGAATGCATTTGGATACATTGCTAGGAGCAGTGAGCCAGGTAACTAAGCAAGCATCACTATAGTGCCTGGATAAAGAGGACCTTCTGCATCAATAAAGTGGTGGAAATACCTAAGTATTTTACAGAGAAATGCCTGGGATGTTATAGAGTTAACTTTCTCTTTTAACAGAAGATAATGTGAAAAATGCCAGGCTCCTTCCATCCCTGTACCCTTTTATTTTCTAGCAATATTTGGATGCAAGGAAGCTCTCTTTTCTAACAAAATTGTGCCACTCTTCTTGTCACTAGCTTTACATAGAGGAATGCTGAGAAGCTCAAAACTGCATGGAGTCTTTAATACACACTGTGTCTGTTTTGGATGTCCCCATGTGCTGTTGCATGGTGTTTGGAGTGTCCCAAAAACTTCAGTTGTTAGTTCTCGGTTAAAGGCTACCCCAGCTTTTAGACACTACTGATAGCTACTCTGATATTAGACATCTGCATTCTAAGTAAGTAGAAAAATTAAGTTTCTCATTTGGGATGCCAGAGGGCTGCCAGTGGAGGATTTTTTTATTTTTCATCCTGGTTCAACAACTTATTTGCACTTGGTCAGACATAATTTTTTTCACCTCTTCCCAAAACCTGTGTGCATTCCACTGCCAAAAGCACTTTCTGGCTCCAGTGAGGAGTTCTGAAGCACCACTGTTCATGCCTCTTTTGAAAGTGTCACTCATGGAGAGGAATGGTTTTAGTTCTCTGCAGGTAAATTCCTCATAAGGAATTAGTTGTATCTCTGTAGGTCTTTGGCTGTGGGAGAAGGCAAAGTTACTAATTTTGCCCCTATAACTCTTTTGTGTGCAGAGTTCTGACCAGAATATGGAGCAAGAGTGCTGTGATTTAAAACAGTTTCTCAACAGCTAAACCAAGTAACAAAACTTTGATGCGTTTCTTCTTTTTCTTTCTCAAAGGTATATAAGTACACAGCAATAAAGGTAGTAGAAACAGATTTTTTTAAATGTGTTTGTAGCTAGAGTTCATCTGTCTACCTGAAATGCATTGGGATCCAAAGCTTTGCCATAGCTTCTTGGTTTATTAACCCTTTTTTGCAGGAGCAGATTCACTGGAATGGGAGTTCCATGGAATATTACTGTGAGTGATGAACAGGAACATGATTTGAGCTGGCATTTCATTTAGTTACCTAACTGAGCTGCTTTTAATTTAAATGTTACTGTGTGAAACCTGAAATATTTTGTGTTGTCCTACTTTGCTGCCAGTCGGCCTCTGGGGGCTTCACCTTGATTATTTACTGCAGCTTGTTTTCACTTATTTTGAGTGTGGTGGTGTTGCTTATTTTAATATGCCAACATATGCAAACAAGTAGGGATTTTTTTTTTTTTAATTTGAAATGTGGGTGCCAGGCTCTCCTGATCTATTGTACAGGAATTACTGAAATTTGCAGGAGTACAGAGCCATTTGTGAATATTTTTCTTTCATACATGGAGGGAACAGATCTTATTCACTGTAAGTAAAGAGCAGGAAAGTCAGGACTAGATTACAGAACAATTACTAAGTGCAGTCTGTGGGGTGTGTGTCTCTTCATGGAAAGTGACATATATTAAGTACAGAAAATACTTGTACAAGAAAGAATTTCTGTGGAATCCTGTTATAAATGCTGGTATATGACACCCAGGAATATGCTTGCCAATGTTGTGAGTGAATATTAAAAGAAAGTCAAAAGACATATATGTGAACTTTGTTAATTTTGAATTTGAAACTTTGCAGATGGAGTTTGTAAAGGCTTAAATATAAAAAGGCTGTGAATATGGGTATTTGGAAAAGCAGAGATGACTTTCCTTTGTGACGTGAAATTGGTGACCAATGAACTGTCTGCTCTAAGCCAAACACAGAGCCTAGTTTGTTTTCTGGTTACTAAAAAAAGAAAAAGAGATATACAGAAGAGAGTAAAGCCCTTTTCTGGGTTCAGTGTAACCATGCTGACTCCTAGTGTCTCGAGCAAGTGAATGTGCTGTGCTGGCCCCATGCCACAGGGCAGCCTTTATCTGTGCCCTGCAGGCATCAGGAATTATTTTGCCAGATGATTCATGGGTTGCCAACAGAACAGGATTTATAAAGAATGTATTGGAACTGTTTGTTATCAGCCTAGGATGTGGGAAATTTAGGGGAGAAAAAAAGTGAGAGGAAAAAATATTGCTGTTAATACAATTGAACTGCGTAACTGGAAGTGGCTTTTGTTGTTGCTTTTCTATATGAAGGCAGTGCTGGAAGCAAACTGAGCCTCTGCTCAGGAAGTTTGGTTTTCTTAAATGATGTTCACTAGGCACTGGTGCTTATCTTTACAGAGAAATATGCAAGACAAAATGGCAGTCAGCCTGCAGATTTGCTTTCTTGGAAAGTGTAGTTTGCTGAGGGGACACCGTGCTGATGTCTTTGGTGAAAAGGAGCAAGAATAGTAGCTCTGCCCTTGAGAGATCTTTAGCACCCCAACACAGTAGATAAACAAAAGGTTAAAATGTGAATAATTCTCTGTCATTTCAAAGACCCATTTTTTTCAGGGAAAAAAAAAAATATTCCAAACTTCACTTTATGAAATGTTTCTCATTGTTTGTTCTTTTTGTTGTTGTTTTGGGGTTGTTGTGGGTTTTTTTCCTGAAGTTTATTTTTTTTGGATTGTATATGGTAGCTATAGTACTGGCAGGAGCTCTCTTGTGTGTAGGCACTTGTCAAATGAAGTGCATGATTATAAAATGATCTTCAATCCACACAGCAACCCAGACGGATTAATAGGAATTTTTTGGCCACAGATCTAATGATATCATGATGCTGACACTTGAAGCTGCTGCTTCTTAACATTGTCTTTGCAAGAACCAAGTTTCTGTGAATATATGCTATGGATAACTGGTATTTTTAAGTAGAAACTGAAGTTAGAAGGAAAATAGATTCTGTCATTCGGAAAAACTTGGAAGAGGCATGTACCAAAAAGTAGTCCTTTAGCAGCAGTGTGCCTTTTCTGAAGGCTTCTACCACCTGTGTTCACAAATAAAACTTCAAAAGGGGAAATGGTAATTTTTTTTATGAAGGCATTTCTTTGCATAAGTTTCCTTTTTATGCCTATAATATTAAAAAAAGGGTAATGCATTTAACTTTTGTTTCATACACCAGTGGTAAAACTTCAAAATTACTTACATGAAAGGGAAACTTCTGCAGCAAACTTCATTATTAAATTCTTGGTAGTGAAGAATGGAAAAGAGGAGAAGTTTGGCATACCAGCAAAGAAAACTTTCTGTTCATGGGAGTCCAGAAATCCTGGAAAAATGCTTATGACATGTGATCCTTACTAGTGCTGTCGAGGTTGAGATGTTAAACACCTGCTTCCCCTCAGCAGGGCATTGCAGATCTCTGCATTCAGCTCATTGTTAGGGAGGGAAAATCATTCTCTCTTCCAGGAGAAAAAGATCTGGGGAAGCAAATACACCTCATTTGGCATATGACTTTTGAATAAAAGAAGGGTCTGGATGCTTTCTGAGTATTGTGGAGTCTGACTTCTCTCTGACGGAGGCTGAAAATACCATTCTCTGTGTCTTCTTGTGAGTGATGGTGAGAAATTAGGAGAAGCGCTGCTTCAGCTATGACATGTCTCACTGTGGCAGCATGGGAAGGAATTGCTATGTGCTAAGGACAAAGATGCTAGGTAGAAAAATAAATTAACAGTTGAATTAAATTGTGGTGGGAGAAATAAAAATTACTGTGACAGAAATGAAAGGACATGGGGAGCAGAGAACTGATGTCTGGGCATTGCAGTATGGACTCCAGCATCTTAGGTCCTCCTATCTGGAGGACAAAGGTATTTAGTTTAACATAGACGTGGATGGCTTTTATGAGATGGATGTAGATCAGAAAACAACTTCCAGAAGTGTCTAGATTTTGACCTTCATTTCACACAATTCACCTTCCTTCTAGAGGTTTGCATTTCTGTCACTCTTGTGTTTCCTAAACATTCTTCACGGGTTTTATTCAAAGGCTCCTGGTTTCTTCTTGCATATACAAGGGAAAAGGGAAGTATTGTTAATTCAGAACTACTTTGAGATTTCTTCGGATTTTGGGGCATCTTCACATGCCCTGAAACTGTTCCTCTCCAGATATTTGCAATTGTGGATTGCTCAGAGGTTTGTGGAGGAGTTATGGTGTAGAGAGTGGTACATAAATCACTGCCTTCCTGTGTCATGAGCTCTGTGTAGAAGGAGGAGAAGTTTAAGCTGCAGTCTTTAAATCAGACCTGTCATTCACACTTTGTTAATTCTAGCATTATTTTGAGCTGAAGCCTCATGTGAAATTTGGATCATTGCTGGGTCTTCCTTCTACAAGGATGCTCAGCTATTATTTTTAAATATGTACTTTCAAATCTAAGCATGTTTTAGTTTTTGCAGGGAGTGGTTGCTGAAGATCATTAATGTTTGTTTTATTCCACTCTGATTTTTCAAAAACGAAAGATATGGACTTCAATAAAGAGCGTTTTATTAATGGCTCTCTGGTGATGTCTGTGCTGGCAACTTTGGAGTAAAGGTTCCTGCAACAGTATTAAATGAGGTATTGTTTCAAGATCTTTAGTGCTTAAAGCAGAGTGACTTAATAAAATCACAGACTGCAACAGAAAGAAATTAATCTATTTTAGGCTGTGTCTACTGCAGGTGCAAACAGAAACAATTTGTATACTTTGGTTTAACTGCTCATTTTCGTTCTTGTGCATCTGAATAAAGATGGTTTTTAATGGTGCTAACATTTATGTGCAAATAGAAGAAATTGTAGCAAATTCCAGCAAACATGTATGGGAATATTTATTTTGATTTTTGGTTCTTTTAACATTAAATTATTAACCTATTAGATTTAAAAGTATCTTTCCATTTGCTATTCAAAATATTGAACAGCATTTATACCTTTTTTATTCTTTCTTTTGTGAAATGAGCTAGAAATTACAGAATTAATTTTGGCCAACTTTATGGGAGTTTTTAAAATGGGGAAAAGTCTCAGTATTAATATCAAACAAATTCTGATGATACCCAGTACTATACAAAATAATCACCAAGTTTGGGAACACGTGTGAGGATGGGATTTTTCTGTCTTCAGGAAGATGTAATAAACTTTTATATAGAGTATTTCAAATGATGTGTGTAAACTGTTTCCCTTTAAAGTTATACTCTCTTCCCATCTCCAGTGTTCATTGACCTCATTACATTCTCATATTTTGTTTGTCATTTTTCAATGTGGCTGTTACTGTTCTAGATGAGAACCTGGACTGCTTATCTGTAGTGTAATGAATAAAAGGTCATTAATCTTTGTGTAGGGGGTGTTTGTGGGTTGTTTTGGGTTGTGGTTTTGAGGTTTTATTTCTGGGGTTTGATTCTGTATCAACTTGTACAATTCAGCTGCTGGATGTGGCTTTTTTAACACTGGAAATTGAATGGGTTTTATTAGAAAACTGGGTACATGACACTTGACATTCATGCTAAACTAGTTCATATCTTGAAATATTTCCTGGAATTGGTTAGATAAAAATTATTGCATTTTTATCCAATAGAGTTTTGTCTTGCTTCTAATTTTTGTTAGAAGGACCAATCTGCAAGATGTTTGAGTTTGGAGAACTACTTTTGGAGGGTTTTTCCAACATTGATGATTCTATCATTTCACTATAATAGTCATATTGGATGCAATGTGGGTCTGTGATGATTTATAGAGAATTTATGGTCTGAGTTGGACGATGTTCTATGAACACAACATTATTTCATGTATAAGCTCTTTTTGTTGCATATATCTTTTTCCCTTCTAGATATGAGTTGTGGAAGGGGAAGGCTCTAAACATTAATTTTCTAGAACTACCATTATCCTGTCAGCACATAGGATGCTGTGTGATTCAGGGTACTATATCACCACCTGTCCTCAAAGCTGAAGAGATTACCATATTTTCACATGTAAAGCTATGGTTCGTGTCATTCATCATGGATTAAAATGCTTTTCTTTTACAAATAATTATTCCCTTTGTCAGGGAAGGAGGTTCTACTGAATGTGGAAGGAGTGAGGCTGCTCTGGACTTGGATGAATTATGATACCTATAACTTACAACATATGGCCTGATGATACATAGGGCTTCCAACACATTTTTGGAAGTGTAGCCTATGTGGTTATTAAGCAGATAGAATCTCTCACTGGTTTTCACAAGTCCCTCCTCAGGATGTTGTATTGTCTGTAGTGGCCCATTTAAAGTATGTAAATTTAGATTCATCTATGGCAAGATGTATCTATTCCTTTGACTTTGTTTAGACAGAAATCAACTCTGTCATCTAATTTAGATGACATAATATCCTTGCTGTGGAAACCTGCATGTGCTTTTTTCATCCCCTACTCTTGTGCAGGCCCACTTTATAATGAATTTCTAATATCAGTGTTGATATTTGAGAGAACTGTTAATGATTTAACATGCAGCAACCTTCTAGAAGCTAATCTATCTAGACTTGGGTCCAAATGAAAATAATATAATGGAATTCTCTAAACCAAATGTACTCTTAATAAGTGGACTGGTTTTAGGTAAGACAGAGTATTTTTTAAAAGTGCAGTTTGTTCAGTGGCATTGAAACAAAGGCCTATTTAAAATCTGTTCCCATTCCTGGTGTCAGTTTGCACATATCCTGAGAAATGATGCTGACTTGAAATCCCTGCACCCCACAGTATTTCGTGTGACTTGCTGAGGAAGTAAACGGTGACTCAGCAAGCGCTGTCATCTCAGCAGGGCGCTGCTGGGAGCAACAAATGATGTGAGAGTGAAAAATTATCCTGAATATCATAAGTGGGGAAAAAAGCAGTGAAATATGAAGCGGGGAATGCTGTTACTGGAGTTTGTGCCATAACTTTCCTGTCAACTGGTTGTGGCTCCTTCCTTCAGTAGACTGTAGTGTTGTGGCTGGCGTTTGGATATCTCTCAGAAAATGTGTCTGGTGGGGTACAATGGGGATGACTTGGCTTTGAGCATCAGGGAGATGTTCACCGCAGAGAGAGTGTCTGTTTTCTTACACTGCTTATGGCAGTTTGGGGGTGAGCTGTGGGTCTGTAGGAGCAGGTAGCCTTTTATATAAGCAGATATGATGGGGAAAACACAAAAATTTTCAGGAGCACAGGCTTTCTTGAGTTACTGAAGGAACCATGGGCCAAGAAAAGTGTCTGTTTCCATCTTAGATCAGCTTGTCTAGTAACAGAGCCTATCTTTCCCAGAAAACAATATCTTGCTGAATTTCCAAATAAGAAGATGCAATATAAAAGGAAGAAAGAATCTGTAAGTCATTTCTAGAAATAGAAGCATGGTGGCCAAATTTTAGACCTAAACAGCTTTACTGACAATATTGTTCCTAATAGATCTTTTTATCTGCAGAAAAAAAATCACTGAAACAGTCCCCCCTCCCAAAAAGGCCACTTTTCAGGTTCAGAAAAAAGTCTACTTTATTTTTTTAAGTAGTGAAAATATTTAAATATGTTTGGGGCTTACTCTGAGCCTTAGAATCTTTCTGCATCCTCAGAATATTAATTCAGAAAGAAGCAAAATGATTGCTTAAAAACATATACCTAATGTCTTTATCCACACCTTGTGCTTCATAAGAATCAGAATTTAATTACTTAGCTCAGGCAGCCGTGACTATCAGCTTTCCTGAGCCTACTTATCAGTCTCAAAGTAGGGTGCTCATAACTTATTTGGTTTTAAGTAACATCTCTGCAAGAGCTTGATCATGCTTATAGAAAAGGATTACCATGTCTTGCAGATTGCAGTAATGCTTTTTAAAAAAGTTAAAATTGACATTGTTGAGGGGGAAAAGGGTTTATCTTTATGTGGCAGTTAAGCACAGTGACACATAGTCAGGTGAGGAAAACCAGTCTTCCTGTAAAATGGTTTTGAGAGCAAAATCTCGTGCGTTTAATGGGGAAGAGATTATGAGTATAGTATCACCGATAGAAAAATGAAATGCTCTTCACGTAAACCTGTCTCTGTTACAGGAGAGAGGAAGAACTGTGTGAAATCTGCTTTTTACCTTCTCTTGGAGGTACAAAGTTCTGTTTAGGTTGCTGCATAGTAAAACAGGCCCACAGTGATACCTGTTTCCAGTGATACCTCCTTCTTCCTTTAAAGCAGAGACTAATTCAGTTTGTGGGGGAGATGACACATTTGTCTTGAAACTTCTTCTAGAGCCAGCAGTGAATTTACTTGATAAATAAACAAATAAAACCCCTTTCAGTTTCTCATCTCGGAAGACAGGGAGGTTGTGCAAAGGCCAGAGCACTATCAAAGACTGTTGAAAGATGGCTGATCAGGAGCTTATTTGTTTTAGCATTTGTGTCTTATGAATTTAATTTTTGCTATGCAGGTTTAACTGTTTTAATCCAAGAAAAAAAAAAAGCTTTCTCAAATGAAAAAAACAAAATAGATATGTGCATTTTTTTTTTCTTTGTGGAGAACTTTAGAAATGTTTATATTTGGATAGTTGGGGGTGTTTATATTTGGATAGTTGTGAACATTTATTTTCCCAGGATCTTCTGGAGGTTCTTCTGAGAAAATGCGTTGCTCCCCTCAAGCATGGATTGTTAGAAATGCGGATGAAGCATGTGGGAGCCCTGGACACAACAGAAATTCTCGTGAGAATATTGCAGTTCCACAGGTTGGAAGAGCCATTATCTATGGAAGTGCAGCTATAATCTTGTTAAAACAGACTTTTAAGAATAAATAGATCCTGTCTAGAAAGGCAAAGAAAATACAGCTTGTAGGAAGCCCCAAACATTAATGTACTCCCTCTCATCTGTGTAAAATATATTTATGCCTTCTATCACAGTAAATCTGATGAGCAATTTTAGCCCTAATTCCCCAAAAGAAAAGTGGATTCCTATCCATTAGGTAATACTACCACCAGACCTCAGCCTCAACTATTTTTTAAACATTATCACAAACTGTCAGAAGAACAAAAGAAAAATCCTTACTGATGAATATTATTTTCTTTGATTTTGTGGATATTTATGTGAGAGTCCTTCAGCTTCTACGTTCTTAGGAAAAAGTTTGGTGTGTGCAGAAATTTCTCTTAGTACTCATAAAAAAAAAGGGTTTGCCAGCTTATACAACTCTTTACCCATGGAACTGCTTCAAGACAGTCAGGAATAATACATATAGGTTGAAATACAGTAGTCTCCCAGTACATCACCCTGTGTTTTTCTAATGACATGAAGTTTTTGGATGAACAAAGACTAATTGCGTCAGAAACAAATTGTGTGAAGGAAAACACAGGTAAATTAGTTGTTCAAAGGGTAACTGAGCAGTGGATCTAATGCAGCAGAGAGAAGGAAACAGAACTGATTCCCAGATGAATCCAGGAAACTCTCATTCCATACACACAGGTTAGGCCTTTTCTAGAAAGCTGGCAGTAATTGGATCATTTGTGTTTAAGAAAGATGAATGGGACTGGAGCAGATGATGTGATCTGGGGAATGGAGAGCCTATTGTATGACAGTGTATTGGAAAAGCTTGGCTTGTTATCCTAACAAAATGAAGTACGAGAGGGCATATGACTCCTTTCTTATTAATACATCAGGAGACCAGTATGAGGAACAGAAAATAATTACTTAGCTAAAAGACCATGTTGGCGGAAGAGCAAATGAGTATAAACTCACCATGAATAATGATGGGCTGTAAATTAGAACATGACTCTGAACTAATATTGCAATCATTTTTTTTGAATGACCTTCCAGTCAGAAGGGAGAGGAAATTCAAATAATTTCAAGCTGTAGTTAAAAAATGGGTGTGGGGGGGTTTATAGTGTGGCATCTGTGACAGTAAAATGCTAAAATAAATGATCTAAAGGTTTTTTGCAACCCTGTGTTGCTAATAGTTCTTTTTATTGAAAATGCCAGGCTCTTGGTTGCTTTTCATACTGCTACAATGGATTTTGAGGGGAGTGGGTTTAGTCACAAAATGTGTGCTCCAGTCATGTTCTTTCAGGTGCAGCTTTCCCTGCTTCTCTCGATGTCTCACAGATGTCCAGGTTACTGATGGATGGCTCTGCTTGCAGACCTGGCACAGGCTGTAGGGAATCAATGTGAGTCCTTTTAAGTCTTCACAGAAGTTCTTCCTGGTGCTGCTACTGCTGTAGCTGCCTGTAGCAGTAGCTGCAGGGAAAATCCACTGCTGGAATTCCCTGGGGGAGACACCCAGTGGGAAATGAAGATGGTTTCGACTGACTGGCTGAGCTTAATTGCTCTAAAGTGTTCACTTTAGAATCTAAAAATGTATGTTAAAAAGTTACCATAAAACACAGAGTAGGGGATAAAATCTTCAATGTTTTTTAGGGGTGATCTTCAAAAAATTGTTTGCCTCTATGGGAGCTGATATTTGGTTAGTTTGGTACCTCACATTAAAAAAAAAAACCTAAACAAAACAAAAAAACAACAACAACAAAACAAAAACAAACAAACAAAAAAACTCTTTTAAAATATTGAACTTAAAGCCCCCAGTTGCAATGCACTTAAAGCCCCCAGTTGCAATGCATGCAGGTGTTGGCACAGGGATAATACCAACTTCTCAAGGGAACTTAGGAGGTTTGTGTACTGGGGATGTGACTGCTCCAACAAGTTAAATTCTGAGTTCTTCATTTCAGCTTCTCCAATGAATCAGAGGACAGGGATATTTTGTGTAGAGTATTGCGAGGTCTGGACTTGTTTAAGCCAGCAAGACCTTTTTTTTTCCCCGTTTAATACATGAATAACCTTTTGTCATTTGAGAAAATGTTGCAATATGTTGAGGAACTGGCAGTGTTGGAAATACCTCTACAAGATGCTAATACAAATCTTGTTTCTTGTAACTGGTTCATCAGTGGAAGTGGTATCATGTTTAATTTATAGTAAGATTTCTTAATGCAACTTTTATGGTAATAGACAGAAATTATGAAATGCAGACTGTAGCATACTCAAAAAAGGCTGTTTATTCAGTAAAGTAAAAAAATGGGATTTCAATTTATTTTGTCAGATATTCAGAGTCAAAATTCACATTTTGCTGAAATTTTGAGGCATAAGATCATGTTCTGGAAGTGTTATGATGCCATTGAGTTCATCTGATCAGTCCAGTAATACTTGCCTTAATTCATGTTGTCTGCCATACACTAAAGCATGAGACTGAGTTGACCTGGGTGCTCATCAGACAGCTGTACGTTCTTTTTACCACCCTTGGCTTGTCTCCTCTCAAGTTTCCCCTGAAATAAATGCCTAGAATACAAGTTCTTTCCTTGGCTTTTCTGGCATGCTTTTTTGGACAGGTTCTCTGATATTCATATGGGAATGAGATTTACTTTTTTTTCTTTTCCTACCCAGCTGCCTCAGGCCCTGTGAGCAGCGCTGAAATCTTGCATTCTAGGAAGGCATTTTCCCCTGAAATTCTTACTTGAACAGTTGGGTTAGAGTCTGCTGCTTCAGGGGAGCAAGATGCTCAGACAGACAGACTGAGAGATTGCCAGATAGCCTTGTTTTGCTGAAGCAATGTGCACAGCTGGGTGTGTGGGGAGTAGGGTGAAAAAGCGTGATAAAACCCCCGTACATATATATTTCTGTGTCCTATTTTCTTCTTCATTCTGGAGTGAGTGTTCTGTGGGCTATCATTTGTCACAACATCTGGATTTCTTTGGCTGCCGTTAACTGCTGCTGTTTTTGGATTGTGGAGTCTGTCTCAGGGATTTTTGGATAGTGGCATTGCAATAACCAGCCTGAGGTATTTGGATTTGAGCAAGTAACAAGTCCCCACTGGCTGGGCCGAGTAAATGAAGAGCCAAAATGGCTTAGGAAAGCTCCATCTGTAGCTTGCTGAAAGAAGCCAGAATTTGCCTTCTGTGAATTTTATTTCACAGGGGGAGAAAGCAGGGAAGAGTAGGCATCACAAACATTTTGAAGGGGATTTTTACTCTTCAAATTTTGAAGATTGTTCCCAGTATAAAACACACTTTTTAGAGGTCATTCCTGGAAATTATTATGGGGAGGGGGCAAGGCCTACTGGCTGATTGTAACAGCTACAGACTTAAATGTTTTCATATTATATTTTATTAAAATTATAACTGACTGAATGCCTAGAATATTCAGTACCTATTAAGACTTTAGAAAGCTACTTCACATCATTGGGCTTTGTTCAAAAAAGCCTGAAAGACGGAGGAAAAAGACTGTAGCTCCTTAGCTTGCTACCAGTGGTCATTGATTGCAAAAATTCGACTGCTTGAAAAACCCAGCAGATTGTCAGTGTCAGCCCTCATCTCTGTGGGGAACTGGAGTGGGTGAGTGTGTCCCTTCCCTGCCGTGGTTACACACTCTGCAGCTGTGTTTGAGCCCCTGCAATGCCTGAACCATCCCCTGTAGGTGTTCCTTTGTGGGCTTGAAGTGTGCACTGGAGGTGCAGTGCAAAGGTTGTGCTTTACTGGGAGCTGCTCAGGAGGGGAGTGATGATGAGCTCATCATGCAGCACACAGCTTTTTCCCCTCCCCAAAAAGCCGTGCTCTGCAGCAAGTGCTACTGGCAGAGTATCTGTACCCCAAGTTTCAATAAAGAGAAAATTAATTTTGAGTAACAGAACGTCTATTTTCCATGACGCTAAGATGTTAATTATCTCTAATTTGTAGAGGCCATTTTTCTTTGTCACTTTTAATCTGTCGTATAACCTTACATCTGACAGATCTTTCTCTGTAGAAAAAAAGCTGTTTCAAACTGGTTAAAAAATTGAATCCAGTGCTCATGCTGTGTGCTATGTTAAGAAGAATAAACACTTTCTTCCTTCCATTTTTTCACTGCATACACTAAAAACATATTAAAGATTATTTAGATTTACGTGGCTAGATTTGACAGCTTTTTCTTATTTCCAATAACTACAAGAGACAAATCAATCTTATGACTTTGCCTTCAGGGTTATTTATTTACTATATGAAAGTAAATAACTGTGCTATAGAATAGACCTCATAATGGGGAGGTGGTTACAAGTGTGTTCCAAAGGGGGTGTTTTTCAGCTCTGTGATTTTCAGGTTGTTTTGCAGTGTACTCTGAGGAACAAGCTGTGTGTGTGATCCTAATGCTTCATGGGGGAAAGGCTGCTAACAGGAGCTGCCTTTTTTCCCCTCTTTGCACACATTGGTTGTGTTTGGCAATCTGCAGAACCAAGTGCCAGCAGCTGAAGCTCTGATCCATGCCCAGCTGGGCCCTGTCCCCACTGTGTAACCTCTGCTTGGAATGTGAGCTACACTGGGCGCTTGTGTGGATAGGGCTAGTGTCATTTTGCATTGAGGCACAGTGCAGAGTGGTGCAGCTCTGCTGTGGCTGGCAATTATGCTGAGTTAATAGGCCTTGCTGGATCAGATCTGACTCTCTGCTGCATGCCCCAAAGCGCTCATAATCTATGGATCTTTGCTGTCACTTGAAGTTCCAGCTTCCATGTGGATGCTGCAGAGTTGGTATGTTTTTTTGTGGTGTGCTCAGTATGGAGAGAGTTCCTAAGTAATCTGTTCCTTTTGAACTGTGAGGTTTTTTAAAGCAATTCTGATCGAATTCCCAAGGCGTAAAAATAGACAAACAAAACTGTATTTGTAATTGAACACTCAAGGCTTTTGTGTTTTTCTGCAAATTATTCATACACCAAGTTCCATACCTACATGAGCTGTTAAATTCTGTTAACCTCAATCTTTGCTTGGGGGATCTCGTGATGCTTCTCTTGTGCCATGTGCTCTCTAGAGAGCACACAAAGATGCAGCCTACACAGGAAAGACACTGAGCTGTAGAGATGTCAGAAAGAAAAGCAGTTTATGAAGATTCTCAGAGACTGAGAAGTAGGTCTTTTCTATTATCCCCATATTACATCTTGAGAAGTGTGCCTGGAGGTAGCACGCAGTGTCAGCGCTGCACAAATGAATGGTCCTGACTCCACGCTCTGAGAAAGAGTCACATCCACACACTGCCTATGGAAAGGATGCAGATAGTCCTGCCCTTCTGTTTGACCTTTTCAGATAAGTAAACAGATGAAACTGTCAGTTGTTATACAGCAAGTAATAGAGGCATATGTATTTTCCCTATTGTCTGTAGTAGGGAATATATATAAACATTTTATAAGTTTAAATTTAGTTTATATATATAACAAATCTTACGGTTATTATAAAACATTGCAGTAATTTGATATAGCTTGTATTCCCTTTATTTGTTTTCATCTTTAACTCAGTTTTAACATTTATTAGTTTTAACATTTATTAGTTTCTCTGCCTATCAGCTTTTCCATTGGAACTGTAAACCCCGCAATACCATGTGCATACCCATTGGGAAAAGATGTTCTCTTTTATTTTATATCAGCTGTTGGAAATAATTGTGCACTAAAGGTTGGAAAATTACTGTATTGGTGTTGTCCTCCATTCAATAAGCACTTATCCAACACAAAATTGATGGAAGTGTTTTACTTTGCTGACTGCAGTATGTTGATTGAACTGTTTAGCAAATTGTTAATCTATAGGATGAAAATAAATAGCTGGTGAATGTAAAATATCTTCTTCTAAAAAATATTTTGCTGCATGTACTGGAATGGGTTCTGTCCTATAAAAGCTGATTGATGTTGTTGCAGAACCCCGTAACAATTTTAGCATTTTCAGCTCTCCCAGCACAAATACATGAAGCTGCAATTTCTTTGACTGAAAAATTCCAAGAAACTCCTGGACTCTGATGGGTGCTGCTGCTGGCTGGCAGGCAGTGGTGGTGAGGATGGGGCTGATTGCCCACAGCAGCTGTTTGTGAGAGGCTATGTTAGCAGAGTTCAGTGTTCTTTTCCCTGTGGAGGCAGAAAGGTGCAGATGGACACTGTCCCAGGGCACCTCCAGGTTAATGTGTGTGCATGTTGTGTTCCTATATAGCTTTAGTTTTACTGAAATTTGGAATGCTTTCCTGGAAGGTGGTTTGTTGAAGGGAGTGCAAGTCAATTTTTCAGTGACTGCTTTCAGTAGTCTCTTTTATCTTGCCTTGCCTAGCCTTGCCTGATGTGTGTACTTAGTTATTGTGAGGTGCCAGGAGTGTATAGCAGTGATGACAGAAGAGTGCATTTGAGCATCCAACAGCAGTGAGTACTGGGAAGTCACTGGAAGCCTCTGGTTTTTTGATGGAAAAAATCCATAGTAGCCAAGAAAAGGCTCTAGCATTATTTGTTTGTGAAACTTGAGTGCATTCTGAACATGGCCTTTGATCATCAACCAAAATGCAAAGGCTTTAATTAAGGGCAGGCACAAAAGATTCACTAATGATAGTGAATAAATCTGTACTTTGACAGTGTGTGTGAATGTGGCTCAGAGTGCTGCAAATGATTGAAAGAAATGTTCCTTTTAATCACACAAAACTGCCTTCTCCTAAAGGACAGTTTATTAAAGCTGAATTTAGCATTTATGCCTAGAGAAATTTAACAGATATGTCTGTGACAAATGTGTTATCATTGCATATTGTTTTGTATGAGATTTAAAGAAAAGTAAGCATATCATGAGTGTCCACTCTTGACCACTGGTGCTCCTGGCACAACAAGCTCTGGTGTAAAAAGGTAACTGTAATATTCTACAAACAAAATCACAGAGATGTATACATGTCACAAGCATTTTGCATTTAGCCTAGCTCACAAGCTGTCTTTCTTGCATGCCTTTGTGATCTCTTCTTGTCTGGGGAGGTAAAGCTGTAGTGTGTGCTGTTCCAGGGAGGCATGGTCATACCCCAGTTGTAAATGAGCTCCCCACTCAGAGGTTTGCATTTTGCATAGGAAAACCTAGAGCAAATAATGAGAAAACTGAAATTCTAACAGAGTAGTGGATGTTTGGGATTAAAATCTGACTTTCTGTTTCCATTTTTTTGTCATTGTTCTAGATGGGGCCAGTAGGGAAAAGTTGATTTATGAGAAGGTTTTTAAAAGTGCAGCGGTTTTTTTAATCAGGAAAGGCACTGGGAAGATATCTGACCTTTCAAATCCTCTGTATTTATCTCCATTTTTTCTCTTCCATTTTGCAGATTGGGACTAGAACTGACTTGTTTCTTATGTTTTATAAATGTTTAGGAGCTGACTTTGTGTTTATAACGAGGCCTGTGTGAACATTAATGATACCCCAATAATTGCAGCACTCAGAGAGTTCCTTCAGGAGCTCAACCAACAAACAACCTGAAAGGGGTCAGACTGTACTGCCCATCTATGTATTTACATACATGTGGCTTCTCTTTTAATAAATACCAAATAATAAAACTGTTTCTAAAATCGCACATATTTGCACACACCTGGATCAAGATATCTGATTTAATAAAAAAAAAAAATTTTGGGGCGGGGGGGAGAAGAGAGGTACAGTCTATATTTTCTATACTGAAGACAGTATACATTTGGCTGTCCAACTACTGGTTATAAAAGGGTTAAAACCAAATGAAAACAAACACAACTGAACCAAAAGTATTGCAAAATGCAACAGAAATTGTTTCTGTCTTTTAAATCCATTTGAAATTCAGGAATATGCTCGTATTATATGGAAGGCTTTAGGTTAGTCAGGTGTTGGCATCCCTTTCCACGTCTGTGTTGGGTCAGAAAAGCAGAAATATGTTCTCCTGAATTGAGATTTTATCCAGCAAAAGAAGAAATATTCTATGGTTCTAAATGAATGTTGAATTCCCTTGATTTTAGTAAGCATAAAAGACACTTGACCTTTCTCTTGCTGTGAAGCAGAACTTGGTATCATAAAAAAACACATACACTTTTTAAAATGTTTGCTGAACTGCTGCTGGGTTACAAACACAGAAGTAAATGATGAAGAGGCAGGTTAATTTTTACTTTATTAGTTTATTTCTCTTGAATAAATAGCCATAAAAATAACTAGAGAATATAAATATCTCACTTCTTGTTAGGCCAGATGTCACTTCTTTGAGGCTGGCACAGAGAACAGCTTTTAGCATCTTAAAATGACACAGCATCTTTGGCCTTTCAACATTTGGTGTTGATACTCCATCTTTCTTTTAAAAAACAGATCTGCTATAAATTATTTCTTCTGCTTCAAAAGGGAAAGATGGGTATCACCAACATGAAAATGTCAGTAATTTCGTTTTCATTTGTGATTTGAAGCATTTAAAGATAAATTTTAGATACAAATATAGTTATTAAACTTTTTAGACTAGTTTTCTGTAGATTGCTAAATGCTTTGGAGTTGCTAATGTATTAGTGTGGAAAATCTAAATGTAAAATTGCATCCAAGTGAGGACTCCCACAGATTTCTAAAGTATGCTGTCCCTCATTAATTTAATTACAGTATTTTTTACTATCTTCAGGCTTTTGTGGGAAAACCAATGTTCTCACTGTAGGGAATCAAGGGATAAGAGCTGACTGAGAAAAGCTACTGTTCTGCTTTGTCAAGTCTTTGTGGTGGACTTTGTACTGGTGCTTTATAACAGCATGTATTTAGAATAACAGACAATTAAATTATCTTTGCTTTAAAGGAGTGTTTGTCTTTATGTACTATGTTGCAGCTAGAAGAGAACTGAGGGTCATATTTGTGGGCATGGAAAAAAAAAGTGTCCTTTGAAGAGATATTTACAAAATGAGTTTGAGTTTTACTTGGAAATCAAGCCAAAAGTTTGTTCTTGGGGAATGGATATCTGTTATTTAGGCCAGATAATCAAACAGGTGTGCATGCTCAGTGTATTCTCCCTTGTGTGTTGCTTTTTACAGCAAGTAATTCCAAAGGGCTGGTTTTGGCCCAGGCAGGCCATCAGGGATGTCACAGAGGTTTTCTTACACATTTTCTATCTAATTTTTGCTGTTTAATCAGTTGTCTGTTCTCAACCACCACTCAACAATAAAATTATAAAGACACTAAAGACACACCCACACACCAACCTGTACTGTATTTTGGGAAATACGGAAGAGGAAGTCACATTATCCCATACTTGCTCTTGTGATGTGAAAGAAGTTGAGTACAGTGGCAGCTCCACCTTGCAGAAAACACTGGGACGATGGAGGTCCCTTGTGGGGGAGAATATAGAGGCTTTCCTTCTCTGAATGTCTTCAGACATCTCTCACCTCAGAGATGCTCAGCAAGTGGCTGAAGGAGGCAGGGTCATACACTGAAACTGGGGATCAGGGTTTCTGCTGCAGAGCCACTGGCAAAGGCAAGTACTTACTTGGTGAAAATACTTTTCAATGCTCTTTCACTTGAAGGTGGAAATTTTGTTTCCAGATAACACCTCTAGATGAAGAATTCTGTCACTCAAGTTACAGCCAAAAAAATCTCTTTTTAGGGAAGGAATAACTGAGCAAAGCTTTTCTCCCTTTAGAGAATCAGGAAAGTTCAGAATGATAAAAGGGCAGTGGTAAGAGGCTTTCTTCACAGGAGCCAGCAAACATTGTGCTTCAATTACTAGTTGCTATAAATTATATATACATATATAGCTCCATTTAAATTTATCTGCAAAATGTCAAAAGTATGAGGAAAGAAAGGCATGAGCACTTCTTTCATTCTAATTGGAAAGCAGCAACAGAAAATGTAGTGATTTCTTGCCTTTTTTTCCCTCCCTTCTCTCAGGTCCGCACCAGTGTCCTACCTGATCACAAGGAACCAAGAGCAGATGTTGGGGTAAGCAATTATTTTCATTGATTGATTTTTTTTTTTTTTTTAATCTCATCAGCAGGCACAGACACTCACTGCTCAACAGAAGCTGACAAGCTTTTTTAATAGCAAAAGATTTTGGTTGAATGAATAAAATAATCAAGGCAGGAGTGTTAGTAGCACGGATTGATGTAATCCTGTTCACATCTTTTTGAAAATCTTTTTCAACTGAAGCTCTCCTGAGACAAGCACAACTGTGCAAGCTTCTTGCTAATGACATACTAGCAATCTGGATGAGATTGAGAGTCTGGAATGGCATTGCCTGAAGAAGCCTGGGCTGTCACCTTCTGGTTTTTGTGTGCAAGGTATCAAACGTTCTGCAGCAGGAGTTGCCTTTGGTTTGTGTTTTCAAGAATTAAACCGGCAACATATATAGGACTCATTTTTATGAGGAGATCTGCAGAGTGTTTGACAAAGGTACTGGGAAGTAATTTCTGGGTCTGAAAAGGCTAAAACCTCCCAGATAATATGGACACCTGGTGGGGGTGGGAAAGGTTGGTCCTGCTAGAACTGAATAAAAGAACAAAGACCACCTGGTGCAGGTGTCAGACCTGTCTGCAAGCATGTAAAATAACTGGGGGGTTTAAATTTTTAGCCTAAGGTGCTGGCTTTTCTGCCTTGCCAGGGCTTCCTTAGCGTAGTTTTCAGGACTTCAGCTAGTGTTTGAAAAATCTGTAGCTTGGCAGCAAGTTCAATCTTAGTGAAATAATGGATGTGTTTTAACTTTTCATATAGCTATTATAGAGCCTTCTCTCTTTGGCTAGCTGAGATTATTCATCAAACTACTCAAAGCACGTATCTTAAGATTTATTGTTGTGACTACAACACTACCAAAATTCCAAAGGAACATTACACTGCAATTAGCATTACAGCAGCAATTCTGTTTAAAGCCTACTTTTCAAGCCTTTCCAAGTCATGTGGGCAAAATTAGATTGGTTTGTAGACTGCCAGTTCAGGCCCCAGGGCAGACTATTGGTGCCTAAATCAGTGTGGAAAAAGTATTCTCCAGTTTGGTATTAGACCCCTTGAACATTAGCATAACTCTCTTCATTTGGGTCATGGGATCATTTAAAATTTTATTTGATTTTCCACATAGCTCTGTGTTGCCAAGCAAAGAATTTTTGTTTTCTAAGTAAGAATAAAAATATGAAACAGAGAACTAAGTAGAATTTTTTAAGCTGATAAAATCATTCACCTTTAATATCATGGCACTGGAGAAGTAGATCTGACACTCGGACATGTTTAGTGGGTACAATGACCAAAGCTCTTTGACTTTATGAGAGGGCAGTGTAGTTGTCTCTTGGCTTCGGTCACATGAGGATTCCGACTTAGGATTCTTAAATATATGTATAGTTCTATTTTCTTGCAGAAAGAAGACCCAAACGATCAAACCTTATATCAGTTTCATTCCAAATACCCCTCTTCCCCATTTCCAAATGGTCAGGTTTCAAACACAAGCACTCAAATGTCATGAATTGCCAGAAAAAAGGCTGCCGTAGAGAATTGCCAGAATAAAGGCTGCCATAGTGCTGTGGAATGTGTCCTTATAGTATGAAGAAGGACATGCTCTTGGAAGAAGATAAATAAACTGGGCTAAATATGTGACCATGGAGTTTTACTGCAGAAACACTGTCATGTTGACTGATCTAAAGGAAAACAGAACTCTCTGTGTTCACTCCAGCAAGGCTGTGCATCACCGTGTTGCACCTGGATGTTTTTTTTGTAGAAGTACCTTTCCTTTTGGCACCAAAACCTAACCTTTGATCTTTGCTTGTATGGCTGTGTTATTTTTCTCTCTCTCTATATATATATCCTACAGGCCTTTTTTCTTCCTTTCTTCCTGTTCATCACTTCCCAGATCCACTTTTTCCAGCCTTCCCTAGATTCTCAACGTGTGTCTTTTTTCCTTTGCTGCTTACATGCTGCTTAGGAAATCTAAGCCTGTGCCATTGATGGGAACAAGCCCCATACCTCATGACTCAGTTTACCAAACTGCAGGCCAGTGTTGGTGCTTACCTAATTTCAGAATTGTTATTTGAACTGTACGTTGTATATGGAAGAAAACTTACCTTAGTGTAGAGCTTTACTGTTTGCATTCAAATACTCAGCATCCTGCTGGTTTTCCTGAAAGAAAGCCAGCTAAAGGGGTTTTACTCTTCTGAGTAGCAACAAATCCTTTTCTGTTTTTCCCTGAAGGGAAAGTTGCTCTCTGTCATCAGCCTCTGTTGACTCAGAGCAACTTGATTCTTCTTTAATTTGTATATCCAAGAATGTATATAATTTAGCCTGGAATTTTAATTTGCCATTCCCAACAGTAAGCTTAGTGTTACGTAATAAAAACCAAACTTTGTATCCTTCTTATGGTTTTATTGCAAAAAATTAAACATAATGTCATGATCTCATTATAATTTATTTAGAGCAAGTGATATTGAGTTGTATATTTGAAAGATAAATGGACAGAAGATGGCTGTAGGCTGTTAGTGCTTTTCTCATTGTTCCCAAGGCTGGAATACTACTGCTGGCCAAGTTGACAAAATGGGATTTTAGCAATGTGGAGCAGGATTTGAGCAGAGGTTAAAAATAACCAAAGTGCAAGATTGATTTTAATCCTTTTTCTTCCTTGTACTTTTCTTTTTAGGTGTGAAGGGTGATTTTTATAGAAGAAAAAGGTGTAGTGGTGTAGTTTCATTTAACTTTAGGCATTCTAGTTGCATTACTACATTTCTCTGCACTTTTAATATAGTGAATAGGTTCACCTTACAATGGAAATAGAGGAAAAAAGTACTTAACACATTGCCAAGAACTAGAGAAATATAACATTTCTATTAATAAACTCGTGGTGAACTCAATTTAAAAATACCTTCCTAGCAAATACATTCATATTTGGAATACATAGATGGTAGTGCCAATGGCTTGAGAAAAAACCGTAACAACGACAACGTTGGTGAAACATTGAAAACTTAGCACTTCTTGTAATCCAGAAATTAGAAAAAATAGCAAGAAATAGATGCAAAATGCAAATACTTGTACTGAATTAAATTTTTCCTGTGGCTGTACGTCTTACAACCCGTTGTCAGGTTTTTAGACTGTTCTTAATGGAAAAGAGAGAGGCTCCTGCCCACAAAACCAGTTTTTAACAGTTTACTGATAATCATGCTGCAGATGCACAAAAAAAAAAATTCTAGTGGATAGTGTCAAACTGTTATATTGAAATGCAATATTTTTCTAGGTTCCAAAGTAAGATTTTCAAGTGTGATACCAAAAGAAGTAACAAAAGTGAATGAATGTGTTATTTTTTCTTTCTCCTTTGATTTTTAGCGAAGCTTCCTGGGCTGTGCAACTTTTAGAGTAGGAGATCTGGTGAAGTCAAAGGAGCAGCAGTTGACCCTTGCCCTCAGGTAAGTGTTTCGCTCTGTTGTAAATCATGGTGAGTTGTTAACCCTTGGCATTTCTCATCCAAAGAAAGGGAACAAAGCTGCGGAAGGGTCTGGAGCACGAGTCAGGTGGGGAACAGCTGAGGGAGCTGGGAGTGTTTATCCTGGAGGAAAGGAGGCTCAGTGGGGACCTTATCACCCTCTACAATTACCTGAAAGGAGCTGTTGTGAGGTAGGGGCTGGTCTCATCTCCCAGGTAGAAGTAAGAGGACAAGAGAAAACGACCCCAAGTTGCACCAGGTGTGGTTTAGACTGGATATCAGGAAAAAAATTCTTCACATGAGAGGTTGTCAAGCACTGGAACAGGCTGCCCAGGGAAGTATGGGGGTCACCATCCCTGGAGATATTTATAAGGCATGTAGATGTGGCCCTGAGGAACATGATTTAAGATGGACCCAGCAGTGCTGGATTAATGGTTGGACTTGATGCTCTTAAAGGTGTTTTCCAGCCTATACAATTCTATGATTGCTGCTTGACTGTGTTTTAAACTCCATGTTCCATCAGATAAATTAGATGTCAACTTGAAGTGCCTCTAATTCTGCCATGCATGATGTCAAAATTAAACAGCAAAATTAAATATCAACCCTATAACCTGGAGCTTCCAGGTGCCAGATTAGAAAAAGTAATGTTATAGTATGATAACCTATGGAAGAGTTGCAGGGAACTTGGCATAGGGAATATTCATTCAAAGTTTCCTTTAGAAAGCAGCACAAGATTCTCAGTTTTGTTTGGTGTGTGTGGTTTAAAGAATTAACAGTGTACAGTTTGGTTTATTTACTAGGCATGTTTAAAGAAGGTGGCCCTAATTATTGAAGGTGTCTCTTCATGTGAAAATACCTGTGCTCTCCTAAACTCATTGTTATATGCAGCCATACTGAAATTGTGGGGGGTGTGACATAAAACTCTAACCAGTGACAGGATACAGAGCTGCAAAAGGGTCAGAGACAATGTTCAGTACCCAGGGCTGGGCTGAACAGATACATCTTAAAGCTGTGCACTGAAGGAAAAAAAAAATCATTTATCACTCCTGATACTGTCTTGCATGGCTTTAGATAAATGAAGATACCAATCAAAACCTTTTGAAGGTTAGGTTTTAGGTGGTGATTTTCAGAATAAATTCATTGGACTTTATATAGTGCAGGGATTTTATCAAGCTGATTTTTGCAAGTGGAGGCTTGCAATAAGGAGGCTTATTTGGGTTTACTGGGAAGGTACAGTTAAGCTTCACAAACTACAAAGTGTGTGTCTGCAAAGGCAACATTTCGGGAAGCAAGAAGTTGTGACTGGGAGAACTGAGACATGGTGTGTGCTGTGCCTGGGATGTTGTACATAGGTGCTGTGGGAAAGTTGTGTTACATTTGTTACCCAAGCACAGGAAAACAGCCTTAATTTTGGTTAAGGAGCTAAATTTGACCCATTCAAAGATTTTTTTCAGAACTGGAAACTTCTTTAAGTATTTTGGCACCTGTCTTCCTATTTCAACACGAGTAGTTGTATATGAGTGTGTAGTTTACAGGGCACACTTAACAAAATACTTTGATTTTAATTTCTCCCAAACAGAAGATGCCACGCCTAACAAGGAGATAACTTTGTCTAACAAAAATATGATTAGATAAAATGTCAACTGACTGTCCCCTATGGGAATCGATTGCTAGGTAAATGAATTCTAGCTTAGTGATTGTAAGAATCTATTCTTACAGGAAATCAAGTTGTCTTTAGCTCTTTGGGATAAACTTTGCTTCCCTAATTGACATACTGAAAATCTGATCTGAAAGATTGCCTCCAACAGGTAGCACAGTAATTGACAGAATAGAAAGCATCAGGACATTTTCATAGTAAGTATTTTGTATTTCAGCCATCCAATTTGTAATCAAAAAGTTAGGATGGAAAACTCATAAGAAATAGATGAAAATTTTGCTTTTAATTAATATTTTTAGTCTTGGTTGTGCTCTTTGTTCAGCTAACACTACAAGACAAATATACCAATTAAATTAATTTGCAGATACATTAAATGGTAGAGTTTATTCAGTTGGATATTTTTTTAAGAAAAAAAATCCTAACCTCTCAAAAGTGTGACTGTTTTCTGATTATGGCTATTTGGCAGCAGAAAGTCAGTAGAAATTATCCACATTTCTTCAATATCAGTTTAAACAGAGCAGTCTACTAATTTAAGCATGCTTTGCTCTAATCACCCTGAGGTATTAGTGCCTCTCAGGAGGATAGAGGATGTATCAAGGGACTTGTCAGAGCATGAAATTCTGTTTAATTCTTGTTGATATTCTTTGGATGGGAGTTTATCAGGGAGTGCCTGTGATTGAGATAGTCCTTTGTTAGATTTAAAGTAGATTGAAGGACCCGGAAATTACTCAGTGATGCGCCCTGCAAAGATTGGTGTAATTATAGAATCTGGTTAATTTTTAACTGAGGTACAATGTAACAATATAAAAGTGTTTTGAAAGGAAGATTTTTGTGGTTTTCTGTTGTTCTGTGTAGAGCTANTTTTTTTTTTTTTTAAGTTATGTCTTTCCACTGTCTTTCTGAGGTACAATATAAAAGCGTTTTGAAAGAAAGATTTTTGTATTTTTCTGTTGTTCTGTCTAGAGGTGGCATGTGTCTACAAGTTCTTACTGTTGAGACACTCTGCTCTACTTTTCCATTTTCCTATCATTGCACTCTAGTAGTGATTAGGGACACAAGTTACAAAACCTCTGCAAAAGAAGGTTTTATTTTGATTGTCCTTTCTTCTCCATGAAGGTGCCCTAAACTGGTGGCTGAGTGCATCTGGTAGATCTGTGAGTGTTTAATCATCAAAAAATGAAAAGGTCGATTTGTAGAATTACTTCAGTGTACACAACTGATGTTGGTAGAGGGATTTAGTTACTAGAGATTTCAGATTGAAGTTTCCAATATGGAATTTATAAAAAAGAGAGATGCTTTCTATAGACTTGCATGTTTCATTTTGCAATGATAATACAATGCCACTTGCTTTCAGCTTTCTCATACAGATGTGATGATGAATGGCATAAAATGGGCTGTTGAATTAAACAAAGGTGTTTTTCAGGAGGAGAATGTGTCTTAATATCGACTATATGATATAGTATGTCCTATTCAAAAAATAAAATCATGACTATTT
>VXBN01009769.1:95150-108467 GCA_013397395.1 Sinosuthora webbiana | reverse complement strand
AAACTTTAAAGGGTATAAAAAAACTTTATTGAACTGAAAGAAAAGAAAGAAAATAAGAATCAGAATAAAACCTTCAGAAGTCTTTTACTTGTGCCACAACCTTCGTTTCTTTCCCACTGACAATGTACAGAGACGAAACCTGGGACTTAAGTCACTTTATCACCTCTAAAATAGTCTTTCATCAGTTCTCTTAAGGAGAGGAGTCTCTTTTGCTATGTTATGGAGACTTCTCCACAAGAAACAGTTATCTTGTGCCTTCAATTTTCATTAATAGCAGCTGCCCAGAAATCTGCAATCAGGACGTCCCTCCCATCTCATGCAGTGTTCACACAGCTGTGTTCATGGGCCATGTCAAACTTGGGAGGTACTATTTTGAGGATGAGCTGTTGAAAAGTAAAGGTTCTCTTCATCTATCTGTGAAATCATCTTCATCTCTAGGAACAGAAGTCTTCTTCTTTTTTCCCTGGGGGCAGAGGCTCTTCATCACTCTCATCTTCCTCTCTCTGTTTAAGCTTCTCCTGAGATCACAGCTAGTTCAACATTTACTTGCTTCAACGTGAATGTCTTTGCTCATGTCTGCAATTTGAACACTTCCTCTCCTCATGCTGTTTTCATGAATGAAAAGGATATTCTAGTGTATCACAGTCCATCACCATGGCCTTAGAAAATAATTTCAGTCGAAGACTAAGGCATCTTCTCATTCTCCCCTCATCTGGGACCTGACTCCTTCTTCACTGACATTGGTGTCTTCATGTTGTCTCTCTGCACGTCTTCACTCTGTCCTTTTCTCTCACTCGAGAGAGAATCAATGTTCTGCAAGTTTCATCTGTGCAATGAAAGAGTTAATATCTCACCGGGGCCTGCAGAGGGTCATTGATGGTTTCTGCAAGGCAGTGGCCAAAGCAGTCATGGTGGTAGCTTCAAGCCGTGCTTTGGCAGGATGTCAGGGGCCCGGCTAGAGCAGCCACAGCCGTTTCCCACCACATGGCCAGGCTCAGGCCCATACTATGTTTAATTCCAGCTGAAGCCCAGCCTGACTGCGCTGGTGGGAGGGAAGCAGCCCGGTGACAAGATGTTAACAGCCCCTGGGGCCAGTCTGGCCGGGATGGGGCCCAGTGGGCTCCCTGGGAAGGGTCCGGCCCCTCAGCAGGGCCCACCCAACCCGGCCTGGCCACACAGAGGAGGCGGGCCGGCCTGTTACCTGTTCCTAGGCCAGAAGAAGAGACTTTTTCCAGGCTTGTTTGTCTTAAGATATGAGTCTCACAGAGGCATATTCAACTCTTTAATTTGTTTAACAGGTTGTCAGTATTCAGACTAGCCACTGAGTGGTTTTGTCAGGCATGGAGGAAAGTGCTAGCAGCTTCTCTTAAAAAAATCACTTCCATGGGTGGCTTCTTCCCTCCTCACCAAATGTCAATTAATGCAAAACCAGCAGGCATGGTATTCAAATTGTTCAACTAGAAGCATTTCATTGCATAGGACTCTAATTCTAGCCCATTGTAGTGGAGCAGTGACTCTGTTTCCACAAAAGCAAGGAGAAAACCTTATGCAAATGATTTCTAGCATTTGCTCTAGCATTTTTCTACATTTTATTTTGTTATTTCAGTGAAAACTACAAGTCTAAATCAGAAATACAAGATGAAAAAGGGCACTTGCTACTGTGATTTTTCTTTCGTTCCAAATATAGCTTATTTGTTTATATGTATTGTCATATACGTTAATGACTTTTTAGAAATCCGCTGTACTGAACATGTCTTGGGGGAGAAGTGACAGCATAGAATAATGATACGTAATTCACATTTATAAGTGTCTAAATATGTTCAGAATGAGCTCTAGAAAGTTTTAAGCACAGGGCACAGCTTGGAATCAATTAAACAGTTTTAATTAAGTCAATCTTCTTGCTTTTTTTTCCTTTTTTTCACTTGAGTGTCACTGACATTTCATACAGGGTACCAAGAAGCACAAAGTATGCCTGAGTACCAGTTAATATATGTATATGGTTATTATATTTTGTCCTAGAACATCTTAATTAATTTGACATGTATACATTGTAAATCTATATCCTTGCATTCAGTTAGATTCATTCCACTGTTGTATTAATGCATGCCAGTCCAATCAAGTAGCCAGAATATTACAAGGCTTCTCTTTAGTTAATAGAACACTAATGCGATGTTCGAATTGGCATGGAATTAGGTCTCTGACAAAAGCTTTAGGTGCCAGTCCAAGTGATGGCTTGCTAATTAAATGTCAAAATGTCATTAAGACCTTGAGAACTAGACCTGATTCATAAAGCTTTTTCCAAAAAAATGTTTCAAGTGTTGGAAGCTGAAAAGAATTAATTGAATGAAGAAAGAGAACTTGTCTTCCTCTAAAACAAGTAGATTTATATATTGCTTTGTTTCCATAAAAGAGTAGTTGTCCATACGTGACTGTCTTTATACTGTTCCAAATCACTCTCTCAGTTTTACTTGTAAGCAAGATGTGCAGGTAAATTAAATCATGGTTTGGTTTGGTTTTTGTTTTTGTTTGTTTGTTTGTTTTTCTTTTTTTTTTTTTTTTCTTTTTCTCCCCACAAGTGAAATAGTGCCCAGAATGATGTAAAGGTAGTGAAGAGTCCATGTGACAGTCTGGTATGCATGCAGCAAGGAAGACCTGAAACTAGTTGTAGTGACAAAGCCTGGTTGTAATTCACTGTTTTCTAATTTAGAAGTCTCAGGTGGTTTAGAATATTTTAACTTGTTCGTAAAATACTGGAAGATGTGTCTACCTTCAAGGTATCACTGCTGCCATGGCTGTTTTATTTTTGCTCTCTGCCAGTATGTTAACTCTTGTCTTAAAAGTCAACTGCTCTGAATGTGGGTGGCTTTGGAAAGTACTTATCTGCTACTTCATTAGACAGTGTCTATTGTTTGAAAATTTTCTGACTAGTGACATAGAAGTGATGGAGTTCTTAAGAATGCAAGTAATTGTGTGGGCAGTTTGCCACGTGGTTCAATGTTTGAAGAAGAACTGTCTATTTTATTCAATCTATGTTCCTTTAAGTTTACTGTATCATTTCTGAGCATGGATGGATAGTGCTTTTCATCATTCTTGCCTCTGTTCTGAATTTTCTGAGTTCTAAATATAATTATATTGCTCCAGTTCTATAGAAGCCCCATAAGCTTCAGAACTGCTTTATGTTGCGGAAACCTCAAATCCTTACAAAGACACAATTTTGGTGCTAAAGCAATTCTGCTGCTCATAGCCTGTAGTGCAGAACACTACCAGGCACTTGGACTGGTAGTCCAGTGTCTTGGGCAGTAAGGCTGTCATGAGCCTGTCATTTGGCAGCATTTGCTCTTCAAGAAAGGAAGGGCAAAAACCAGTAAATACAAGAACCTCAGGAAAAGTGTCAGCCAGATGTACACCAGAAAACCCCTGCTCTTGTAGCTCACTCAGTGAAGTCATGCTGTGATTCCAGCCTTTTTTGGAAGTGCTTGGACATAGTGGAGTGGCCATGTGCTGTCAAAGGTGCTGTCCCACCCTTCTGTGTGGTGGGTGCACATCCAGGCACGCAGGGGAAGTTCTGGTCGAGTTGCTCATCCAGGTGACTTTAGTCACCCCTGTGTGTGATAACATGATGAATGACTGCCATGATGCGAATGTCACACAAAATTTCCAAGTGTCTGATCACAAGATGGGGCAAAAACAAATCAAGTAAAGCAGAAGAATAAAGTGAGACTAGAGAACAGTTTATTCGTAGTCTTGAATAAGAAAATTTCAATTACTGTCTATTGTGTTTCTGGAGAAGGACTTTGGTTTTCTGTTTGAGTGACAAAAGGGATTTTGTCAATGGCATGGGATCTCTTCTATTGTTTCTTCCTTGTTAGAATGAGTATTGCCTACTGTGAAGATTTCTGCCTTTCTCTTGCCACCTGGGGTCATGAGCTTACAAAATTAACTCCTTCAGTATTGTGGGAAATACTTAAAGTTCTTGAGCTCTCAGCTTACCTTGATTTTCAGGCATTAAGTTTCCCTGCAAGACTTCTCTATTTGGAATTTTTCTTTGTGTAGAAAGAATATATTGTTTGCCAAGGTTTTCTTGGGCTTGCTCAGTTTACTTGGGTTTATGTGGCAAACTTTAAACTTGCTAGTTTGAGTTTTAATATTAAAATACTACAAATTACTTTTAGCAAGGGATTCAGTACTTGATTAGAAACACATACATTTATAAGAGAGTCATGGATCAGTGAAATGCAAATCCATGCTGAGAAGGACTGTTTCTGTCAAGTATGACTAAGGGCTGATATTCTAGCTGACTTGCACTGGAGATTTTTAAAAATACAGTCTTTTCACTTAAGATTGAAGTATTTGGGTTATGTATTAGGAGGAAAAGTAGTCTTCTAGTACACTTAGTGATGGAGTGCTTTTATAATACTGTTGTGATTAATTAAAATTTTCCCTTCCCATGGCTATAGCTACTGGAATATAACATGTGAAGTACACCAGTCATGTTAGTTTTTTAAATTGTTACCTCTTAACCTGGCTGTTTCTATAGAGTTGCAACATTATATACTTTAGTGATGCAATTCTGACATGGGTTCTAAGATTTAATCAGTGGAATTTAAGTATTTGGTTAAGTAGCTGGTGACCTCGGATTCAAGCTGGGAAGAGAAGTTGGCACTGAAATACGTATTCTATCTAGATCAAGGAATTTCTCCCTTCTCAGTTTATGACAGACTTAAATGTGGTTTTTCTGCACTTTTACTCTACTGACGCTTTATTTGTTCTAGGCATGGATGTCAGTCCTTTTCTTCAACTGCTTTTTCCCAGTACTGTACTGAAGTAACTTGGGTAGTGGTAAATTTTCAATCATAGCAGTCTCAGATGCTGGATTTGTTACTTTGAAGATGCATGATGATTTCCAAGGTGATGAATGGCCCGAAGGGCAGGTTTTTGTGGCTCCTAAAAATGTGGATCATGGAGCATTGAAGCTACATGTGTAGACCTTGGTACTGGAAGCAGCTTGTCTAGAAATACAATGAATATTTCAAATTTGTATTCCTTTTCTACTCTGCAGGTAGATAAATTTTTAAAAAGTATTCATGCTGCTTGAATACCAGGCAGAGCAGCTTATGCTTGAATTTTTATCCCCTATTAGCTATTCAGCAAGCTGTACCTTCATTATCAGGAGAATATATCATAAGATATTATAGATTTCTCAGACTTTTATAAAAACACTTCCCTCTCCAATGAACGGAAGAATGTTTTTTCCACCTCACTAGTGTTACTGAAATAAAGATTTAATTTAAGATTTAATTTTTAATTTCAGATTTAAATATTTAAAGATGCCATTCATTCAAAACCCCAACAGAAAAATGTAACTCCCGGCACCCACACCAGCAACACATATTTTGAATTGAAGCTGTGTATTTTTAACTTTCTATAAACTGACTAAACTGTATGCCAAATGAGGAGGGGGAAACAATTAGTATGCCACCATTGCCTAGAGGCTTGTACAATAGCAATTCCCTAAGGGGGTGAGACCTAAATCATCCAATGACTCATTTTTATGGTGAATAATAAGCTGAAGAGAGTAAGAATGCTTCCAAATCAAAAGCTAACCTGAAATATGACATGAATCATTTTTTGCAATGATTAATATGGCAGTGAGCAGAAAAACTGCCTGTTGGCCAGGTGTCTTGGAGTGTTTTGCCACGTGAAAGCACAAGTCCATTCTTGTCCTGGTTTTCAGCTGAGATAGAGTTAATTTTCTTCCTTCTGCGGGAGTGCTGCCTCCCGCAGCAGATCATCTCTGCATGCACAGAAATGAATTAATGGAGAAGTTCTGCATTGGTCCTGAGAAAGGAGCTGGGGGATTTTCTTTCTTAACCTTACCAAACAATCAGTGTTGTGGTCTGAGACTTGATTATAATTATTCCAAGACATTATAACTATATGCACACTGCAAGGAATTAAATTCTCACCTCATTAACTGAACTGTAAACTTTAATACATTTCAGTCTTGGAGTGGATCCTAGCATTGTTCCATGTGACCCTTACATTAGAGTCTGTAGAACAGTAAAAGTTAGTATTTTTTCAAATATCTTGTCTCAACTTGTGGGCTCAATTAGGGTATGTATTCTATCTAGATCAAGGAATTTCTCCCTTCTCAGTTTATGACAGACTTAAATGTGGTTTTTCTGCACTTTTACTCTACTGAACTTTTGTGGTTTGATTAACTGCAGCAATGCCTGGAAATTCATTTCCAGTTTGTCTGATCTGTGGTCATGGATCTCTTTAAATGTACGACACTTAAAAATATTTTCAGTATACAGTGATAAAAAACAGCCTATCTTTTTTCTAAACCAGCTAAGCTGTACTCCTTAAATCATACAGCATAAATCTTCCTTGACAAGACATTTTTATTTGTGGTCTTTTTTCAAACTCTCTAGTAATTACTTTTATGTACTGAAATGTGGATTTTTAAAATTATTTTTGAGTATGATATGTGTCCTCAGATTCCTTGCCAACACTTTATCTTGTAAATTATAGATTTTTTAGATTGATTTGATACGGTTGTCCTGTTGTAGCTAAGAGCCTCTAAGGCTTGAGCCTTAATTTTAAGTGTTCAAAAGATTATAATTATGGTGTGAGAACTCACAGCCATGACTTAGCAAGATCTTTGTGTTTCTAGACGTTGTCATAGCCTTTGGTAATGCAGTGGGTTTTGTCTCTAGCTGGAACTTCTTAAATCTTAGTAGACTTGGAGAATGGTCATGGTTAATGTATGTTTTTTGGAAAAGGTCATTTCTTACAGGACTCCACAAAAATTAAATTTCACTCCTTTTCAATACCAATGGCAAAAAACGTGTTGATGACCCTTAGCTATATAGATGACCTGCAGCTAACTGATTTATTACTACTAAATGTCAGAATGCTTACAAGACATCAGCTCTTGAATTAAGAACATCTGGTTCAAACCAAACAAAGGGAGGACTGAAAAGAAGATTGTGGAAAAAAAGGTAAATATTTCACTGCTAGAGCTTCCATTTGTCAGAGTGGTGTAGAATTCTGGGATGCTCCTGGGCACTATAAAGCTTATATAACCATGTAGCATCCATCTTTCAGCAGGGACTTCTGTCAAGCACAGTGTAACAGGAAACTGAATCGGACCATCCACTTGCACGTGCAGTCATCCATGTGTCATGTGAGTACTGTGACTTCTTATGGTTAATGCTGAGTATGAAGAAGCAGCAAAATAGGGCTTTATCTTGTAACCAAGGCCACTGCAAGTGTTCTCCAAGTGTGCACTCAGTGTAGATCTGCCATCAGACAGATCCAGAGTCTGACACCTCCTAAGAAACATCAGAAAATATACTGGTTTTTACCTTTCTTTAAGTCTATTTCCTGGTCTATGGCCCAGTGGGGAAAAGAGAAAATGTATGAATGAAAAAAAGTCCTCTAGGAATAACCTTTCATCTTAATTTTCAATAAACTGACTAAACTGTGTGCCAGATGAGGAGGGGAAAAAATTAATATGCCACCATTGCCTAGAGGCTTGTACAATAGCAATTCCCTAAGGGGGTGAGACCTAAATCATCCAATGACTCATTTTTATGGTGAATAATAAGCTGAAAAGAGTAAGAATGCTTCCAAGATATCCTGAGGTATGCCAACCAAGGGCTTTTATACTGAAGATGTTCAGCCTTCAATACCATTAACAGATTACTGAAACAGAATTACAGATGGGCTAAAAGGTGCCATTACAAGTTTTCAAATTCACTGGATAAGCAGTTGGAGTGAGTGGGTTGGCACATACCTACACAGTCTGGTCAGTGGGGTATGCTGCACTTGAATGTCACTTTTATCTGATCACTGTGAGTTCACTTTCTGGACATTACAGACAAATGACAAGATTCCCAGCTCACATCTCTAAAATCAGCTTCCAGTTTCTTCAAAGGTTGTGCTATTTAGTGGATTGAATAAGCACCATCCATGAAGCAAGAAGTGAACATTACAATATGCAGATACAGTAAACTACCAAACAAGCCTGAAAGAGCTACAGCAGAGGAAATGAAGTGATATAATGCCAGGATAGTGTGATGTTCTTAATTACTGGATGAGGAAATCGTAGGTAATGTGACACAAAGTTGTGTCAGGGTGGTATTTATTATATAGCTGAGATAGAAGAGTGGATGGTGAAACACTGGATTAACGTTTTCTAAACAAACTCTTCATTATTGCTTTACTGTTTTTGGAAAATGTGACTAATATTGCAGACTGGCCCATGGCGCCTCACTAGAGCTAACAGATGTAAGGAAGGAAGCAGTAGTTCTCCTTGAATTTTTTTTTCCAAGCAAGAAAGCTTCATGCAGATGGAGAAACTTAGTGAGAGGGAAGAAAGTATGAGTGGGAGATGCCCCAGAGAGCAGACTACTTCTAGACAAAAGTAAGGAATTGGCAAACAGTAGAGAGCATTAAGTAGTAAAAGATTTAAAGAGCAAGTGATGTATTTCTGTACCTCTGACTTAAGTTATGAAATAATTAAACAAGCTTGCATTTTTCTGCTTTTCTCATTTAGCTTATGATACATGTCTGTGAGGTAGTTAATTGACCCCTGTGAAAGACAGACCTTGTCACTGCTTGTGGAAAAATCTTCTCAAGTTCAGGAACTGGTAGCACAACTTCCTGGGGAAAAAAATAAGGAAGTGGAATTTAGTACATTCGTATAGTAGAAAATCTGTTCTCACTACAGAAAATTCCTGTCTGTTTTTGTAGGACTACCACATGTGTTCTGGATGATGATGCATTGGGAACAATGACAGTTCTTTTCTTCACTCTTTCTTCATCTGCATGAGAAAGGCATTCCTTTAGGTTCTTGATCCTCAGCAAGCCTTTTTCTGATGACCTTTCTAATTGGAAGTTCCTACAGTTGGGGAAATAATATGCATTATATCTGAGAGAATTTTGATGGAGAATGCAGGGCTACAGCTCTTAATGGCCAAAACAGTGATATTAATGCCAATGGGAGCAAGTTATGAGTTTTCTCAAGTGGGTATATACAAACTTCCACTGGTCCTGGTCACATGGTAAGAACAGGCCTCAGAGGAAACCAGGTCTTTGTGTGGTAGTGAGAGATGTGAATGTACCTTCACAGTACTAAAGGAAGTAAGAAACAAAGAGAATGTTCAGCTTCATTGATTTTTTTCCCATGAAGAATTGAAAGGCACAAGACAACCTTTGATTACAGCAGTTGCTAAAATTTATCAAGTCCTATGTTGAGATGCAGCTTTTACCTATGTAAAACACATGTGAAATGTCTTCATTTCGTTAATGAAATCTGTAAAGTACCACCTTTCTAAAAAGTGCAGTCTAACACACAAGTCAATGCCTAAATCTTGCACTAGAAAGTTCTGAAAGCAAGACCTCAGCAGCACTATTGTTTCACTTTTGCAAGTAATGCCAAAATAGTTCCTGGCACCAGAGAGAGAATTTAGTTCATTACCCAACCACTCCCCGCCCAGGGTTTCTGAGGTAGGTAGTTCTGTGCATGTTCAATGACTAATAATGAAATATCAATCACTTTAAATATAATAAATAGTGAAAAGCTTGTAGGGAGAAGAGTATTGCTGCAGAGGGTGAGGTTACAAAGGTTGAGAGAATTGTCCCATTTATGAGCCAGCTATCTAAAACCAGAAAACCTCTTGCATTTTTGTGACAGCTTCAGCTGGTCTGTAAGCTGCACAGGTAATTTGGCCATAACACACACCAATTTGACCAGCCTAGCTCGTTAGCGAGTAGAAGTAAACAAGTCCCTGCGTATAATAATAATAGGTCAGATTCAAGTTCAAACAGGGGACCTCAGCCAATCCCTTTGAACCATGAATGCAGCCATATCATTGGCCAGTGAGCTGGGCGGAGTTAAGACCCTTAACCAGTCATGTATGTAGGCACAGGAAATTTGAAGCCCTTATAAGAGGGAACTCCCAACAATAAACTTCGGCTGTTGCTGCATGATCTTGGTGTGTTCTTGTCACATTCCTTTCTCCAACATCAGCGACACATTTTCTGTTGAAGTAGTCATGATCTTAGGAGGCAGATAAATACTTTGAGGAATGTACTTTATGTTTTTAAAAATTTAGACCTTAATCTACTCAGAAATTCTAACTAGCACTGCTTGGTAGTGGGTTGTAACAGTTAAGGATAATTTTATTTGGTCTCAAAATGTATTTTTATAAATGCAGTGGAAAACACCACATAGATTGAATCAAAAATTGTGTTAAAAATATTGCCAATTCCATTTCTGGACCTAAATTCCCATCTGACTGTTTGAGGATGCTGGGCTGAGTAGGCTGCAGGGATCTTGTCCAAAATCTTGGAAGTAATTTGAAACTGAACAGGTATCTTTAGATACTAAAATTTTCTGTCCTTTGGATTAGATAGGTTACATGGATTAATGCAGAGATTTGAGTCTTCTAATAGATTTTAAAGGGTGGGTTTATGTAATATCTTGCAGGTGTTGCTAAGTCTTTCTTGGTAATGGTTTCTTTCAAAGAACAAAAAAGTCATCTTGTTCCATCTGCCAGATAGAAAATAACTAGCCAAACCTAAATTTAGTCTAAAGATTTTTCCTGTACATTTCTTCTTTTTTCCTGAGACCCTGACCTTTTTTTTTTTCCTCCTCAAACAGTGTTTTGTTGGTGTCAGTTTTATTAGGAAAATCCAGTACTGCACATAGAAAGCAGTTTTGAGGGAATATATTCACCTATTTAGCAGTGGTTTGACATCACTGGAAGATGCAATATGGGAAGGGTCAAAGCATGCTGTTTATTAAACTGAATTTCCCTTAATACTGGATTTTGCTGCAGAGGCAAGTCCATTTGACACAGACCATAAGATGCCATGTTTATGAAATGATAACAGAATGGGTGTTCCTGTGAGGGAGGAAGGGAAGGCTTTTACCCTCCCACTCAGCTGTCATCTTGGCAGAAAGCATTAAAGAATTTGTGCTTCTGCTTGTTCTGCAAATAAATGTGGGGCTTCAGGCTACAGAGCAATGAATTTGCTCAGATTGAGACTCCCCGACTCAAAGGGTTAAACAGTACCAGGAGTAGCAAAAATCTTTTCACTTAGTGGGAACTAGAGTTAGTTTTTCAGAGCTGCAGAAAATGCACTGTGGGGTATGTAAATGAATATATTATGTAGCCTTCCATCTTTAATACAACTGGTTTGGGTTCTAGAAAATTAACTGTACTTCTGAAAGCTTAGTTTTTCACTTTTAAGTGTGGTATTTAGCTTAAAAGTACATAGCATTTCAGTTTCTTTAGTTCTTCGGTGTCATCTTTGCACACGTAGTCATTCCAGACTGTGTGGTGTGTGCCACTTCTGAACACTTGCCGCTCTTTGGTTTTAAAACTATTACTGGAACAACCTGATTTGGTATAAAGCTACAACTCCTATGGCAACAACTTGCCAACTGATAACACAGGTGTTGAATGGTGTGTATTTATTTGAATGTACACTTACGCTCACATAAAGAATTTTAGTATGAAGAGAGCTTTACAATAACAACTGGGAGAGCATTTGGGTTTGCTTTTCTGAGGGGTGGAGCTCCCTCTTAGTGCTCCTCTTAGTGCTGACTAAGGTATCAAGTAAGATGGCTTTAGGTCTAACGCCTAGCTAGGTTCTAAATTTTGAACCTGTTAAGAGTACTGTGACAATTTGTTACAGCTGAGGGGGGATGAACTTGGTTGTTGTGAAATGGAATCAAGTGGATCATAAACCACCATAAACCATAGGATGTCAACAACTACTGTAATTTATAGGAGCTTTATAGCAAAAAATCGTAAAACGTGGAACACCCTTGACTAATGGCCCATTTAACTTTGGCTTAAAGTGTTTTACCATAACAGCTGAAGTGACAGTACCTCTGCAGTTAGCCTGAGTGGTGAAGTGAGAGAGAATTTTGTGCAAAACTATCCTGAAGGTAGCAGATGACATATCACACATTCTCTTAATGGTAAAGATGTTTGATAAAAGGATATCAGGTAAAGAGCATCTTTTCTGAGTGTGGATTGTTGCCTACTCTAACTAGAAAAAGGAGGTGTGAGGAAACAGCTGAAATGAAATTAGTAGCGTTTAAGTAATATGTGGTGCAATTGCTTGCATGCATGCACAGGCCTGCAGTACCTTTAATTTCTTCCCAACTGCGAGGTTCCTACATGTCTGCTTGTCTCATGCAAATCAAAAATATTATTATAGGTTGAATGAAGGATTATAAAAAGGCGTATCAGGATACATGTTTTTAATGAGTTACCTATCCTTAAGTCCCCTTGTATAATCATATAACTCCATAATTTATGTAACATACCACAGGGAAGGGCATTGTTCTGCTCTGTGTGAGGAACCGTTGCACCTTTTCAGATATCTTCTATCATGCCCTATTTTGTTGAGATGGGTTGCACTGCCCATAGATCTATTCTTGAACCATTCTAGGGGTTTAAAGAGGTTTAATATTGTGCTGTTTCTGCAAAGCTGACTTTTATATCAAAGATTTTTAAAGATTCCTACAGAACCTCTTATATAGATAATTGTTTTTTAAAGTGAAAAACACAAACACGTGAAATATGGCTTAATTTCTGCTGTCTTTTAGATTTCAGTAGTGTGCTTCTGAGAGGTGTTAAGTCATCCTCATGAACACGTAGTTACATCCTTACCTTTGGAGAGAGATAATTTCTGGAAGGAGATTATAAACAGTTTCGTAAATTGATTTCTTGCACAAATTCATTTGTCTTTTAGAATTTTCCCAACTGGTATCTGTTGTTCTCATTTAACATAGCTTAAATGTACGTATATTAGATTTGTTATTAAGCTACCAGGTAGCCGTAGTAACTTCATATCTGAAAAGTACATGAAAACAGTGTTTTAGTGAACCGCAGAGAAATCTGAGATACCCTTGAATGACACGCTTCCTGCTGCGTTTTTAATAAGCAATGTATCAAATTATTTCTAGGTGAGCTGTAGCAGCTTTAATGGTAGTACATGCAGAACCTCGTTCATTTTTACATGAAGAATGTAAAATGTTCTGTTTTGGGCAGGCGGGTGAATGGCGGCGGCGGCCAGGAGCCGGCCGGGTGCAGCCCCGCCGGCATTGTGCAGCGCGCCTTCGGTGTCCGGGCGCTCGGGCAGCGCCGGGAGCGCGCGCGGAGCTCCGCCCGGGGGCGGGGNCGGGGCCGGGAGCTGGCGCGGGGATGGAGGCGCGGCGGCCGCGGCCATGGGGTGAGTGCAGCGACGGTGGCGGCTTCCTGCGCGGACGAGGCTCGCCGCGCCAGGGAC
>VXBN01009769.1:0-94978 GCA_013397395.1 Sinosuthora webbiana | reverse complement strand
AAAGCCCTGCGGAGCCCCTGCGTGGGTTCCGGGGCCGGGAGGAGCGGGAGGAGGGGGGGAGCAGAGGGTAGGGGTCTCGGGACGGGCAGAGCCGCCCCTCGCGGGGCGGCGAGGCGCTGCCCGCGGGTGGCACCGGCCCGGCTTTGTTAGGGACGGGCGGCGGCGGCGCCTCCGCTGCCGCAGCGCGGGGGACGCGCGGGTGGGCGGCCGGCGGGAGCGCTCGGGGGGCAGCGCTGCGCCTTCGGCGCGC
This sequence comes from Sinosuthora webbiana, assembly GCA_013397395.1. NCBI lineage: Eukaryota > Metazoa > Chordata > Aves > Passeriformes > Sylviidae > Sinosuthora > Sinosuthora webbiana. The sequence continues at coordinate 94,728 of VXBN01009769.1, read as the reverse complement.
CCTGGGATCCGCTGACTTCTCACAGATTTATTTAACATCACAAAGAGGTGCTTGGGTCCGCGACTTAACCTGAATGCTGTGGGAAATCTTAATAAATTATGTATGAAGCAGTGGGTCCTTTCTTCCCTTTTGTCAAATACGCAGCTTTTATGCTAGTAATTAGGTCATTGCTAGCAGAGCGCTCCTTGCTTCTGCAAAAATGTGTTGCGATTTTTGGAGGACACATATGCTGCCAGATCATTTCATCCTGTTCGGGTTTCGTGTCAAGATACAATTCTTCCTGTTGAGTCACATGGAGGACCATGTCTGTGGGCTGTAAGGGGCATTTTTCGTTTGATAGGATTTACTTCTGAGGACCAGTAGGGCCCGGTTTGGACTTGATTTGGAGAGCCATACCCTAAAAATGCGTTTTAAAGACGTAGCAAGCACACAGCGTCTTAGTGTGCATAGAAGTATTTTCAGTAAATTTCAGTGCGTACCTGAATAGCACAATATAGATCTATTTCCGTTTTTAAGTGCTTCTTCCACCCTTTGGTTTGTTCTGTTGAAAATGCGTTTAAATGGTTTTTTTGTACTGTGTTTTTACTATTTCGTTCATTTTTTCTGTTATCTAATGCAGATAACAGTGATAATAATAATGATGAGTATTTTGTCAAGATTATAGTTCTTTGAAAATACACATAAGCATGTATACTGGAAAGCCATTTCCTGGAACCAGACTCTTCTGTATTTTTAAGGAGACTTGAAGTAACTGTTAAAATGCTCTTCTCCTTCTCAGTTCTGTTAAATAACAGTGATGCACAAAAAAGGTTTGATGAAGAAAAGTCTCAGTTTAAATACTTGCCTTATACATCCCCTCAAAACATTTTCTATATATACCATTATTTTTAGAACCATGAGTCTCCTGTCTTAACAGTGAGAGAGGCTTTGGATAATACTACATTTTAAAACATCACTTGAGAACTTCTATTTGGAATAACTGGTTTCAAAAGGTAAATTGGTGGTACTAGATATTTCTGCTTTGGCATTTTGAGTCTTCATTATAATTGCTTAAATGTTAAACAGAAGGTGCAGAGGTGTTTTCACCCCTTTTTTTCTAAAAGGAAAGAGAATGACAAAAGCACAGTAGTGGTTGTGATGATTATTATGGTGATACTTCTTCCTGTACGTTTTTAACTCTTAAATGGTATAATTCAGTGTAACCACTGTAGTAGTTCTGTAAGTCACACTCTTAAAATGGTAATTTGAATAAAAGATCACTTTTAAATATAATACTTTAAATTATGTATTGGTGCAAGCTTTCCTGAACATCATCCCTTAAATACTAAATGCTTGGTTATGATAAATGTTCTGATACATCTTGTCACAGTATGCCATTGTTCTATCAGCATGGAATAATGCAGCACAAGTTGGAAATGCATGTGGCTCCAATTGGTTCTCTTGGTCTCTAAATTCTTATGTTGGATTTCAATATGCATCTTAATTTAGTTGGTAAAATATTTATATTAATGACATGTGGTAAATTCATTTATTATCAGCGTGGCAAAATCCTGTTTAAAATAGGCCGTACTACTATGATGTGCTGCAGTGGTAGATCCTGTCCTAAAGACCTAGTTTCCACTATTGGTTTTCCAAAATTCATGCAGCACCTGTGTGATCAGGTGCTGATACATTTCCTGCAAGACAAATGGTCTTCTGGTCCTTAAAAGTGCTGAAGATGGCCCTTATAGTTGCCCAAGATGGAGAAATACTTACTTATTGTAAATTATTTTTATAATATATAACAGAATTTTTTGTAGTATGTATAATGTTTTTAATTGCAAGTGATTTATTTCACATTAATTGTCTTGAGTTTATGTTTTCAGGTAAAATAGGAAAGGAAATACCTGTCTCAGCTTTTTAAATAGCTTGAACTTTGTAGAATTGAATCATTAAAGATTACGAGAAATGTAAAAGTAAACAGGAGCAGGTCATGTGCAGTGAGGGCATACACAATTAGTCATGAATAACAAAGATGATCATCTTGAAGGATGAGTGTTCAGGCTTGTGAATCATTCCTGATCCAACTTAAGTTATGATTCAAATGATGTCTGGAGCGGTTTGTGTTCAATATAGTATTTAAATGCAAATCATGTTTCGAGTTTTCACAGTCATATTCTGAATACAGCATGACTAACCAGCTAAGGAACTTCCCAACCCAGAATTATAAAGGAAGAAGTGGGAATTTTTTTGACAGTGTAAAGAAGCTGAACTGGATGGTTCATAGCCTGAAACATGACTTCTTGATTTTATTCTTTTCATATTAATAAGAATGGCTTTTTCATTGTTAGCATTCTTTAGTGAAATTCCAGACATTAAATTATTTCTGGTTTTTACACAAACACACACTTGACCTGTATCATACATGACATATAATGGGGCACACAGGTGTTCAGACCATGGTGTTGTCATTCCTGCTCCTCACAGTCTTTTACGGAATGCTGAGTACATGGATTGCTTACCACTTTTGGTTAATGTGAACTGCTTCTGTTCATGGTTGGTGAGTTTAGGCCAAGTATTGAATATACAGAAGTATCCCAAAATATAATGATGGATTGAAAACTCTTGCCAAGTTATGAATTAATTTCTGAAAGAATTAAGCACAAAAACCCAGTCTTTACTCAATCCCCGCTCAACAGGATTTAGGAAGGTTAAGCATAGTAACATTTGGGTGGTTTTTGTCTGCTGTCCACAAAAATAGCCTATATGCAGAAGTGCATAGAAAAACTAAAAAGAAAATCTTCTTCATGCAACTGAAGTTTAGAGAAAATTGTGTAGTCTTCTTTTAAAGGGACTAAAGCTCTCACAAATTGTGTTAGGATAACAAATAACAGTAATGGCTCTTCATCTGGCCTTTGTCTTTTTTTTTACATGGTTGAAAACCCCAGGAATCCACAGTACACATAATCTAGAGATTATAATTTGGTATGGTTCATTATCAGGTTTTTTTCAATGCCATCCTTTTCAAATTTATTAAAAAGAGTAGTGTTATATAATTTGCAATTAGTTTTCTGTTATCAGAGCCCTTGTTGCTAAAAGAAACTGGATGAAAAGCAGTTTTCTGTGATTGTTTTTCATACTCCTTCCTTCGTCTAAGTGAGATCACCTAAGTGTGTTAAGGCAGAGCAAATGAGAACATGAACAGATCTGCTGCTCCACTTATGGGTGATTCTCATTCTGAGCTGAGTATTTTCTTAGTTGTCTCTAACTACACTCAAAGCCACTTCCAGACAGCTCGTTATGGTTTTTGTGCCTTCATTGCCCAGTTGAAGAGAACCCAAACAAAATGGCTCCCCTTTCAGCTGCTTCTGGCTCAAAGTTTTCGGGATTGTTCTTAAATATGATGGGGGATAGGAGGATATGCTGGCAACAAAGGCCATTTTAGTAAAGGATGGACTTATCACCAGATGGAAATAATGTAGTTTTTCAGTGTGATGTTGGAGAAAGCAGGAATATCGATTCTGCTGTTTGGAGAGAATCTGGATAATGGGCTTTTATGATTTGAGTCCAGTGGAGTGTTTTTCAGTGAGTAGGGAAGGAGAGAATTAGACAATACCAGTGAAGGATAAGCATTTTTAGATTGACAAACCTTGAGAGCTTGCCCAAACTGAAAAGGATAAGACAATCCCTGACACAGTGATACTCATTTTTGATGAGTTCTTGAACACAGCACTTGGAGTGCTGGTGTTTTACCAGAGCTGAAAACCTGAAGGCAAGCTTCAGATAAAATAGTAGGAAATTCGGTACAAGGTTTGGTCAACAGAGAAACTGAATGTAAATTGACGTGGTTTGATATGTTCAAAATAAGAACAGCAAAATCCCCACACACGTCTTTCTTATGAGTGTATAGATGAGGAAGCTGCATGAAAATGGTTCACTTAAGGAGCTCACTTACCCTGGAACAGCTGTGCTGGATTTTTTGGCCCTGCCTGTCAGCCTTGCCCCTCTTTTGGAGATAGCTGTGCAACAGCTGCTGAAGCATCCTGGCTAATGACCCAGCACAGTGAGCTTAAATTTACACCTATTTGAGATTACCTTGGCAGTTGGACAGTAATCTGCAGTGGTTTAGCAGTTGCCACTTGAGCAGCTGAGCCCTTCCCCTCTTCCCTGAGTGGGAAACCTTCGGAGATGGGTGAGGCAGACAGCTGGGGAGGCACCAGCACAGCCTGCCACCCAACCACTCGCCACAACCACTGCAAGTGAGAACCTCTAGGCCTAGTGCTTAAAAATAACCTGTTTTAAAGGTAGTGTAGAGAAACTAATTGGAAAAATGTTATGACAGTGTCGGCATTTCCTCCCTGAATTCAGCATAGTGTGCTCTTGAAGAAAGAATTCTCCATTAGACACATTCCCATAAATGAATGACAGAAATTGGCACAGAATGGTGAAGAATAACAAGGATGAGATACTGGGCTCTGGACTGAAGAGTTGCATAGAATTTGTGGATGTAGAAAGAAATCAAAGTTGATGGTCCTTCCCAGCCTTACAAAATTACATTTTAGATACTCATGAACTTTGAACAGAATCAATATTTAAATGTAGATACAAAAAAATTCAAAATTTGGATACAAAGATTAAAGATATCAACATTTATAAGAATGTAAATACATTGTATCTACATGTAGAGTTAAATTCATTACATTAAGAAGATAAACAACATTGTGAAAAATTGCCCCTTCAGGGCATATTGAAGATATACTGCTGATTTCAAAAAAGGCAGCTCTGATCAATTAAGAAATTCTAAGTTTTCAGGCAACATTACATTTTTTCCTATCTTATGGCAACTGAGATCAGAATGGGTGCATGTAAATTCCTGTCTGGGCAGTGGCTACTGATAACAGTTCTCTTAATATGGAAAATTCTTAATATAGGAAAATGCATATCTAAATCTTATGTTTGCATAAATTCAGGTTTCTCATTAATTTTGATTTTAGTGCATAGAAGAGTTCTATGCAGCTTGAAGTTCCTCTTTGATGTGTATATTCATGCAAAGTGCTGATTCAATAGAGCATGAAATTTCTTGTCACAATTTCACCTTACTTTGATAGGAGATGGAGAAGAAGCTTCTTAATGATGAGAAATATGGCTCAGGGAAGTAGCCCAGCTAGATTTTGGGTGTCTTTTACATGAGGGTATTGAATTTCAAAGTTTCTGTATTCCAAGATGGTTTTTTGGAGTAAATCTAGAGAACTCAGGATCTTGCCTTTGATGACCACTTCATGAAGAAACAATGCAGTTAAGAGTGTAAAAGGGAGTTTGACTTGAACTGTAATAGTAAGTTTCATAAAGGTGAGTTGTGTTGCATTCGTGATACGTTTTTCCTTGGGCTGGATGAAATATATGGATTCTGGAGGTCTGAGTTCTTCCCTTCCATTCTCCCTCACTGTAGTGATTTCCTGCAGGGGGAAAGAAGGGCTGTTTATTCTTGATCCAGCTGATTCTGACACTAGTGGTGTTGAACATGTTTGCATATGCAGTGCTAGAGCTTCAGACTAGTGAGCCATGTCTAAGGTATTCCTTGTTTCCCTTGGGCTGGTTAATTCTGCTCTGAATGAGGTGGGATATGGCTGGGAAGCCTGCCTGGCCAAGAGGGTATGGAGTTTAACTCTTTCCTCAGGGCAAGTCATTTAACCACTGAGAAACTACAAGAAGGGGATGAAGTGGTACAGGCAGTTTCATTTATGCTGACAGTCCTGTGTTGAAAAAAGCTATAATATATAATTTATGAATTATTTTTAATTTATAAGTAATTATTTTTTTTTTTTTACTCAGAGCATAAGTCCAAGGATTGTTTTGGGACCTAAATTCTTATCTGATGTGTCAAGTTTGAGGCAGTTGGTAAAAACGTCTTTTCAGAAGAGAGGCTGATTTTAATTTTGAGGCGTTTATCTCATACATGGAACAGCTTATGTGTAATGGAGCCCTGTGATTTCACTCTACAAATCACATGCCTGAGAGATGACACAGTGTTCAGCATCAGAAGGCCTAAGCTGCTTTGTGCTCATTTATTACCTTTGTCAGTTTCCTCTGTTTTAAGATTAAATAATGGTGTCTTTTGTGAAATACTTTGGCATTTCATTATTTCAGAAGAAGAAGAAGTAAATGTCTTGGAAATATTATAAATTAAGTACAGCATTTGCCTGTATTGTAAAGCTTAGGAATACAAGATTGGATTTCTTGAGTCATGAATTCTGTGTCCTTCTTGTGTAGTATGCTTGGCAAGGATCCCACTGAACTACAAGTTCTAATTGACGTTGCCAGTCTAGGTTGATAAATGACCACTTTACACCCGTTTGTTTTATGTTGGTATTGTGCTTTAACACAAATATTGTTCTCCCTCTTCAGTGTTTTCCACTCCCTAATAACAAAGTATTAAAAAATGCCTGTGTCATTTCAGCCTTTGGTGTGCTGAGGCAGCCAAGGTTTGCTTGGTTATCTCTTCTGAGATACTCTCTCATCCCCTGATCACGTCTTTCTCTGCACTCAATTAAATTCACTTTTCTTATCCACCTCTTTGTAAAATGATTTGATAACTCTGGGAATCGTGTTTGCTCTCCTTCTGCCATTCTCATTGGCAGCACACAGTGCCCTGCAGGCTGGCTGCTGAGAAGCTTCACTGCTCCGGGTTCAGATTCCTTTGTCAGTGACCCTGTGTTGTTATGCTCTGCAATTCCACCCTGTTTCTACTGCTTTATTTCTCAGTTCATCAAATTCATTGTGTATGATGTGGAGTCCTCCGACCTTGTGTAGCCTCTTGAATTTATGGAACTAAGTCTTGATGCTACTTCTTGTGCCAAAGTCAATAACAAAACATTTAAAAATGCCTGTCACAGTCTAGTTTTGGGGGAGCTTCACTGACAGCCTGCCTCCAGCCCAATAATTTAGCTTTCAGCACTGCCCTGTGTTGTCTAGATGTCTTTGAACTTCTTCTTACCTATGTACGGTTTTTCTGTTCATCTCTGTTGCAGTTGTGGTGACAGTTTTGCTTCCTTTGGGTATCTGTTTAGCAGAAAAAAAAATGTTTTGGGTTACCCAGGTTGTGGTAATCAGCTAACTCATTTCTTTTTTTTATCTGAAAATCCACAAAGCTTGACATTTGAATAAATCAGGAAGTGACTTCTAGTATGAGGTAGGATGCTGTTTCTTGTTGGTGATGTCCTACTTTGATGTTATGAGAATAAAGAAAGCTTAGGAACTTACATCAGCAGCCAAACCAAATCAGTGGAAAGCCAAACCAAATCTCCCCTTCAGGATCCTTACTCATTTTGCAAAAATATACCTGAGTTTGTTATGTGTATAAAATACCAGAGCTATGCAATTTATATATTTCTGCCATGTTCCTCCGCTCATCCATTTTTCTCCATTTGTTATGTGTTAATGGGGCTGATGGTTCTAAATTCCTAAATTTCAAAATTTCAAATCTGTAAGTTAGAATTCCTAAAAATGGACAGGAAATGGGAAAACTGGATATTTTATTGCCTGACTTTCATATTAGTAATGAATTATAGAAATGGAAGAAAAAGATACTCTATCTAGAAACAAAATGCACGTCCTGTGTGGCACAGAGCAGCTTCTGTAAGTTCATGTAAATGAATAAATGTGATGTATTTTACTAATATACTTCAGTAAAAACTTCCTATCAGTATTACAATATAGTGCTAATTTATGACAAATAATGGGAAAAAGTTTCCATTCTTCACTTCTGTCTCCTTTTCCTTGGGCTTGTTCATGCAGCATGTTATGAAACGTGAACTATAGCTATTAATTTTCTTGATAATGATGGAAACTGTTACTTAATAGATAAAAGCATACATGAAATGTCACAGAAGCAGTCTGCCCCTACTGATTTTTTGGTGTCTGTGTGTTTGTTTTTTGTTTTTACTACAACTCTCCTTGACGTGACTCAACCTTTTAGGTGAAACAGCCTGATGGTAAAATCCTAGAATTTGCATTGTAGAGTAGTTATTTCAGATTGCCTTTATTTCTCAAAAAACGAGGTCTTCAGTAAAGCATGACCAAATTTTGAAAAATAAATGTTACAGATTCTTTTCATTCATGGAAATCACGATTTCATAAGGGGCAGGTGTCTTCCTTCTCTTGTCTTTGATAGTGGCAGGTGCTTGGAAAGGAAATAAACCAGTCATATCAAATGCACTACAGCTTTTGTTTTTGTTCCTGTTTTCAGTGGTGTGGAGTCTTCTTTACATTTTGTTCAGTTTAAATTTAGAAAAGTTAAACACAATTTTCAAAATTTGTACTAAGGAACTAAAACGTTTTTGAATAATTTTACCTAATTTTTAGTAGACTAGATAATTCAATTGAGTTTCATTGGGAAGAGGAAACTTGGTTTTATAAGTTTTTTGACTTACAAGCAGTAAAGTCGAAGTTTGGCCAGAGATTACAATGTAAGTGCTAAATAATAAATAAATAACAAAATAATAATATAAATAACTAACTATGCTAAATAATAAATAATAACAGCTTTTAATTGTTTCATCTTTTCCAAAGTACTGCAGTTATGATAAAAGGGAATGTTACCCTCTAAGTTTTTTTTATATTTTTTTTCTCTGAGTTACAGGCCATACTTACGAAATGTCTGCAGTAACATTGGATGGGTAACTTGTGTTTTGAGAAGTGTTAGGCTTCCTTTTTTCCTCTGGAATGGCTGATGAATAAGAAACTGATAGCATTAATTCTAAAGAGCTGGAAACATTCATTAGTGATATCTTAGTTAACTTACGTTGTTAGATTAACAACTCTAGCAGCTTTTGGTTTGGAAAGTGGGGAGCATTTTCTAGTTTCTAACTGAAATTGAAGTATTTGTTTCTTTCTCCTTTATAATGGGTGAGTAGTGCTGGTGTTCTGGGACTGTGTTACATTTTTAATGAAAACAGTATGGTGTGCCTTGATATCTAAAGAGTAGCCTTTCATCTTTAAATTAAATGGTGCACTATGATGTGAAAGAAACTTGTTTTAGTCTTGTGCCTTGAAGGATATTTTTACAAAATACCTACATACATACTACACTTGATGGTGTGGAGGTTTTTCTCAGTTAAAATTCCCCAGTATTTACTGTTTTCCTTTCATATAGCATCTCCCTCAGAATGTGTGCTATTCCTAGGAACATTGAACATCTGTGACTACCATTCGTTTCCTCAAATAAGTAGGCAGTCAGCATCTTTTAGATCTGTGTGAAGATGCTTGTTATCTATCCAAAAATTACTATATATGGTCTATTATCTGCAATTTCTCCATGTTGAAACTGAAGTGCCAGTAGTAAAGATGCTTTTGTGTGATGCAGTGATTTTCTTTCATGTATTCTAGCTTCCCCTAATATCTAATGCAGTTGACAATTAACTTTTTTCATTTGCTTAATCATGCATACCAAATGGAAGCTCACAGGAAAAAAAAAAGTCTTCATCTGGCATTAGTTCTGGTCATTAACAGTTTGGTGTAATGGATTTAAATTAAATGTTTAGAAAGTCATGTGGCAAATGGGAGAGAGAGATGATTTTGTGGTTAGATACATTGAGGTAGTGAAGGGGTTTTTTTCTAAAATGCTTAAATTTAATATTTTCTCTTACATTTTTAAGGGCTGGGGGTAGCCCAGGATGGCCGCAGCTTCATATGATCAATTGTTAAAGCAAGTTGAGGCTTTAAAGATGGAGAACTCCAACCTTCGGCAAGAGCTAGAGGATAACTCAAATCACCTCACAAAACTGGAAACCGAGGCATCCACTATGAAGGTATTGCAAGCTCTTTGCCTATGTGGGGTTTCTGTCACTGCCCTTTGTGTCATGGACTGGGAATCGCTCAGAGTTTTGTGTGTTTTTAGATTCCTGTGGAAGTCCTTTTCCAGGCTGTGTGAAGTAAAAACTATCAAAGCTACATTTCATCATTATTATTTTTTAATTTCAAAACTGTTTTTTAGAAACAGCTTCCAGAGTGCTTTGATAAGCACTACCCTTTCAGCACAGCTGTGCTTCCCAAGAGGAAGTCCAGAGTGCTGACCATGGTTGACAAAGCAAGTATTGTTCAGCTCTTGAAAATCCAGGAAACACTGGAGGTTTTCAGGTAATGCTAAAAATTTGGGGGTTTACTATAATTACAATATTTAAGGTCTCAACAGGAGAAGTTCCTTTTAACATAAAACCACAAGTTCTCCAATATCTCCCAAAGTCTAAATTAATTCTTAAAAAATTCACTCAGATCTGTTCCTGCTGGTGTGCATTGGCTAAATGTAGGACTTCAGGGCCACCCATCCAAGAGCAAACACTAGGCACAAGTAGAATTTAGATGTATTTTAATCAGTAGGAAGATATACCATCAGCTGCATCTGTGCGATCCATGATACTGAACAAGGCAGAATTTTGCAAGTCTTAGAGCTGTATTAATGCAGTGCTCTTCCTAAGCTGACAAATCCTGCTGCTTTTTGCTAGCAGCCAACAAAACCAATCTGCTTTTGGTACCTCAGTTAGAAGGGCTCAAAAATTGTTGGTATTTCTGTGCATACTCCTATATAGAGTAGGCATATTCTTAATATTAAACAACATTTTTTTTTCTCCGTTTCTACTTCCTAGTCTTATTATGACAGACTTTACTGTTCCTTTGTAATCAATCTTTAATTTTCAAAATATGGTAATTTGATTAATGTAGCAATTAAAAATATTTGAACTCAATTTTCTTCTCCTTCAGCATGTAGACTGTATATTCACTGTAAGAAGAAAAATTCTTCTGCTTTCTGAAACACTGGTTCCAACACTTGAAAAAATCAGAGATATTTCAGATGCACTTAATCCTTGCACTGCAGTGTGAAATAAAAAATGGTTTTGCTACCTAAATTAAAAGGAAATCATAAGTCCTTTACACCAGCTGCTTGAAATGGATGTCATTAGCAGCTGAAGGAAAAAAATGGTTGTTTGCTGAGTTACATGTCTGAAAACTAGATCTGTCATTTATATTATTTTTCTTAAGATACTATTACAACAAATTTGTCAGTAACTCCCTTCTACTCTCTGCCATTGCAGTCTAAAATAAGGAAGGAAAGAACAGGACAGATGATTTTCCTGCTAGTTTTACAAAAGAAGAGTAAAACCAGGTTTTTTCTCTCTTCTTCATCCACATACAGGTGTTTTGGTTGTTTGATGTTTTTCTGGCTTTTGTGCCGATAATTAAATTTCCAGTGACCTAAAGACAGTCCAGCTGTACAAGCTGTTCTCTAGGGCATTAATTTGGAATGTGGAATGGCTTTATGATCTTACTTTAAATCTGGCAGACCACCAAACTGAAAGTGGCTCTATTGCACTTCTCTGTGCTTATGAACATACCCAGAGTAGAGGTCTCATTTTTTTCTGTCCCAAAGTTCCATTCTAAATCTAAGGAATGTAACACAAAAAATCCTCCAACTCAAATATCAAATTCAGTATGTTTATTTTCACTTTGGGAGATGGGTGGAAAAGAGATTGTTCAGAATTATTTTTTGTTGTTGTTTTCTTTTTTTTTCACACCATGTTATATTAGGAAATCATGGGTTCATTCCTAAGATGTATTTGCTCCTGCACCTGAACCAAGAAGTCCTGTCTTTCCCTTGTTTATTGCAGACTCTTTTCTTTGGAAAGGTTCACAACATAGTTTTAATTTGACTCCAACCTGAAGGATGATGTGGGAATGATCTTGGGGTCAGCCTGGAGTCTGTGGATGAAGTTTAATGGAGATTATTGCAGGATTCTCTTAAATTAGAAGATAATTTTAGTTGCAGGCTTTTGGAGAAAGTATGTGTTGGGTTTTTTGCACTAAAAAAACTGCATGGTTTGCATGGTTCCAGTGCTATAATTAGGGATAATTACAAGCAAGGTCATTAGCAGAACCAGAGCAGTCAGGCTTGAAAACCCTTTGGCTACCATATATGCAGTCAAAAAATTTCCCAAATGTCTTGGAAAACATGACCCCTTGGGAGCACAGAAGTGTCATGGAGCCCTTGTAACCCATCCTGCCAAATGAAATCCCAGATACTAGCGGAAGAAGGGGGGCAGCAGTGGGGAAAACAAGCTGTGGTTCCATGGCAAACATCCCTTTTCTTGCAATGTGAATTTTGGTCTGTGGCCCAGTGCAGGGACATCTCACAGTGATTCTTGGGACTGCTGCTCTGTTTGTCTCCTCATTTCCTTATATTCTTTAAATCAGCTGTGAAGGGCAGTAGTTAGGAAGGGCATTTTAAAGAATTTGATTTTGGAAGTAAGAGTGTTAAAACGTTGTGTAAGTGTGCCCCATCTTTATAATCCCTTCATTTCAGAATTGTAAGGTAATCATATGGGAATTAAAGGCTTAACATGACCTCATCTTGCACATGTATTTATTATAAACTACTACTGACCTAAATAAGAACTATGTCTGAATGCTTCCTGTTTAAAACTAAATGTCTTATTTAAAAGTGCAAACTCCATTTGCTGACCAGAAAACAACATGATGGGTAAACAAAGAGAAATGTGATAATGTTGGAGGTGCCAAAATGATCAGTAAAACAATCTCCACTTTGTTTTTTAATTTGTGTTGTCCTAGGGATTAGCTGTTCAAACAAAAGAAATCCCTCAGAGTATTATGACTAACTTGGAAAATTCAGTTGTTTTTATTGGCTTAGTGTCAGATGAAATACAGCAGTTTGGTATGATAAAATGTTCTCTCTAAATCAATAAATACACTGTTTGATGGTGAATTAAATAACAATGTTGGCCCATAAATAAAGAAAAATTGTGTCAGTGTCTAGATGTAAAAGTAACTGCATAAAACACAGACTGTGGACAAATTTAGAAAAATATGAACAGTTTTACCTGAATTCAAAACCTGTAAAATTCATGGAGAGGCAAGAAGTAATCCAATGTCACCTATACTACTTCTTGCATATACCTACATGTCTCCCACATTTGTAGAAGACTTTTTGTGAGACTTTCCTGCCTGGTTCTTGTAGAAGATAAGCATTTTTCTCTTCAAAGACAGCGTTTGTTTGTTTGTTTGTTTGTTTCTAATGTCCTAGCTTATTAATATCAGCATTTCTCCCCATATAACATCTGGGGGGAAAATGGTATGTGTACCTTAACCTCCAGAACTCTAGAAGTAGCTTAAGAGTGACATCATGCTTGATTGCCACACTCACTGTTTGAATGCTTTAATTTTACAGTAAATCAGTAATTCATGATATCATGTGTAAAACAGCCATTTTTAGTATGTGTCATGCTCTGTGAGTAAGGCATTGTCTCTTATTTTTATAGAGTGCCATTAAAATTTTATTCTACATATGGCTTTTCAGTTTATTCAGTGTCTTCTGTACTGTGTCCACATGTATCAAAAATAAAATAGGAAGACTGTTGCTAGAAGTGATTCAAATTTGTTGATTTTTTTGAGAAGTGTTCTAACCAGATATACAATATGAAGTATTGGTTAAACTCTTTTTGTGAAATCATGAGCTGTTCATTCATGTGTTGTGGAGCATGGTGTTTAGACAGATCATTTTCTTCATATAAACATTTTAGTTCTAATAATTTTCTGTGGAGTTTTTTTTGTTTATATTTAGTTTGTGTGTTTAAAGCAATTAATGTTTAAAAGACAAAGTCCTAGAGAGCTCATTACGATCATGTCCATTGCAGATCCAGAGAGTGATTTATTTTTGATATTGATGGTGTTCATGAGTTTCTTCTGCTAATTAGACAGCCGGGCAGTAAAACTTGTGATGCTGTTATGTTGGATTAAAATAGGATTTCACTAAATTAAAAAAAAAGAATGAAGATACTTTATTTTGAGGATTTTTATTTTGAATGCATTTATAAAATGGTAAGCTATAGTAATTAAATGTGGTAGCAAAAGGAATATTAAGTCTCTAGCATATAATATCCCAGATTAATTTCAGTCTTATGCAAACTTTGGGATGTTGATGAATTAATACTCAAATTAGCAGAATTAAAGGTTAAAGCAATGCTAAAGAAGATGCTATGGTGTCTAGTTTTCATCTTCTGTCATGATGGTTTTGAAAAAATTGTGAGAAAGCTTATATCATATTAGAACTACAGTGTACTGTTATGTCTAAGTATGATCTTGTTGCATTTTATTTTATCTGCTGTTTCAATTTCAAATTCAACATATATCTTTTTATGACTATTGGAAAAAAATCCTTATCAGAAATACCAGACTGACTAGCAAGTTAGCAATTTAGCAGCTACAGTAGCTTGTCTCATTTTAAGAAGAGGGACTCTGGAAAATGTGCTTATTGCAGATTGAACCTTGTTAGCCTATGTGTGTTGATAAAAAAGAGAAGATGGATGTTGAGAATATTCCAGAAACTAACTTAACTGTCTTGTACTGTTTTTACATGGAAGATGCACTTTGTGATCTGTAAGTTATAAGGGTTAAAAAAAAAATTCAGAAGTGCTGATCCTTTACATCAGGCATACTCATGGCTAAATCACACCCTTTTTAGGAGTAAGATTTCAGATACTATTTGTACCCATTATGCCCCTTGACTAAATTTAAGGTTTCCTTTTAAATGTCTACTGGGAAATTCTCTCTTTAGGGATGAGTAACTGCTCTTATCAGATGTCTCACTGATTACGTAAGCAGGTGATTCCATTTTCTTTTAAATTTAAAAACCACACTTTATAGCTTTACAGTCTGCTTAGCCACTACTTCTTGATATTTAGCCTTACAAACCTGTTTTGTTCTGATCAGCTCTCATCAGTGTTTATTCATCCTCCTTGTAAAGCATAGAAGGTGTTGGAAATATTATTCTAATTGGCAGAGCAATTTTGGTTCAATGTGTTGTGGTAAGCCATGTGCTTGCAAATTAGAATTTGAATCACAACATATTTACAGAGACGTCTGACACACTGCTTATTCATATGTGCTATATGCACATGCAGTGTCCGTGTCATGTCTGTCTGTGTGTGTTTTTCCTCAGGTGGTTGGTAGATGAATATGTTTGACGGATACCCAGGTTTGCAATAGCATCTTCAGAAATCTAACTACAGTTTTTCTTCTAAGGCAACAGAAATTACACATTTTGCTGGGGATACTTACTGTGTCCAATAAAATCTCTTTTTCATCTATGTGCAAAGGGAGAGTGTTTTTAGCTGCATCCTGTCTTTTCCTTTTTTTGTTTAAGCTTCAGAGAAAAGAATTTGGTTGGCATTGCATACAGTGGAATGTTTTGCTAAGGCATATATAGACAAGCACAACTGAAAAATTACATTAAACTATGAAAGCAAACCATTCAGAAGAGAATGTTAAAATATGTTAAAATATATATATATTTGATCTGGAATTGCTGTTAGTGAGAAGGCTACTTGTAGTAACTAAACTGCAGTATAACCTGAGATGTTTTATTTGAATCCTGAATGTAGTGCAATACACATTTCTTAGTGTATCCTGTTGAACATTAGAATATTAGCATTATTTCCAGATCTATTTCCAGAATCTGATTTCTGAGTGATCTGAGTTATCTGGTATGTTGTTATTTCTGCTAAGAGGTCAAGTCAGACATAACATAGTGGATTATGGTTGCTTTGTGGACCAAAACCAGTACTGTGGTATCTCCACAGCAACTGGTCAGAGAGAACTTGAGGATATTTCCCTACTGTGCTTGAGAATATCTTAGTGGCCCTGCCTGGAATTTTAAGGTTCTTGGTTCTTTAATGATTATTCAATTTAAAGATAGAAAATGAACTGCAGAATAAATATTTTTTTTTTTTTTTTTTTTTTTTTAAACTTTAAAAAACTAGTTGTATCTCAGTGAGATTTGTGCCATTACCTGTATTTCTTTTCAATATAGTCTTGAGTCACCTAGAAAAAAGCGTGAGATAGAAGAGTTTGACGATTTTCATGGTGGTAAGAATGAACACAAGTATGAACAGTAGCAAAAGAATATGGTATTGAGTGAGTGAATTGAATACATGGCAAATACAATTCCATGGTCAAAAGCGTAGAAGAATCATGGCTTCTAGAAAAGGGTCTTAACTTTATGTATACCATGAAGACTGAATTAATATGGCAACAGCCTAGAAAGAGGTATTAGAGATACTCTTAAGTACCTGAAAAATAAAAGGGCATTTTTCCATGTAGTGTCAGGTTAGTGCTTAGTTTGGATCCACAAAGTTGGTCTGATACTGGTCATTAATAGGAAAACAAAACAGTTATAGCTGTGTCAGGATGAATACATGCTGACCCAGAAGATGAGTATTATGTTCTATTCTGATGCACCTCCTCAGAAAGGACCTAGTAGAACTCACTGTATTAGGTGCCAAAAAAATCAAGTGATCTGAAAATCTTCCTTAAGTGACATGATTGAATAAAATGTGACTTTTCAGGTGAAGACACAGGAAAAGGAGAGGGACAGGATGGGAAGAAGATTGTTGAACTCTAATAAAAGATCGTAAATGTCCTGAGGAGAGTTATTTGGGAATTAGTAGTTTTCCTGAATACTAGATCTAAGGGCATCAAATAACATTGTGAGATAGCCAGTAGAAAACAAAAAAAACAAAGCTTGTTCTGTGTTGCCCTGAGAGGTAGAACCACTGGAGATGTGGTTTCAAGAAATCTGCGGGTCAAGGGCAGAGGGAATCTGGGGAGAGGATATACAAGAGAAATTAGCAGTAGGTTTTGTTCATGTATCCTCACTAGGTTCCTGCTGTTGGAGAGGAAGGAGGTTAGTTTGGAAAGATGTTTGGTCTATCTCAGTGTCAAGAATGATGTTTGCTCTTGATTCTGTTCTTGATTCTTGTCCAGAGGACAAATTATATGAGGAGCAGCTGAGGAAACTGGGGAGGCTCATCCTGGAGAAAATGAGGCTCATGGGGTATGTTCTCACTCCACTCCTACCTGATAGTAGGTCAGGGGGTAGGTCCCTTCTCCCAGGTAAAAAGCAACAGGCTACGAGGAAATGGCCTCAGGCTGTACCAGGCATGTTTAGATTGGATTTTATGGAAAATTTCTTCACTGAAGGAGTTGTCAAGCCCAGGAGCAGGCTGCCGAAGGCAGTGGTGGAGTCACCATCTCTGGATGTATTAAAGGACATGTAGGAGTGGCACGGAGAGACATGGTTTCGTGTAGGAATAACCCAGTGGTGGGTTTAATGGCTGATCTTGAAGATTTTTCCCCGCCTAAGTGATTCAGTGATTCTGTGGTCATCCTATAATGTCAGTACTACGCTGCTGTGAGGTTGAAGACACATTACCGCTTCTACTGCATCCTTCAGTTGTGGCATTTATTTGTTTCCTATCATCCTAAGTTTGCCTGTGCATGCCTGGCTTACAGCTCTTCAGAGAAGAATCCTATTTACCTGGATACAGACTGTAGTGAAAGAAACTTTTTTTTGCTTCCTACTCAAAGCAGTTGGAGATAAATTTTCCCTCCTTAATTAGACTTTGTGTCACCAAATGATGAGAACCTTCTAGAACACTCTTCATTTTCTCATTGCTATGCAAGGAGCGTACCTCAGAAAGTGGTGCCTGTGTTGAATCTGCCCTTATCCTGGCATTGTTTCATTGCAGCTTCCAGCCAATTCTAATGAGTCAACTTCATTTTGTCTGAGTGATTTTTCAGCATTCAGGCCTATGTGGCTAAAATTAAGGGGTTTGGGTTTTTTTAACACTATTGTACTCCTGACTCTTAGGAGTTGTTTATGTGGTAGGCTCTGTTAAGACAGCAGGCTCTGCTGTCTTAACAGAGCTTGTTTTTCTTCTCTGAACTTACAGTTCTTTTAAAACATGTTTTGATCCATACACTGTCTGCACTGTCTGGCACACAGGAGGTGCTTTGTCTTGGTTTCTCTTATACTTCAAAATGGATTTTGTTGTTTCCTTTTGAAGAGCATTAAGAAGGAACATAAATTCCAGCCATCAATAAGGGGAAATGCAGAAGGATTTGGAAGTGCTTTGAAGAGAAGCTAAAGATGCAGTAACAAGTGAGGAGTTTGTGTAGTAAGTTTCCTGCTTTTGAGAAGGAAGCTATATGAGGGAATCAATAAATTAAAAGCATAAATTAATAAAATTTTTGTGCAATTCATGTTTGTATCAGTTGCAGTGAATTTGACCACCACATCTGTTCCTTGCTTGTAGCAATAACAAACTTTGTGTTTGAGGTAAGCTACAAAAAATTGTAGTTTAATAATTTGCACAACTGAGTGTATTTTTACTCTTTCTCATTTTTAGACTTCAAAAAAACAGAACAAACAACCACCCCTCAAAAAACAAACAAAGGCATTTTATTTAGGTTTGCGGATAGAAATATTAAGGAAATGACAGGTTTTAGGCAGATAATGCCATCCTGATTTGCCAGTTGGTCTGTCATCCTATAATACAATTTTACTTATTCTGCAAAAACCTTTCCAAAGTCATTGTGCTCAATGCTCCCAGGATGGATGAAAATATATGCTTGTATAACATAGTGGTTTTTTAAAATTTACTACTGCAAAGGAGGTTTTTAAATCCATATTTTCAGGCATATAGTGTTGTGTAATGAGTGAAGTATTTCTTTTGAAAGTTACTCCTTTTTAGAAATTGAGTTTACAGGAAGAATTGACATTTTTTACTAAAAATACTATTTTTTCACATTATTAAAAGTAAACTATCTTCTTCTGTCTGCTGGATTTCTTAGCTAAACTGTCTCTTTGAATGACTGTGGTCTCATTATAAGTGGGTCACATACCTTCTGGAAATTGCACCACTGCAGTCCCCATCAGAAACACTGTCTTTGGACTGCCAAGCTAGTAGGGGAAAATTAAATGAGAATTGTGAGATACACACCTCAGACAGCGCTGAACAGACAGTGCTGAAAATCCAATTGCATTCTGTACAAGCTAACAAAATATTTTGCTTTCAGGGTAACCAAATCATGTTGTGTATTCTGAAATAATACAGATTTTAAAAAATTAATATGTTATCTGTGAATCAGCTAGATGTATAAATTTAACATTTTACGTGCTTATTAAGGGAGAACAATGGAAACATAAGAGCAGCAGAGTATCTGACACTCTGAAAGTCAGGTCCTTTCCAAAGAGTTGGCTACACAGGCACTTGCACAGCAGGTGCACGTATGCCCCTGCTCTCAGTGGGAGCTTCTTTTAGCTTTGGATTTATCCTATTCTAACAACAAGTGTAATAAAAGTGGACAGAATATGGTATAACCTAGTTTTGTTCTTTAGGTAGCCATGCTGGCTTTCTGATTTTTTCATTTGCTGTATGTAACTGCCTGTATGAGCAGCCTTACTGTACATGATAACAGCTGTCTGAGAGTGAAATGATTTTTTTTTTTTTTTTTTTTAGCAAATGCATTGTTTGCAATTAACAAATAGGGAGAAAAGGGATTGATTCAGCAGTAGCATCCCTTGCCTGTGTTAATATTTGTGAAATAGGTGCTAAATTCACAGCTTCTGTGACTTGTGTTGTGTGAATTGACCCAGTATTTTCCTTTTAATATCTGCCTGGTTTTTATTTAATTTCAGCACATCCTTACCCAGCATGTAAACATGTAAACTTTTGAAGTCTTACAAGAGAAAACAGTAATCACAGGAAACATTATATGTTCTTTTGATTTTTTCCCCCCTAATGTGACCTGCATCTTCATTCTCAAATTATTTCAATTGCTCCTGGTTGGATTTTGCATCTGCAGAATGGTTTTTGTGGTTTTTTTGTGCCCCATGCATTCCAGCCTTTCAGGAGGGCAGATGTAATATTGTTCTGAAGGCACATGAAGTAGACTGTCACATCAGGATAGTGACACAGGGAATTAAAACACTGATAGCATGGTAGATAATGCAGGAGATAGCACAATGATTAGATACTCCAAAGTACAAGTAATTTTGAAAATAATGATGTGTATTGATCATTTGATAAATTCTAATGTGTTAATGGAAGAAACTGTCATAAGCTGAACTGATTCTTACAAATTGTATCAAGTGATGAATTCTGGGAACTTCAGGGAATTCAGTGACTATGAACTAATGCAGTCAGGCATCTTTTTAAGCTCACATGAACTAAGAATGTGGTTATAAAAGTCATTTAGCAACCTACAAAACACAGATATTTAAAATATCAGTGAATTTATTTAATCTGCAAAGAAGCAGCAGTGGCATTTTATTGTTGGGGGGGGTCTGTGTATTTTTATGATTTTACAATAAGTAGTATTTTTAGATCTTTGCAATTCTAAAGTTTCTACCAGGATCTGAATTGGCTGGAAAATTGAAAAAAATATTTGCTTTTCGTTTTAGAATTTAGGTGAAAGTGAGCTGATGATATATATAGTTAATGCCACTACTTTAGACAACCCTCTTTCTGAGCATAAAATCTAGTACCTTTAGTTGACCTGACAGTGTGCTTTCACTAAAAACTTGGTACTATCTTCTGTAAGTGGTTACAGCAAGTGACAGCTCCTGAGTATGGTGGCACTGGGTGAATATTTTCCTTTTAGAAAATGACATTGTTGGAAATTAAACTGAACAACATCATTTCACATAAGAAATGCTGTTCTCTTTCTGCAGGGTTGAAAGTTGAGTTGCCCCAGTGTTCCACCTCAGTCAACAGTGCTGTCATTGGTAGTGTTATCATTTTGACCCGGCTATAGGGTTGAGCAGCCAGAGCAGTGCTTGGCACTTGGGGCAATTAGAAGGGCTCCCACCAAGCTCAGTTAAGCAGCAGCATAATTCAACAAAACGTGTAGGAGCAAAGAGCTCCTTCCAAGTAATGCCTTAAGTTTTAGCTTTCCAGATTATTTACTGCATTAGTATAAAACTTCAAATAAAGTGTTAGCAAGTTCTCTTCACAGCTTAGTTAGACAAAACAATCCTTTTCCAGGAGAACCAAGGACAGCTGTGACAGCCTCAGGCCCAAAAAGCATAAAAACTGGCAAATTGAAGAGAGCAAACCAGGAGGATGGGACTTCATAACCTGAACCTGTAATGGGACAATTAACCCCAATATGTAAATGGATCAAAACTTATAAAACTGTGAAAACTCGTCACCCATCTTCCATCTTGGGTGGAGCCATGGCCAGGCTTTTGTGCAGCCCTTGGAAGGCCTTTTAATAAATACCTACTTTATTCCTCTAACACTGTCTAACCTCTGTTCTAGGTAAGCTCTCAAGGCATCTCAACACCTCAGCCCCTGTGAGTGTTGTACCATGTATGACAGAATTAATGCACTGTCAAATTCATGTAGTTATGACAGGCCATGTAAGACCTTGAACTTAAGTTTTACTGTCTCTAAAAAAAATACTATTCTGATGTCTGCCCCCCCACCCCCCGCAGAGTTCTGACATTTAATGGTTTTGTGGAATTTGAATTATGTTCTTTTAGTGTATGTTAACCTTTTTTCTGTGTTTGTAAATAGTAGTTGAAACAACATTCAGATCCACTGGAGGTCAAAAATTACTTTACATTTAGAAATTTTATGTTACAGGTTAAAAACTTGACTACCAATGCTGACAGAAATACTGTAATTTTAAAATAATGCTGATTTGGTTAATCATGATTTCTTATTCATTCAATATGCATATTCCCATCCTGTATGCTTCTAATAGATTTTGGATTGCTCTCTGAAATTGTGAACACTTTCTGTATTTGTGGGATTAAACCTGTTTTTTTACTCAAATGTCGTAAATACAGTGGTAACCAACATAATTGCTCTGTGAGTATATCTGGTGTGCTGTGTCCAGGAATTTCATATATTTAATTTTCATTATGATTTTCATATATTTTGGCCTTCACTGAATACACATAGCTATGACAAAATTGCATACAAGTAATAAAGCTTAATGTTTAAAAGTAGGGGGGAAGAATCGTGTTTACAGAAGACCAAACATGCCTGAATTGTCATCAAAATGTCTTTTTACATATACCATATTTTGAAATATTCCTAAGTGTTAGTATTTATACATACAGTTCCCAAAAATTGAATACACTTTAAGTCTTAACCCCTTGGTATTTTAAATCTGCTGTTGTAAGCATTATTGCTCTGTGATTCCTTTCCTTATTAAGTAAATAAGGGCTTGAGTAAATTCACAACCCTTAAACCATTTTATTTACAGGAAGCCTTAACTACTTAGCCAGGTGCATCTACTGTTACTTAAGTTGGTTTTATTTACCATAATTGTGCAGTTACATGCTGACAGATCTGATCTCCTTTATTTAACTATTCATAAAGTAGGTTTTATGTCAGGATTATATTCACTGAGTCCAAACAAAAAAACCCAACCAACCAGACAAAAAATAGACAATGTTTCAGTACTTCACAGTCCAGATACTGTGAAGACAGAAACCCTTTTAAATGATGATGAGTCATAATGCCTGCTCCATTTCTAAAAAGATTCTTTTGTGCTTTTGCACAGGACAAGGTAAACTAGGTTATACTTAAGTGACCATTAAAATAATTTGATTTGCATTCTTTAAAAGAATAGAAAAAATCTTGCAGCCTTTTCTTACAGACTTATATTTGTGTATTTTTTCAGTAAGCCACTCCTAAGTCAGTAAAGAATTTACTTAGAATAATGCTGTAAGCCACAACTAAAATACTTACTGAAATTTGTATAACTAAACAGATACCCTTGGAGACTATTTTATGCTTTAGCAAACATGATATCAAATTTAATATAAAATTACCATGGAAAAGTACTAATTTAAAGCACTGTATGCATGTAAACAGCATTGGTGTCAAATCCTAGATTATAAATAGGGAGTAAATAAAAATTTTCATTAGCACAGTAACAGATAACTTGCCATGTTTCCTTCTGAAGGATTATTGCAGAAAATTTCTCTGTTCCTACTTCAAGTAAAGTTGCAAATTCCCTAACTTGTCATTCTGGCACACGGCCTCATTTTCCACTAGTGCCTGGCTCAGGGGCTGCATCTCCTTCTCTGACCTTTGTCTCCTTTATTTAACTGCCTATTGAATTGTCAGCTTAGATTTTGAAGTGTACTGTGATGGAGTTTGAAGTTGATGTCATAGCCTTGTTAATGGAATTGTTGCCTTAGCAATGGCACTGTAGAAAAGAAATGTAGAAAAATATAGAAAAGCTAGCTTAAGAAAAATGCATGTACTGTTAGAGGAAAAAGGGGATGATACAAAAAGTAAAAGTTAAAACTTAAAGTAATGAACTGAAACAGAAAATTTGAGCAAGGTGGTCCAGTGTGTTAATGTTTAAATGTTGACAGTATTTAGAAAGAGCAGGCCCTTGCTGCCTGGACACCTCAATGATGGAATTTGGTAGGCCAGGAAAAGCTGATGGTAGTTCCGTTTAGTTTCTCATATTGGCTCTTAGAGCAGGAAGACTCATTACAAAGGGAAGTATCCTGAACATGCTGAAACAGCAGATGTGCCACACATGTGGGTGAGAGGCTTCTAAAGAGGGAGTGGAAGGAGAGGTGGGATTTTGGTTTTTTTCCTTGTAAAACAGTGCTGTTTTCAGAGAAAAATGATTCATTAGTTACTTCTGTATTTATCTGAGTTGACATGTTTCCATTAAGACTGCAAAACTCTCTCAAGACCACTGCACATATCCACACTGCCCTTTTAAACTTTAAGCTAATACTGCTGTCTGCAGTTCTGCCCTTGCATAAGTGCAAGGAGCCCTTCTTTGGAAAACACCACATCAATTGTTTGTCTGCTTTTGCTGACAGGGCAGATGTTATGTATAGAGATGGCTGGGCCATGTGGCTGATGAGAGTGCCCTTGAACATACTTAAAAGTACAAGCACAGAGAAGACGTCTTTGGAAGAGTATGGATTTTATCACCCCAGGCTTGATCATAAAGGCAAAGATGACATTAACAGGCAATACAGTAAGAGCAGGTCTGTAGGTGAATTGTGTTGAGGATCCAGCACGCATACAATGTATATTTCAGGGTATTTTGTCTTTGGACTAGCTTCAGCCTGGTCCCGTGGCGTGAATGCCCATTATGAGGGTATAACTGCTGGTTTGGCTTGATCCAGAAGGAATTTGGTTCATGCTCCCAGATAACTGCAGTGGGAATCCAGGTACAGCTGCTGTGGGGGGATGGAAGTCTGGCATCAAACTGGCCCAAACAAAGACATGAATGTGGACAAACACTCTTAACTCCATCAGTAAACTGGAAATTTGGGTGTCTGTACCTCAGAATTATTCTTCCCAGAGCAGCACGGAAGAGGCTCCAGCAACTGGGCTGCTACCGTTTGGTCTGAGTCTGGGGCTTGAGATTATTTCCCCAGAACTCTGCACAGTTCTGTACTCATCCTTTTACTTTTGTTGTTGTTGTTGTTTGGTTTTGTTTGTGGTTTTTTTTTTTTTTGTTACAAGTAACACCACTTTGAATACAGAAAAGCTCGACACTGGACTTGTTAAAGAAAATCTTGACTTTTCATAAATGTCACTTTTTTTTTCTCTTGAAAAGAGAAAAATGTATTTAAAAGGTACCTTCTGACCTTCGTATGTAAGTTGCAAAACCCATGAATATTGACAGTAAGGTATGCCAGACTCTTAAAAGAGCAAAACTTTGGTATGGACATCTTTTTAAATTGTCTAGAATTCATTAGCTTTCAGGTCTGAACAGAGGTGCAATCCTGTGTGCAGAGTCTATCTAGGGAAATTACAGAAAATATCTTCCGTTACTCAGAATTGCTTTCAGCTCCTGACTGTTGCTGTTTCTAAAAATATTTTCTGTGGCACAGTATGAAACATGATACTTAAAATTCCAGTAAATGCCTTTTGCCTTGTAGCTAGTCTTTTTTATTTGTTCTTTCTATTGAGGCATCTGTCATGATGATATTTAAAAGACTTTCGCTAACTTGCGTTTAATTTTCTACCTGCATTTAGGCCAATGAGCATTTGGGACCTGGGGGCTTATAGGCCTCTTTAATGTAATAATCATTGTTTACTGATTTTTTTTGTTTGTTTGTGCATCAGAACTATTTTCCTTCAGCTGTATAATTTTATCATTCATAGTTTCAATAGCACAGGGCAGTGTTCTTGGGTTTGAAGCTTTTGGTGCATAAAGGAGACTGCATCTCTTTCTGGTGGGCCTGGTGGTGGTTGAATAGAAGTAGTTATAATACAAATAATAGATGCTGTGAAGGAAACCTAAATCTTCTGCTCCCAGGCATGGTAATGGTAGCATTTGTAATAAGAATAACATGGTTCTTCTTGCTAGTCTACAGTGGTGCTAAGCCCTCAAAGAAAAAAAATCCCGGGGATTACTTCTAGTCAAGATAGTTTTCTGTTAGTTACATAGCCAAAATTTATTTTTACAAGACTGACTGATTTCTCTGTGCTTACATTTCTCCATCTCTTAATTCAAAATAACTTGTATTCACTTTGAGAACTTCCAAATAATCCAGTAGATTGAACGGCCAGATAGGTTTATGCAGGATACACTTTACATCATGACACTGCTGGAGGAAACATTGTAGAATGTATGGGATGGCAATTAAAATTATGACACTTGATCACTGCTGACATGAAATATAATTTACAACAGTGTCTCAGCAGCTGTTACATGAGTGTGCACTTTAGGGTAAGATAGGATGTATTTGCGTTGTGGGTTATTATTGTAAGGATTTCTTAATTAGGATTAATTTCTTATAGGAGGTACTGAAACAGCTACAAGGAAGTATTGAAGATGAAGCAATAGCATCTTCTGGACAAATTGACTTACTGGAACGACTTAAAGGTAAATCTAGGATTATGTTTTAAATAGATTAATTTCTTTTTAATTTAGGATAAAATTTTCGAAGTTGTTTCTTTTTTCCAGTGCTGACCTTAATGATTAGGCATAGTCTCTGTGCCAAAACATTTTTGCTAAACATTTTAAGACACGTTCTCCAAAAAAATAAAGAAAAAGAAATCTTCTCCATTTATACTTTTGCTACTGTTACTCTGGGATTTCATATGAACTGCTTTTGCTATAACTCATATTTCTTTCTTCAGAAAAAAAATCTGTATAAGTAAATGTTGGTGTAGCTACACCAATTTTCTAAACTTGTTTGCATGTCCTGCCTTCTCTGTGTCATATTACTGGAATTGTTTCTGTCATGCTGAAAATTGATGGCCCCTTCCCTATAGTACATGCTGGAATCTGTATCATCCCATTATATGGGAAGTGCCAGCAAGCCCAGACCACTAACTCCCTGTATACATCCATTATCCCCACCACTGACCCAGAAATTTCATAGGGATGTCTACGTTTAAGAGCCCTGTGATGAACAGAGTCATCTGTTACGTGATAGTGAAGCATTTGCAGGATCTCTGGAAAAGAAATTGTTAGGAAGTGGGCCACAAGATAATTCACATGATGTTTATGCAAAACTCTGCCCATTTCTTAAGTCCTCTGGGAAGGAGGCAGGCAGGCTTTTGTGGGGATACTGTTCTGATTGCCAGGATTGTAATTTGGCCATCTGTTCAGATACCTGCTGTTCTCCAAGTCCACCATATCCATTGTTTTTGTTCACAGTATTTTTTTCTGCATTTCTGTGCAAAATATTTTCATTAAAAAAACCCATAGATTTATTCAGGAAGTAAGAAATTAAAATAGAAACGATCTTTTAACTTTGTGCTGTGGAACCTTTAGCTCTGAAAAATGTTTGCTGTTTATTATCCAGAACTGAATTTGGAAAGCACCAGCTTTGCTGGGGTGAAGTTAAGGCCAAAGGTGTCCGTGCGCTCGTATGGGAGCCGGGAAGGGTCCGTGTCGAGCCGCTCAGGGGAGTGCAGTCCAGTCCCCATGGGGTCATTTCCAAGAAGAGGCTTTATGAATGGAAGCAGAGAAAGCACTGGTTACTTAGAAGAGCTAGAGAAAGAGAGGTAAATTTATTTGTTTATTCCTCCAGTATGGATTGACTTCTAATTTTAATGTGGAAGTTTATGACACACCTAGTATTCCTATCATGAATATAGTTTTGAAAAGTGGTATATTTACCTGTCATTTACCTTGACAGGTAAGAAACCAGGAATCAACATTTTATTTAGATGAACATGCAGAAATATATATATATAAAAAATGAAGTATCATTGAGTTTCTACTGCTTCTTCATATATGCATTTCATTTTTACTCTTTGTTGTCTGAAGGGTTTTTTATTTTGGTAAGCAGGTCACTGTCTGAAATACATTTAAACAGCAAGGGTGGAGCATTCTAACCACCTTCATATCTCCTCACTACTGTTGATAAATGCTGAAGCTGTAACAACGTGATGGTGAAATTGCTTTCTCTCTTTTGCAGGTGGTTTCTAAGTACCATAACTAGTTTATCAATTATTTACTATTAGAAGACATTTACCTAGTGACTCTACTCTCTCAGCAAATGTATCAGCTAAACAAAATGCATGTTCTTATCTTCAAGATGTTCTTCTCATCAGATGTTTTTTATTGAGAAAATCCTGGAATTTCTTTTCTTGAAAAGCAGTGGTATCCATTTATTGGAAGAACATACTTTCAGGTCATAATACAGAATTGTAGCACTTTATCAGTCACTTACAAAGGAAATGCAAAGTAAGAGACACACAGCTGTTTTCACTGAAGCCATCTTTAGTTCTTAAAATGAACCCAACTGAAATAGTAGAGGTTTTCAGAAGCTCATCTGCAAGACACAGTTTGCTAAAGATTTAGTCCTGCTTAATGGATGGGATATCAAGCTGTGAGCTGCAAAACTAAATAAACTGCAACACAGTTTTTATGCCTAGTAGACATTAACAAGCAAAAAAAATTCATTTTGAAGTTGTAATAGAAAAGCTTTGTGGGTAATGAGTGGGTTGTGGACAGCCCTCTAAAGGATTTAGACTGGAGTTCAGCAAAATTTTTGCAGCCCAAGACCTGAAAGAAGTATGCTTTTCTTCCAAGATACTATGTCCAGGTCCCCCTTTTTTGGTCCTGTCAGCAGAATGCAAGTAACTTCCCATGGGTCCATACTGAGCCTGTTCTAGCAGTGACTCTATTTTTTCCTTCTCCTAGCCAGGACCACTAATGATATTTGTTCTGTTGCATAAAATGTAGACTCCTGAGGAGCTGTATAAGAATATTTAGGAATTTGGGAACCTATCTACTTGCTCAGCTCAGTCTTCAAGAGTCTGATGTGTCTGTTATTTACTGTCTTAACAAACTGTGCATTTGTTTGTATTCTTCCAGTGCTGTGTTTTACTACAGATGATACCAAAATTTTTAAACACAGTTGGAACTTTCAGTGTGGTGCCAGTGAACTCCTGCTCATTTGGAATAAGCAGCATTTATAGCAGTCAGAGTTCTATAATACGGTTAGCAGCTCTGATTTATGATCTGTCATCCTTCCCCACCCTGATGGATTCTGAGGTGATAGTTCCTTGGACATTTTTCTTGGCAGCGAAGACAGCTTAGGCAGTGAACCAGTCTGTGTTCCAGATAACGCTGGAGAAAAGGGATGAGGATGTTTTAATTTCAGAGTAGCTTAGGCACTGTTACTGTCATAGCTGATGGGCTAAATACTTGTGCTGTGGAGAGGATGGATCTGTGGAGGAATGGGCAGATCACATCTGGCTTCATTATTAGTGAAATGACACATAATCCAAAACTGCTTTGTCCTTTAAGCTGTTTCAGGGTACATGGGGAAGCATGTAGGGCATTGATGAGAACCCTGGGTAGCCAAATGAATCAAAACATGGGGGGGTGGTATAGGACTGTGCATCTAAAATCACTACCATTTCTAAAAGAAAATTAACCGCTTATTTTCCTGTGTTTTGTGTCTAAACTTGTTTGGCATATTTGCTGAATTTCTGTGTTATCTAAATGTATACATTTGCTAATCGATTTTGGATTTTTGCACTTCAAACAGACTTTCAAGAACTTGTGGAACTTGACAAGCCTAAAATAATTTAGAATAAAATAACACTTTTCAGAAATATGCAGCAGGAGACCATTTCCATTCAGTGTTTTAACATGCTGGCACAATACATGCTGCTTATGGGCAACAGTGTTTGTGTGAGGACTAAATGATGTCTTTAAATATTTAGAGCAATTTGTTGGGCACCTGGCATCCAGTCAGGGTCAACCCACCACACTTGACTGCGAGTGAACTTGTGAAGGGAAAAAAATTTTTCAATTGATTTTGCCCGCCAGAATAAAGATGAAATTATTGGTGCATATCTCATTTGCTTGGCTCTCCTCTAATTCCAAAGTTTAAAAAAACAAATGAAAAAAAAAAAAAAAAAAAGAGAAAAGTGGACAGTGGCAGCACTATGCTTTTAAATTGGCAGTTTAGAATTCTCTAATCATTACATATCTCTTGCTTTCTCTGGCTATTTCCAAGTATACTTGGTAAGAACATTATATCAACAAAATCTTTCAGAGTACACTGCAGGTGAATTTTTGTGTTTGTTTGCCCTTGGCAAATTAGCAAATTTAATAACCTCACCTTTTTAAATTCTGTAATTTGCCACTAAAGATGACAGTCTTCTGAGAAATTTTATATGAAAATGTTTGTAGGCCTTCTTTATTCCTTCTTTTTTATGCCATTCCTTTTTTATTTCTTTAATGTCAAATTGGAGCTTTCCCTCTCTCATGGCTTCTTTCTTCCATCATGCTTATCTCCTTTTGGCTGGCTGGTAAAACTTACCGCAGACTTTACAGCATCAGCACTGCTTTTCAGGATTTTATTTTATCTCCCACCAATTGAAGTGAAAGTATTAATTATAGTTGTAATTTACATAATGCAAGTAGAGTAGCGTATGATTTGTTTCCCTTCTCCCTTTTAGCCAGGAATAATATTGACATAATTATGCAGAAAATACTCCAAAAGAAGTAAAGAGTTTTCTGCATTCATTCAACTTCCTCTGTTGTTGGGAGCTTCAAAAGTACCACATGAGAAGTCTTTGAAAAACCCACCCTTCAGAAGAACAGTTCAAATTGAAAATTTTATGTTAACTCATAAAAATAGTATAAAGTTCCAAAAGCTTTCTCCACTTGC
The DNA here is from genome assembly GCA_013397395.1 of Sinosuthora webbiana. Taxonomy (NCBI): domain Eukaryota; kingdom Metazoa; phylum Chordata; class Aves; order Passeriformes; family Sylviidae; genus Sinosuthora; species Sinosuthora webbiana. Next base: position 64,757 of record VXBN01009769.1, on the reverse strand, counting down.
TTTGCTGAATTTTCGGTGAACTTGACAGGGCATGACAGAGAACGGAATTTCCTCTGATGCTGTGAAAGTCCTAATGTAAACATCTTGGGGGTATAAAAAAGATGGAATAACTTCACCGTTTTTTTCCATCTTGTTTTTCATGACCAGTAGCAGCTCTTCAACTTTAAATCATCTCCTAACCCCAAGAAGCTCCAGGAAGCTGAGAAGCAGCTGTACTTCTTGTTGGAATAGTATCTGAGAGTAATGCTTAATGTGGGGAGCAGCTTACCAGATTCATCTACAGAAAACTACTTATTGCTGCTTATTTTCAAGGAAATTGAAGTGCAGCCTGCTGTAGTTGTAGTGACCCTTCATGTTTTGTGCTGAGAGAACTTAAAGACTGTTAAAACCTGAATTCTCACAGAGCAGTGTTACCAAACTAGTAATCCCAAATGAAGCATCACTTCAGAAGACATGATAATATTAAATTAAACAAGTCACCCTCAGGTCATACATTACATTGTTTATGCAGCATTACTGGTTCCTAAGTTATTTTCTTGCTTCTAGTATCCATTGTGCATTTCAAAAATGGTTTGAATGACAGACAGAATGACACACTGTCTCACATACTGAATACCCTACATTTCATAAGAGGAACTTAATCACATATTTACTTAGTTGAAAGCAATCCCTCCAGTTTCTTCTACCAGTTCTTTGACATCCGGAGACAGAATTAGTCAGTCCTTTCACATTTGCAAGTCCTCAAAAGTAAAAATACTTTTTATAAGGATTGCATTATTGTGCTTTTGCAAATTTTATTTTACAACCTAGACACAACTAGTGCCTGGGCACTCAAAGTGGTAAAAAGGGAAGCTGTGCAGAATTCCACTCTGTCCAGGTATTAGGCACCAGGGTTGTATGGCAAGAGAATGGGCAGGTGGGAGGGAAAAAAAAAACTTCATCAAAAAGCTTTTCCCAAGCACCATCTATTAGTTTTAGCTTCAGTTTGTCCAAAGGACATTAGGAATTTCTGCCAGCCACATCCATGTGACTGAAGAATTACTGCTGTCCTGTGATACTGCTCCAGTTACCTGCCAAATTACAGTAATTGCTTGTTGTTACTTCTTTTTAATCATTTTTATTGTAAACCCTGGCATCATTAAAACAAATCTCAACACAAGTGTTTCAACACGACTGTTGGATCAAATCTGGAAATTTATGTAATTTTGTTAATGTTTACAAACATTTAGCACTCTTAGATGTGTATAGTTTTCCAGTCTCATGTTGAAGGGAGGGATCCTCTCTTTTAATTTTCCATTTGCACACAAGCCAAGCCACTTATATTGGATATGGAATAAATGTTAAATCATCAAGATTAGCCTGAAACATTTTTAAACCAGGAAATAAGTCAAACAGATTCTTTAAAATACAAATGTTAAAATTCTTTCTTCCTTGTTTTGTGTGAAAGATGGATTACCTTCTCAAATCATGTCTGTGATGCAATATCAAAACAGTGTGGCAAACTTGTACTTCTGTTGTATGCTGTGTAATTGTTTCTTAATGACTTACAGTAATTATCCATAATGTGTTTGTGTGCTTTATAAACGTTCATATGCTCTTGCTCAAAAAGGCCACAGCCAAAGAGGGATGCAAAAGTTAAGGGATGGGAAATAGTACTGAAATAATAAACTTGTATGCAGCTTTCTGTCTTCTGGCTAAGTGTTGACTTTGTCATTTTTTCTGTTAATGAGAAATATTAAAACATCAGAAGGAAGACCAGTACTCACAGAAAGCATTAGAAATAAAATAATAAACTTAAAAAAAAAAAAAAAAAGAATGGCTTTTCTGTTTATTCCTACTAGCCAGAAAATTTTAGTATATATTTTTAGGAATATGGTAGCCATGAGCATTATTTCACTATATTAATAAGATTTAAAATGATATAAAATTCAGTTCATGAAGGATTGATAAAATAGTATGTGAAAATAGATTTTTTTTCCCCTTGGTAGTCTGCATATATTATTCATTTTTTCTTTCTCAGTTATTACTGAGGTATGCAGTATGTGTGTGATACCCATTTAAAATGTTTTTAACAGCTGCAAATGTATCTTGTCTATAACATTTGGTGGAAAATACCAGTTTGAAGTATTTAGATGCTCACAGAAACAGCTTATTTTGTGTGCTTTACCCATAGTTTGCTATGGGTGACAAAATGAATAAAAGGACAGTGCAAAGGTGAAGATTCTCAATTTGGGAACAGGATTGAGAGTTGTGCTTGTTTCTGTGACAGACCTTTTCTTAAATGCTGTTTGCACTATACAAAGTATATTTTTGAAAGAAGCAGGGTACAAGTTAACACATGACTAATAATTGGTTTTGTTTTCACAAAATACCTCTTAGCTTTGGATTTTGAAGTGGGTTTTTTAGAGAAATATGTATATTTTTCTCTCTCATAGATAAGGACATGAAATACTTAGCACACAGTAGTGGATAGGCTGATTAGCTAGGGCCAGGGAGTTGAACTCAAATGTCTCTTTAGTGCCTTCTTCAAACCTCCAGATGGAAATGAGGTGTTAATGGTGAGACACTTCCTCCTTCTGCTTTTGATAGATCTCTGTTGCTTGCGGAGCTTGAGAAGGAAGAGAAAGAAAAGGACTGGTATTATGCCCAGCTTCAGAACCTGACTAAAAGGATTGATAGTCTCCCCCTTACTGAAAATGTAAGTACCTTCTGAGTGCTTGGTGAGGTGTCTGGTGCTACAGTCTCTGTTTAGATGCTGGGTGTATTTTATTGATGTGGTGGTATTCTCTATCACTTTTGTTCCAAATTTTTTTTTTCATTCAGTATGTAATGATAACTTAGCCTAAATAATGCATTTTCCACATTGAATTTTACACATCAAAATTCATAAATATCAATATAAATGTCAGTGAAATCAGAGGAGCATTGAGAAGCCATTATGGCAAATTAATTGCATGTCAGTACATTTCCTTAACTCTGTTCCCCTCTGTTCTTTTGTTCAGTGGATTTTCTAGTTTTGAGAGTAATATTAGCATAAGACAATGTACACAAGAGCTGCTATTTCATAACAATCAGTGAAGTGATTATATAGCCTATGGAGGTGTTGCTGTAAGCTTTTACCTTGGCACTCCAAACTATAGTCAAGTCACTGTTATCTGGGATAGTGAAGATGTCTGATATCCCACATAATGTAGGATTTCCTGTTTGATGTCAGTAACATGGATGTATTTGCAGTACATTCCTGCACACATAGAGTTGGAAAGCTGTGGTTGAGAGAGTCACACCTGATGAAGGATCAGTCAGCCTTCTGGAAATGGAAACCGACAACAGAAACACTTCTTCAATGGGCAGAAGTAATACTGCGTCATAGCTGGGCTTAGCAGAGCACCAGAACCAAGGGAGGAGGCCTGAAAAAGATTGGGAGGAAGTGCAATCCTTTCCCAAAGCACTGTCAGCTGTACCTGTGTCACTGTTACAGGTTTTAAGGTTGTCTCCCATGTTCCACAGATAAAGATTCACTTAGCTGCTCTTAGGATTAGGATGCATTACTTAACATCTACACTACAAGCCTTTTGTGGCAATTTAGATCCATTACTACTTAGTCCAGACACAGTAAAACGACAGCTCCCATTTGGTGCTTGCAGATGATTGTCCTGTTTTGACTTTCTGCATTGACCTTGGTGAAGTCTTCTGGAAGGACTGCTCTTGGAGACTCGCTTATTTACAGACTGAGAAATTGTCCAAAACCAGTGAAAAGCTTTGCTCCTGCCTTGAAATTTCATTTAGTTCAAAAGTTTTCCCTTAGGCTGTATTGCTGTTCCTGGTTTAACATTTGTGCTATTTTCACAGGGTAGTTAGAAATAAGATAAATACAAGCATTATGAATACCATCACTGTGTGGAGTAGCTTGATACTTCTAGTATTTTTGAAAATGCCAATTCAGATGGCACACATCACAATTTTGTTGGTAGCAGCCAGATGTTCCTGTAAGGAATGATACTTTCTCAATGCTTAATTATTATATTTAATCATTTTACAAAACTCAGGTGTAGTCTTCTGGTTGAACATCATTGTGTTCTTGTTTTAAGAATGTATTACTATGTTTGATTGTTTATGAAGTTTGTTGTAGAAAAGTAATTGTTCTGCTTTTTGTTCTGAGAAATACATTGTTTACATAAATGTTATTTGCTAAAATGCCTTCCCTGTACTCTGGTTTCAGTTCTCCTTGCAAACAGATATGACCAGAAGGCAGCTGGAGTATGAGGCCAGGCAAATCAGAGCTGCAATGGAAGAACAACTGGGTACTTGTCAGGACATGGAGAAGCGAGCACAGGTAGTGTTTGTCTCTCACCGTTAGAAGCAAGAGAAAAGGTTTTCCTTTTCCTGCCTATTTATTAAGTTATTGGTAACTGTATCTTTAAACTGCAAACACAGCACTTAGTTAGCCTTTTGAATAAAAAAATAGGAATCAGGACATAGGAAATAATTGCTCAGCAGAAAGTACCCTCATCTGCCTCTTGTAAATGAGCCTTTTGTTTCAGCAGATGTAGATAATTTATTCAAGATAAAATACTTTTTAATGATAATTTCCTTACAGTTTTCTACCATTTTAGCTTCAGAAAAGCCAATGTATTTGCAACTGCTTTATTTTGCATATTTTTTCTGGGTGCCTTCATGCTTGTAAATTTAGAATAAAATCCAGCTACTGTTCTTACGTTTCCTTAGCCAGAAAAGATGTATCAGGGGATAATCTTCTCAAACAAGGTATTCAAGTAAAATGTAATTCACATACATATCTGGAAGCTGTTTGCTCTCACTAACAGTTGTTTTGCATTCTTGATGAGGTTATGTACATATCTAACCTGGCATACCCATTTGGAAGTATAAATCAGAATGTAATCATGTGCAAATCATAAATTAAATAATCATTTGGTTGCTAGTTATAAGAATTAATCCCCCATAGTAGGAAAGCAACAATTTGAATTATTTACCATTTACTTCTGTATTAAATAACTAGTAAGATTTGAGGGGTTTATGGTGAATGTGACAATAATCAGTATTTTCAATACAAAGTCTTATCAGGCTCTGTCTCCCTTGCTAGATTGACTCAACACAAAATTTTGCCACATGAGAAACATTTCTAATTTGGTTTTACATTCAAGTTAAAGCAGCTGTTCTGATTATAAGAGGTAATCAGAATAGCTGCTTTAAACTTCAAAGTGAGTAATCTAGTAGGACTTTTCAGAAAATCCAGAACTTTTTCCATGAAAAGTACTTGGCCAAAGTGATACCCTGCAGCTGTGAGGTTATATGTGCAGGGCTGTGCAGGGATTTGTCTGTGCTGATGTTCTCACACACACCCAAGTTCAGTCTGCTTGGAGAGTCACTGGTCCCGATCTGGGAGCTGTAAGGCTGTTATTGAGGTTTATCAGCAGAGATGATGCCCTCCACAGATTAAGCTGTGCAGTTTGTGTCAGCCTGTCCCAAGAGAAGGTCCTTAACACCAAAAACTCCTGGGAAAGTTCTGCTGCTGTTACAGGCTTAAGTTAGAGGAATGCGATGTCCAGTTTGGAAAGACAGGTGTCTGCTAAGGAAGGTAGGAGCCTACCTTGAAATGGAGAATGTAAACCCCCTCCCTCCGAATTATCATAATTTTGAAGTTAAGGGGCTCTCAGGCAAAGATATGAGAATAGGAATAACAGTTCTTTACGAGGAAAATTAAAATAAAAATGTAGAAGTACAAAAAAAGCAAACAAACAAAACCACTGACAGAGTCAGAATACAACCTGACACCCCGTTGGTCAGGGTGTTGGTAGCAATTTAAGTCCTCCTGGAGTGACCGATGCGGTTCTGTTGAAGCAGTGATCCTGTAGAAGAGTGTAATTTTCTTCTGAAGGTCCAGTGGCAGTGAGATGGGTCCAGTTTTCCTCTGGGAATCCTGTGGAAAACCAGCTGCCTTGGTGTCCTGACTTTCAGATTTTATCCAGGCAGGAATGCTTGGCTGCTCCCCCTGGGTGGAGCATCTCACAATGGGATGATGTAATTCTATCAGTCGTGCAGTGAGACTCAGTGGCCCATTAACAGAAGATATCCCCCAGGCAGAGGATGGGTTGTGGAAGAGATAAAGAACACTGCCCCACCTGGTTTTAACAGATGGTGGTAGAATACTTTTGGTTACATCTTGCATTGCAACTTAAGGCAGGTGAATTAAGCTAAATAGGCAGCTAAGATGTTGGCAGATTCTAAATGCACTCAGGCAGGGATGAAAAGAGATTATTCAGACATACAACTTGGCTGTAGTTATATCACTGTATGGAGATAATCAAGCTGACCCTGAATTTGCTCCTTCCCTGATTGTTTGGGGGGTTTTAAATTTGGGTGGGGGGTAGAAGGCTGCCAAGATGATATTGAAACATCTTATGGGTTCCTGACTTAATGTTTGACATGTGATTTGTCAGAGCTGTTTCATTCTCTCTCTGTAACACTTATGTATTTGCAGAAATTACAGTTCTTATTGTGATGATATAAAGATTATTGAATACAAAGTAATTACTACTGCATGTGCTTCTTGTGAATTTAACTGGTAATTCCTCTTGGTTTCATTCTGCCAAGGACCAGTGCCAAAAAATGTGTAGAAGCTCATTGATGTACAAATACATAAGAGCGATTTCTGCATTATTTCACTGTGATGTTTAAGTGTGCAAAATTAAAAGTTTAAGTGTGCAAAATTTGTATTTGGCAAGGATATTGAACTTAGTAGTTTTACCATTTTCTTTCTGCTCAGTATTTTCTTTCCACCCAAACTGATTGGGATACACAATACTAGGCAAAATGTAGGCTGAAGGGGGGGAATGTTTCGGCTACTGAAGGCTGGCATTGCAGACATCTCTGAATTAAGAGCCCTGAAGATTATTCTGTGACAGAGCTCGTAACCTGCAGTTGGCTAAGTAGTCGTTGCCCTTTTCTTTAGCTGCCCTTTCTGGTGGGCCTTGAAACAATGACTTTCTCCCATTTTTTGTGTGGCACCATTAGGCTTTGTTTCCTTCTGAAGCAACTTAACTCACAGCAACTCACTGTTGATGTCTTCTACGAAGATTGTTCACAAGCACGTGCCCAGCAGTTGTTCAGACAGATAAGAAGCCTTAGCTTAATGATTTATGCTAACTTGTAAACTTGTAACTATTCTCTGAACCTGGTAATTTCACATAGTGGTGCTTACTTGAAAAAAAAGGAAAAAAGTATTCTTAGGTATGTTTTATTTTTTACTGTTCAAAGGTTGTAGCCAATAAATTTAGTAATAAGTAGAAGCAAACTTAGTTTCTGTAATATACATTGAAAAATACTTCAGTTCTAAGACTGAATTCATGTTTACATAGGATTTATTTTTCCTTCAAGTCAGAACAAAAAGAATTTTTTTGAGGTTAAGAGTTCTTTAAAATCTTACATGAAATTACCATTCTTATAAGAATTTATCCCAAGATCTTTAAAAGTTTGCTAAAACAGTAGACCACTAAAGATACAATAAAATTTAGATCCTGTAGTTTCATGCAGATAAACATTTCAGCACTGTTATATTTATACAGTGGTCTTGTATGTTTATCAAGCCATTAATGCATTTGTCTATTATATATTTTTATTTAGGAAAAAAAACCCCAACCAAACAAAAAACACAGACAACATTTTTAAAACAACATGTTATGCCTTATTTTTACTTTCTGTATAGTGGGTATTTTTCTGTCACTGTGATTGTGGAGTGACAGTTTGTTTTGTTAGACACCTTACTGCGGCAGTGAGAGCCAAATAATATGTAACTTCAAATCTAAAGTTACTTTATACAACTATTTTATGTTAATAAAAGTTACAAGTAAATAGAACAATAAACGGGAATGTAGTATTAGCAAATAGAATCAAAGGTGATATTTCTCAAGTAGACTCTGAAGTTAAGAACATTGCTGTTGCTTGTTCCATTGTGTATCGCAGACTTTTGCCCATTTGCCATTAGGCTCTACCCCTTTGAGGCAAGAAATGCATTCCTTTGTTCTGCTTCTAAAGTGTTTGGCATAAAGTACACTCCTGGTTAAAGGAACTCCCCAGTTTCCCTGTAATAGAAAAAATTAATTAGAAGAATGATCTGATGGTTAAATCTCTGGACTAAAATTGGAAGAGGCAGCTAGAATTCCTGTCCCTTCAGAGGACTCAGGCAGTAATACTTGGCAAATCATGCAGAATTTAATTGTTTTCATCTGCACAAAATTTTTTCTTGTGTTAAGGCATATATAAAGATACTCAGATTTTCTTGATGCCCTTCATTGGATACACTGCTAGTTATACAGAAAGGAACTCAGTTTCTGGGGAGACCTGCATCTTTTGAGGGGCTTAAAGGGGACCTGTAAGAAACTTTTTAGCAGGGAGTAGTCATAGGAGAAGAGGTAATGGCTTTAAATTCATGGAGAGTTGATTCAGAATAGGTACAAGATAGAAATGTTCTACCTTGGGAGTGGTGAAACACTGGAAGAGGTTGCCAAGAGGCAGCAGGGGCCCCATCCCTGGAAACATTCAAGGTCACACAGGGCTTTCAGCAACCTGGTTTACTTGAAGATGTTCCTGCCCTTGGCAGGGAGTTTGGAATAGATGACCTTCCAAGGTGCTTTCCAACCCAGACTATTCTATAATTCTATGAAATTCAAATAATTCTTAATGACAATGAGAGACTTTTTTTTGTCAGTCATGCATCATGTCACCAATGCACAGATATTCCCAGAAATTTCTTTAATTATCTTTCTAACATTTAAAAATTTCTTGAACCAGGAGCAAGGATAGGATAAACTATCTATTTGTGTCTATAGGGAAGCTTTTATGTGTTTTCTAATGATTTGCTTTACAAAATCAAATCAGATTTATAGCTTAAAATTGTAGGTTTCCAACTCTACTAAAATGTTTATGCTTATGGTGCTTTTCCCACAGCTGCTTCTGATGTGTGTTTCAGTAGTTCATATTTTGTGGGGTTTTTTTTTTGTATTTCTAAATTTTCTAGATAATGTGTTTCTATTTTATGCGCATCTTTTGGCATTAGCACATTTTGAAAGTTCATCTTATTTACATTTTCGGATTATAAATGTGTCAAGTAAGGTTAGTTGTAATGCTGATCTTACAGTGTCCACTAGATTGCTTTTCTAGTATAGCACTGTAAATGTTAATCAAATAAAGGGATCAGAACTTTTTTCAACCATATGTTCATTTTTTTAATCTCTCCATGGCACAAAAGAAAAAAAAAAAGATACTGTTTAATCAGTTTGGTCTTCTGCCCACATTTAGAAGTCAAATAATGTGAATTTATTAAATTACCAAGCTCCTGCACTTACTGTTTCACACACTGATACTGCATCCTGTGCTTCACTGTACAATTTGTGTGGAGTACATCTATCCTGTTACATTTGGAGTCTCTTAACATCCCCTTTTCTAACCACAGAACCGTTGCAGTGGGAAATGAGTAGCAATATGCCTGTAAAAGGTTGATTCAGATATGTCTGTGTAGTGGTTTTAAAAGAAGACAAATGAGAGGCTCCTAGTCAGAGATACAATTTAATAGGAAGAAAGGAAAAAAAGAAGGTAAAGGTAAAATAAAAAAAAACATGCAATAATACAAAAGACCACTGACAGAGTCAGAATACAACCTGATCACAGTGATGGAAACAGTCCAGATGAGGTGGTCTTCCTGAAGCAGTGATCCAGTAGAAAGGTCTGGTAGCTCGAGTGCTCTGGGAATCCAGTGGGTAAGCCCCCCGTACTGTCCCAAACCCTGAGCTTATATCCAGGTGAGAACGCTTTGTTCCTCCCCCTGGGCGGAGCATCTCACAATAGGATGTAGGTGCTGCAGGGGGATCCTTGATGAGCCATTAAACAGAGATAACTCCCTCCAGGAGTTATCTATGAGTCATGGGCAAGGCATCTGATGGGCCATTAGCAGAAGATAGCCCTGAGGGTAGAGGTCCGGGGATAGCACTGCTCCAACAATTTGGATTCACAGTTCGTTAGGATGGTGATAGAATACTTTGTTCACACCCTACATTACAACCCAGGACAGTCTGTAAAATCCCAGATAAACCAAAGAAGCAGTATGTAGATTTTCTTTTTATACTTAGCCTGTTAAATGCTTTGAGATTTGTAGGAGCAGAAATCTCAGAGGTTGGACATAAGCAAAATTCCCAAATCAGTGTAGCAACTGAATATAATAGAAATGTGTCAGGGTCTCATACCTTCAAAGACTCTACAAATAAAAATATCTCTCAGATCTCTGTAATGCAAGTAAAATTCTTATATTTGAGATAAAAGTCAAATAATTTGCTAAAGATTTGCATAGAATATCAGTTTCAGGAATATTGTGCAAGTAAAGGAGAGCATTTTTTAGTACCTAAATGTGTGCTGTGTGACAACTTAATACATCCAGTATTCAATGTTATTAAAACCCCAACCATTCAGTTACATTCAAGTTTTGAATGCTTGCAATCATTCCTTTCATTATGAAGAACACTTGAATTACTTACTAATGCATATAGTACCTGCTGCATGTACCTACTGAAGTTGGTTTTGTAGTCAGCAGTATTTGCGAAGAACTCTTATTACTGTCACTCTGTACAGTAAGTAAAAGGAGTTTTTGAACAAAATCAAATGTGAAAATCCATTCATTTCAGGCAAGAGTGGCCAGAATTCAACAAATAGAGAAGGACATTCTTCGTATACGACAGCTCCTGCAATCACAAGCAGCTGAAGCAGAGGTTAGTGAGCAATAACTTGCCATTTTTTTAATGGTATGTATATTTTCTCTAAAAAACCCAAAATATTTGAATAAAGTGGTAGACAGGATTATTCCTATCAGCTGTTGATGTCACAGTTAATCAGATAGTCAATATTCTTACACTGTTACTTGCCCTGTTTCTAATGAACTGAGGATGGAATACTTGGATTAGTTCTTGTACTTCTGTGGAGCTTCAATCAATAATCATATATAAGTTGAAAGTTTAGCTTGAAATTTCAGTAAAAACATCAGTGTGCTTATAAAGGCTGAGTCCTGGTTTTAGAAATAATGAAAATGATCAGTTGTACATGCCTTTCTAATTATGAATCTCTGATATGCACCTTCATGATTTGCTTGTCTTTTGAAAGAGATAAGATGTAAAAAATGGATGAATAGAGCTTCTGTCAGACTTCATTATAGAAGCCTGTTATATTTTTAGTGTTTAAGTACAGGGTTCTATATTAAGAAATGCAGGATGTTTCCTGTAAATTACAAAGTCCATAGCAGTAACTGCCATTAGCAAAAAACTGCTCTCATGGAAATTCACTTAGAATGTCAACTCCATTTCTTGTACTGGTAAATTAAATTGTGTGTTTGACATTAATATTTTATGACTTGTCTTCACCCAAAATAACTACAGAAAAAGCTCCAAACATCATTTGGATCACTAAAGGATGTATATTTTTCCATTTTGTAAGATACTGGTTTCATAGTTCCAGGATTTTGGGGAAAATCAATTCTCGTAAGTGATGCAAACTGTAGTGAGTGAAATTAAAGTTGCTTGGTCTGTTGACATGAGTCAGTCCAGGTGTTACAGATATTGACAAGATCTCCCTGAACATTCTCTTTCTCCACCTGAACAGTCTCAGTTCTTTCAGCCTTACTGTGTGGGAGAAAGGCTCAGAATCCTTAAGGACTGCTGTAGCCTGCGCAGGTATTATTTCAGTGAATCCATTGTAAATCCAACTTTATTGTGCTGGGCAGGCTTGAACAGGACTTTGGATGCTGAGTGGAGAGGAAGGGCCACCTCCCTGGCCCTGCTGGCAATATGCCCCTCACTGCAGCACAGGACACTGTTGGACTTTCTGCCACAAGGCCTTTGAAAGGATGGCCCACTAGGACCTCCTGGTGCTTCCCAGCTGGACAGTTCCAGCCTGGGGTTGTTCTGTCACAGGTCCAGGACTTTGCACTCCCTTCTTTGAATAGCTTGAGGTTCCCTTCAGTCCATTCCTCCCACCCATCCAGGTCCCTCTGGAAGGCAGCTGAACCTTGTGCTGTATCAGCTTCTCCAACTCGGGGAGGGTGCACTGTGTCCCAGCATGCAGCTGTTGGACAGTATTGGTCTCAGTATTAACTCTGGCTTGCCTCCAGCTGTATTTTGTGCTACTGATTGCAACCCCTGATTCCCAACTATTCCAGCAGTTTTCATCCCTGTACCCTCAGCTCCTGCTTGCTCCCCGAGCAGAAGTGCAGGGATGTACCAGAGAGCAGCACCCAGCTGTGGCCATTGCCCAGCACAGGCTTGGGAGCTTTCCCAGCAAGGCAGCTCTGCTGCACCTTGTTCTTCCTTGTGTGCCTATGCCCAAGGACATTCCTCTTATCTCAGCTGTGTGCATTGCCCTTGTGTTCCCTCCAGCTAGGGCTCCTGCCTTGTGAGCCCTACACTCTGTCCCCTGTCATTTCTGGTGCAAAGCCTGGTTGACCAGCCTCTCAACAGATACTTCTGCCCCAGGTAGTCAGATAGATCCTGTCCCCAGAGTGTTTAACATCTACTCTGGAAGAACAAAAACCAAAAAACCAGTAATTTTGAACTTACTGGAGCTCAGGGACTAAAACAATATTGAGTTGCAACTAGAGAAAAAAAAGTTTTGTGTAGTTTTTCACTCCTTTTACCAAATTATTTAGCTGCCTCATACACTGAAGGTCTGATATATTGAGATTTTCATGTGATGTGTCTTATCTGGAATATGTTTGGATATCTGGTTGCATAGTTACATGTTTTAGGACAGAGTTACCAGGGTGCTGATAGTGGTAAAGGAGGCAGTCACTACACACACCCTAATTCATCTGCACAAAATTTTTTCTTGTGTTAAGGCATATATAAAGATACTCAGATTTTCTTGATGCCCTTCATTGGATACACTGCTAGTTATACAGAAAGGAACTCAGTTTCTGGGGAGACCTGCATCTTTTGAGGGGCTTAAAGGGGACCTGTAAGAAACTTTTTAGCAGGGAGTAGTCATAGGAGAAGAGGTAATGGCTTTAAATTCATGGAGAGTTGATTCAGAATAGGTACAAGATAGAAATGTTCTACCTTGGGAGTGGTGAAACACTGGAAGAGGTTGCCAAGAGGCAGCAGGGGCCCCATCCCTGGAAACATTCAAGGTCACACAGGGCTTTCAGCAACCTGGTTTACTTGAAGATGTTCCTGCCCTTGGCAGGGAGTTTGGAATAGATGACCTTCCAAGGTGCTTTCCAACCCAGACTATTCTATAATTCTATGAAATTCAAATAATTCTTAATGACAATGAGAGACTTTTTTTTGTCAGTCATGCATCATGTCACCAATGCACAGATATTCCCAGAAATTTCTTTAATTATCTTTCTAACATTTAAAAATTTCTTGAACCAGGAGCAAGGATAGGATAAACTATCTATTTGTGTCTATAGGGAAGCTTTTATGTGTTTTCTAATGATTTGCTTTACAAAATCAAATCAGATTTATAGCTTAAAATTGTAGGTTTCCAACTCTACTAAAATGTTTATGCTTATGGTGCTTTTCCCACAGCTACTTCTGATGTGTGTTTCAGTAATTCACTGTATTTTATAGTGTGTTTTAATAATTTCCAAGTGATGACCATCTCCTACAGGGAACAGCTGGATCTAATTTTGAAATTGTCTGGTGGTGCAGTTACACTGCAAAGTCCATATAACTGAAAAGTACAAACATGAGACATTTTTTATGTTTTTATCCTGTGCCTGATACTGTTACTGAACAAGTATATTTCTTTAAGAAGAAGTCTATGCTATGCAGCAGTGGGAAAAGGCTGGAAAATTCTTTTTACCTTAGCACAATATTGTATGATCCCTATATTTGTGGTTAATGCTTAGTTTTGTACCATACAGTGTTTAGTACAAATGTCAGAGGTTAGCCTGGCCTTGTTTTAAATCCCTACATCTGTGACTAATAAGCTGTGTTCCAACTAATGCTTCCTTATTTACTTATGTCAGCAATTAATATGTACTAGCTGATATCTTAGTTTTGAGAACAAGGATTGTGTGTGACAACAAAGAATGATAAGAGAATGGCCTGATCACATATTTGAGATACTCTCAAGGAGAAAAGATTCATCAGAAGATCTGAACCATATCCAGATAAGTCCATGGAAATAATTATCATATATGCATGTGTTCAGGAAATGTGAACACATGCATATATCCAAATATTATTTCAGGAATATAGCCTGGTCTGTTACTGTGTTCCTGATCTTGCTTTGAGGAGAATTCCCCATGCATTCAGCACTGGTAATAAAAAAACATTGGCTTTCTAACCTGGTAAATTGGTTGGAGAGTTTATTTCCTGGTTTTCGGTGCCAGTAACCAAACTGAATGTGCTCCTTATGTTATAAAGATCTGGTAACAACAATAATGAATATCACAGCTTGTCTGCTGATACAGTTGGCCCTGTGGTGATGCCAGTCACTGTGGGCTCCAAGTGCAATATATCTTGAAGAGTAAGACCAAATAAAATGCTGCAACTTAAAATCAGCTTTTGGAAATCAGTGAGCAAAGAAAATTCTCACACACATATTATCGCATTTTTAAGGTTTGGCAAATTGCTAAGTCTCGTGAATGATTCTAGAAAAAATTGAAGTCATTTACCTGCAAATGGTGATGTCTTCATCCACTGTAGTGTTAGACATCTCCAAAAAGAATTTTCAGTTGTGGTGTACAATATGAAATTATTTTAAAGAAAAAAGGAATTTTTTTGCGGTAGTGGTACAGGCCTTTCTTTCATAATATGTGTAACTTGAAATATGTGAAATATTTCCATTAGGCAGTGTTGCTGTAGATAAAATGTGAAGGATTTTTTTCTTCCTGAGGTTATGCTCAACAGGTTTTAAACTGTGATGGACAGGAGCGTTCTCAAGGATTTTACTCATGAGAATTTCTTTTGTCTTTGAACCAACTCTAGCAAAATTATTTCTTACAGTTTCTTAGTTTCATTTGTTGCAGTTTTAATTTTTTTATATATGTCTTACATATACATATATGTGTATTGCATTTAATATGGAGTAATGGCAATTCCTAATGAATATGTAAGTGTCTGCTTTGGAACTCAGGTATTGACAATATATAAGGTAAAATTATTTGTAATTTGCTTTCTTAGCCGAAATAGTTAAGGTCTACTATGCTAGCTAGAGTTTATTATTTTCTGCTCATAAATACATGGAAATTAATAATTGATAATGATAGTTCTTGCTGACTTCGGAAGCTCTTAAAAATGGTGGCAAATGCCATGGAAGGAGCAGGCCCACATCCCTGTAATTGGCACATGCAGTCTCCCATAATTTTGCTGCAAGAGCAAACAAGTGAACTCTGTCAAACTGACTTTCATGGTCTGATGCCAAAATTCAGCAATGATAGAAATTACAAACCCATTTTAGGCCTTTTCAAAAGTAGTGCCTCAAAACAGGTGGTGCAGTTTAACCCAGGGGACATGAGTGCCATTTTCTGGCAGCTGTGCCTCATGTAGGGCTTACAGAGCCTGCTGCTGTTCACATGTTCTGGTTCTTTGCTGTTGTGGTTGGTAGTGTCTGTATTTTCTTCCACAGATTCTGTGCTCAGTGTTGAAAGGCACCATGAAGATGGGACGTATTTTCAGTGGACATACTTTAAGTGGTTATACTGCCTTTCTAACCATTAATCTGCAGTCTGTCAGATGAATATTTATTTACAGTAGTACTTTTTACTATCTCTTTAAAAAAATGCATTATCCATGTGCATTGATATGTGCTATTTTCATATATATACTAAATATGTTTAATCATGTATATATATAATACGTATTTATATAAATACAGAGTTTTCAACTAATAACCTGCTTTCTGCTGCCTGTGTTGTTATTAACTCCTTTTTGGCAGTCTACACGAAGAGGACAGCTCACTTCAAATTTCTTCAGTGATTGAAGTGGCAGGGAGTCTTCACTGAGAACTTGCAGATTTGATGTTCAAGTCCAGCTGATAACTCATGTGACAGTAATGGGTTTGCACACTGAGAGCACATTCTGCATTTCAAATTAGATAAACCCTGCTAGTAACTGTTAAAAACTGCCTTGCAAATGGATTTGTGTGTTGAGTTGACTACTTTTTGTATTGGCATATTCTTGAGAGTGCTTAGGGGGAATGGGAAGGCATCTCATTCATAAATAGCATGTAGCAAACAAATATATGTTAATAAGAGCAGAGAGTGTTAAAGGAGAAACTTCTCTTGTTAGGGAATGAAATATCTCTGTTTCTGTGCTCTGGATGCAGCAGAACTATTTAATAGGTACACCCCATTTTCACCATCTTGCCCCAACCCCAGGAGTATTCTTGGAAGAGGAGGACTATTCCCCCTCAGGTGACCCAGTGGGTCAGACCCCTGCTAATGGACCATTCAGATTTTTACCTCTAGGCATGTTCAGTACTGCTTTCTTCATGGGATTCAAAAAATCATTTAGTGACTGGAAAATTCTGTCTTGAATTACACTGGAGGCTTAGATGTAGATTTTGTCAAACTCATAATTACAGTTTATTCAAGATTGAATGTGTTGTGAAGCAGGAATTCAGCATTATACTGAATTCACCTCATGTACAGCAAGGCCTGATCTTGATTGGGTGCCCCACTTTTATACTGGGAACCAGAGTTTCTTCAGTTACTGTATGAGTATCAATAGCAGTTCCATTTCATACACAGTGACAGGATGAAAATTTGAGATCAGATTTTAAAAAGTAGTAACACTGTGTGTCCTAAATTACTTCGAGATTTGCTTTGTGGCTTACTCATTTTCCATAAATGAAGATACAATGTCAAGGAATTTGTTTCCAATAGTTGTTTCCAATTTTCTCATGTTACTAGTTTGTGTAATATCCTACATTTTTGACATACCTTATTCCTTTAGTTAAATTATATTTACACTTTAATTTATCCCTAAATTATCACTTCACATGCTGATTAATGGTTTCTGAAATTCTGCTCAATGTTAAGTGAGACTCTTCTGTCTTAGATGAACAAAACAGAGTTATTTATGCCAGTGATACTGTGTGAATCTCTGAGAGTATCCAAAGATGTTTCAGGGTGTGTACCTTGAAGAGAGGTATTGAAAAAGTCAGAGATAAATATCCTTAAAGCAAGATGAGGCAGACTCTGCTATCCTAGGTCTGCATCTCAAGAATATTGCAGAGCCACATAGAAACTGCATGACATACACCATATGTGGCTAAACAAATTAATTAAGATTGTTAGGTAGTAGCCTCTCAGTCTGTGAAATGAAGCTTGGCAACAAAAACAGTATTTAAAAAATAATCTTACTTTGAACTCCGGACTTCAGCCATTTCCATGGGTTATTCATGTCTTTCTGAGAATCTGAAACATTTTAAACACATTAATAGATGACATTTGATACTTCACATATTTCATAGCTGCTCATTTAAATGCCTGTAAGCGGCAGGGAGACTGGTTTAATTTTTATGTAGATGTATAAAAATCTGTTTTCTTAAAGGAACTGAAACCTGTCTGTACCAGCTTGCCACATCGGTTAAATTTATTTTGACAAAATTTTAGATGGATCAGTGTCAGGCTATATAAATTTCTTTTCTGTTAAAATGGTAATTCCTGCACTATTTGGCCTTGACATTTAGAAGGATTCTTCTAGTACAGATATCCTTCTGTTCAAGCAGAAATTATTCATGTTTGAATGTGAAGCTTAATTGAACAGTGCTGGCCGTGGTCCCCAGTAAAAGCAGGGATCACGTGGCTGAGCAGAGCAGACAGTTGTTTGCTCCAATTCTGTTACATTTCTGATAGGGATATGAGCACAGCTGGTGGAAAATTATGCTGCTGCGTGTCACAGCAGATCCTTTGTCTTGCAGGGCTGTAATCCTCAGAGGAAATGCTTCTCTTTCATCTTGCAATTTTTTGAAGGCACTCGGTCGTGGCTCAGGGTTATGAAATACGAAGTGCTGCTCAGTGGCTTCCTGAGGATGCAGTATTGATGCGCTCACAGCCGAGAAAGCTTTGAATGGTAAATTGTACCTCATTTCTCTTTGTAATTTCATAAACTTTTGTATTAACAGAGAGCACCTCAAAGCAAGCATGAGGCAGGTTCCCATGATACAGAGAGGCAGAATGAAGGTCAAGGAGCAACAGAAATCAGCATGGCAGCCAGCAGCACTGGTCAGGTAAATGGAGTATTTAGCTTGTTTTAATATAATTAAATATTTGAGGCATATGATGCTTACATGTTTGTATTTAACTTACTGTGTTTGCATGCCCATTCATTTTAAAAAATGTATGTTTTTCTTCTTTCCATCTATATCTGGGAAATTTCTTTTATTTACCGGAAGGAAGTATTTCAGTAAAGGGAAGTACAAATATTCAGTAATTCAGGGAGCATTTTTCTTTTGTTTAAATTATTAATGAGCCTAATGGTGTGAAAGACAGCAAGAGTGACTACAGAAAATGTATTTCATTGTAGGTGAATTGTAATATAAGAAGTGTTAGTAAATTATGGAAAATTGTTCAAATTTTCATTTTAGAAATTACCAATCAATAAGATATTGGTGATTTTTTTAAAAAAAAGTAAATGACAGGTTTATCATTAATGTTTCTTTAATACTGTATTATCTAAAGCTTTGAAACTGAAGTATCAGTGAGGTAATCTCCTGAAAGCTGGCTGAAGGGTTATTTAAATGCTTCTAAATAATCCTTCATGGCTGTTCCTCCTTTTATTACTGAAATATGTTAGTGGAATATTTTGAGGTATACATTCAATTCTTTACTTGTCTTTTAAAACCACTATTTATCAGTATTTATTACTTCTCTCTCTGGCTAGAAGTACTTTTATATATTTACCATGTTTATTTCCTTCATGATTTCCAACTGTAGCTTAGGCATTCCCACTAGTAATTGGGGTTTTTAAAACTTCACACTACAGATTTAATAGCTGAATTCATCTACAGCATACTTTTGTTACTCCAGGGAAGTAGAATTATTTAAATATTTCCATAAGTGTCTTGTAGAAGATTTATCAGAAAGAATTGTGGTTTGGCTAGAATATTTCACTTGATTACATATTAAGCATAGCCCATAATTTTGCTTTTGAAATACATTTGATCACCATTTGGAATTAAATTCTGTCATCCATATCTTACTGAGATTCTGACTCTTAATTCTTATGACAACTTTATTGTTGGGAAAGAAAATAGTTCACTGTTGCTTTGGGGCTTAAAGCTTAATGTATTTAAATAATTGATGCATTGTTGCTCTATCATCCATCTTCAGAGAATGAATTAGGAGTTTTTCCTGCACAATGTATTTTACAGGGAAGGAAGGAAGAAGGGATTGTCATGTCTTGGCAGACTTACACAATGGAAGATCCACTCAAAATTCAGTTGAGGCTTTAACATTGAGGATTTGTGCAATTTTGACCTTTGCTTTGTAAAAATGTATAAAAAATGAATATTCCTTCCTCCTGGTGGGGATAGAGCCAGGGCACTGTATCTGTGTTAAAACAATCATCTGGGGATTATTTGCTTTCAGTGCAAGTCCAGACAGAGAAGGTTTAATGGATTGGGCATAACGTTTATTTCTGAAAAACCAGCTCAGTATACTTAGCATAATCACCATTCACTGGAGTGAAAAAATGAAAAAGTTTTCACCAAATTATTTGGTTCTACTTGGTTTTGTAGTCAGTGTTAATTGAATCCAGAATTTTTCACTATTTAAGTGTGTTCTTTCCAGCACCATCTTTCATCTGTCTTTTCCATTGCACTCACTATTCTCCCACTGAAGTGAAATTGTCTTTATAACTTTGTTTTGCAAGTTCTATAAAGGAATTTGTTGAGATGGACAATATGTCAACATTTCTTGTAAAGAAAGTATGTCACAAAACAGGAAAAAAGACTCAACTGGCATGGTAAACAGCAGGGTAAAACAGTGACGGACAGTATAAAAGCATAAAAGGTAGAAACAAGATGAAGTAGACAGGAAAAGACTTTGAAGGAGGAGGTCCTAGACAGGAAGAGTCCACATAACATTTCCTTGTCATTTCCCATTTTCTTGGATGAATGGCTGCTCACCTGACGTTAGTTCCATCTTTACAAGCTCGTGAGAAATGTAGTTACACTTCAGCTGAGCAGCCTGGCGTCCCCCAAGTAGCAGAACCATGGGATGGCTCTGAAGGAATTGGTTACCTGAACTGAAGTTGATAGTGTTTGGGGGAAACAATAGGAAAATTTTGTTATTTCCATCTACAGTGTGGTGGATTTTAGTAGATAGTGCCTCAGACTTAGGTCATTTTTACCTTCTTGGATGAAACAATCACACTGAGCTTAATAATGGATAATTTTGGTACATACATTATGTTGAATCTGTAATCCTCTGAATGTAGTTTGAGGAAATGTGAAGGAATTGCATGGTATAAAAATCTGGGAATTTATTCCCATATTCCTAACAGTGAACATTATTTAAGTGAATAATGGAGACAGTGTAGTGTGATTTTCTTCTTAAGCTTTTAGTTTTTTTTTCCCCTGTAGTCAATAGAGAAAATAAGGGTTTGTTTACATAGGAAATATAGATTGGAATAAATGGTGCTAATATCAGTAACTCCAGTTACACTCTTGTAGCATAAAATACTTTTGATGGAACATGTATCAAACTTTCTGGATTCAAATGCAAGAGTGAAATGGGTATAAGGTTAATGTGTTTAAATATTCCAGTATAACTAGATTATTTTCTGTCTGTACAAACACTTCATTAAGTTACTCCCACCTTGTACTTACAGTCTCTTTCAACTTCACATTTAAGATGTTGAGCTGTATGAACTGAAAAATTCCTCTTTCTTGATGGAGCACATAGAAGAAATAGACATTATTTCAAAGTGTCTTCCATGGAGTTTTCTTCAGTGTGTTACCTACTTTTACTGAAAAAATTCATTGATCCATAGTTTGTTTGAAATCCATTGGTAGTTTGAGATCTGTAGATAGGTTGAAAACGTTTTACAAATTAGGCTAATAAATCCATTTACAGATTTTAGCTTTTTAGAGGATCAAAGAAAAACTGGTGACTACCTCAGGAAAACACTTATTGATACTAAGTGTTCTCAACAAATATATTTTTTAATTTCCCAAAGCAAATGGGAAGGGAGTGATAGAGGGATAGTAAGGGAGACTTCACAGAAAGAAAACAACAGCAAATAAAAAAAGTAAAGAATATGAGGGGATAAAAAGTGGCAGGAGAAGGAAAAATATAAATACATGAAATTAATTAAAAGAGGACAAAGATGCTAATGACTGAGTCTTGCTAATACAGGCGGGACCATACCTAGATTCTAGGAAAATTACATCAAGTAGTGTCAACATTATTTTATAGTTTCCACTAAAAAATCTACACAACTACTTATAATTTGCTTTTGAAACAGACAAATTCAAGTATTCATTGCCCAGATCAGTCTCCTGTTACTGGTGGGCTCTTGGATACCTATTCCAGTGCACTACAAAATCTGACATGAAAGTGGAGGCTTTTTTTTTCACTCTGTCGAAATTATTACTCAGTTTATTCTTGGTGAAAATAGTAACTATAAATCTATTCAGTTGAAAATACAGTTCTATTGAGACTGAATCTCAGGAAAAGGAGTTAATAAAAACAGGTTTAAAAGTGACCTCTAAGTTGTGTCAGGGCAGAGAGGACCTAACAGAAACAGGTTGACAGTTCATTGCTGTCAGCACAACTGCATCATCCAGTGCTGGAACTGAATTAGCCAATGTTGTTCTTTCCCTCAGACTTTGTTTTATATGAGTTGTTGTTTAAATCTGTAGGGTTCTGCTGCTCGAGTGGACCATGAGACAGCCAGTGTTATGAGCTGTAGTAGTAACTATTCTGTTCCTCGCAGACTGACAAGTCATCTGGGTACCAAGGTAACCGAAGATTACAAACCACAGGTCGCTAATGCTACATTTTTACTAATACAATAACCTCATTGTTTCTGCCAGTAATACTAATATTATCTGAACAGTCTTGTCCATACGTAGTATTTTTTAAGTTAAAATTTTAGTATATTTTTTCAACTTTGAAAATATATCCACAGAAATCTTTCTGTTTTAACTTGTTGCTGATGAGTTAAGAGTTGCTACAGTAAGGAACAAGCAATTCCTAAAAGTTAATGGAATATCTAAAAACTTTGTGCTGTTGCTTTATAATCAATGATGAAAATTAACCCTTTCAGGAGCACTTATTTGAACACTTTTGCAGAATACAAATCCACAAAACAGACACAGTTGCCAAGAAATTAAACAGACAAAAAAAAAAATTACGTAAGCCCTTCACAGCATCTGCAAATAGAAGACGGCACTCAAAAATACATATGCAGCATGAAAAAAGAGGGGGAAAAAGGGCAAATTGATTAGCCACTGGATCTTATACTGCCGCTGGAATCAGCAGCAGTATGGATACTGGGTGCTGTGCTGAACACAGTCCTCTGGGAAGCTGGACATATTAATTTTGCATTGTGTTATTTTGGGCCTTAAAACAGTGTTAAAATGTTGTAATTTCAGTCCCACGCTGTATGCACATCCTAAATGGAGGTAACTTCAGCTGTCTGCTAGTTTTCACTGCAAACTGTAGAACTCTACAAAGTTACTAACAGTGGGAAAGCCTTGAAGGCAGGAACAGGAGTGAGTGTGGAAGGATACAGACAAAGACACAGGTTGAACCGAGTGTGCTGTGGGGTAGGAAATTATTAATAATAATGCCCAAAAAGGGGAAATGGCAAATATTCTAAATGGAAGAATGCATTTACAGGTGGAAAAAGAGAGGAGTCTGTGGGCAATATGTGTAAAAAAAAGAAACAAATAGATTTTTTTGTTTGTTTTTCCTATAATACATGAGCTGCAACTGGGAGGCCTGATTTGGTGGCTTCTTCAGCTTTATTTCCTGGCAAAAACTTTACCTTCCAAATCCAAGTTACACTGGATTATAACTGTCAGTTGAAACATCTGCAAGGAGATACGCATAAAGCAAATGAAATTAAATCTCCTTTAAGAATCAAAGGGTTGTTTAAGTGCTACATTTGGGGTTTTCCAGACCAGGAAAACAGAATCTCCAAACTGGGATGCTTGACTGCCACAGAAGTGGCTCCTATTTCAGTGAGTTTTGCCATGTGACCATACAGTCTCACAGACTCTAAAATTTGTATTGCCTCAGCAATCCTGTAGTGTTTAGAGAAGTTTGTGTTACCAGACTTGCTGTTTAGTCTGCCTGCTCTTGTTCATTTTTTAAAAAACTCAGTATGTGTATTAATCTTCAGGCACATTGGAATTGTCATTGAAGATGCCAAATAAAATCATTCATTGATAGGGTAACCAGTGCAAATATCTAATTATTAGTAGGAAAATTTGTCTAATGGTCCAAAGTCTCATTTCTTCCTTAAATACTATATTCTAGAGAAACACACATGCTGCTACTTTCTAATTCCCTTTGATAGTTTATTTATGTTGTGCTTTGACTTTGAATGTTCCTGTTTATCTTGGCTTTAGGAGTTTGGAGGTTTTTAGATAGTATCTAAGATCATTCTCTACATCCTGTTACTCTGCTAAAAGTTGACTGGAAGAATCAAATGCATTTCTTGATTGAAAGCTGTTACTGAAGAGAGGGAGTACAAACCAAATAGTGCCTTGACCACAATATTACACAAAAGCCAAGGGAATCACTCAAATATCACTATTTTAATAATAAAAAAATGGGTTACTCCAAGTTAAATGTGTAGTGCTGGGTTTTCATGGTGTGAGTTAATTTGACAAATGCTCAGTATTTTTTACATACTAAATAAACATGTGTTTGATTTACTGTTTTTATCCCTGTAAACTCAAAAAAGTATTAATTTAACTCCTTAGTTTTGCATTTGCTCTAAATAATCTCATCCATATAAAAGTCAGTCATCATAACAGAAAAATTATTGGATAATTTGAGGTATTTTAAGGGAAAACTTTAAAATACAAGGATGTCAGTGTTTTTTCAGCATGATGGAGACTATAAATAAAGTGTCATTATTTCACACAGAAAATAGCTTTATAAAGACAGATTAAATTTTGAAGGTATTTTGGTTTCCCAAAATGAAACACTTTATATGTTTGTTCAATCTTTTTGTACGATTGAAATCTGAAAGTCTTTGCTGTCAGTTTTGTAGATTAATACAGTTACACACAGCTATCCCCCACTTCCAGCCATTTAACTATTAAGTGGAATTTATTAAGAATGTGAATGCTGAAGTAGTAATAGTATTTAATTACTTCTAAATAGCAGTTTTTTTCACCATGAAATAAGGGTTTTTTTTGCTCATATGTACCATTCAGATTTTGTTTCAATTTGATGTGTGTTTTTAAAACGTAACTGTATTTTTAAAATCATTTGACCTGCAGGTGGAAATGGTGTATTCATTGTTATCAATGCTTGGTACTCATGATAAAGATGACATGTCAAGAACATTGCTAGCAATGTCCAGCTCCCAGGACAGCTGCATAGCCATGCGTCAGTCTGGATGTCTTCCTCTCCTCATCCAGCTTTTACATGGCAACGATAAGGACTCTGTGTTGTTAGGAAACTCCCGTGGTAGTAAAGAGGCCCGTGCCAGAGCCAGCGCAGCACTGCACAACATCATTCACTCCCAGCCTGATGATAAGCGAGGCAGACGGGAAATCCGTGTGCTCCATCTCTTGGAGCAGATCCGTGCCTACTGTGAAACATGTTGGGAATGGCAGGAGGCACATGAACAAGGCATGGACCAAGACAAAAACCCAAGTAGGTTCTGCAAGCCATATAAAAACATTTTGAGGATATATTGAAAAGAATGAATTTACAGAAAGTACAGCTTTAATCTGACTTCTTGTTAAATGGGTACAAGTTTTCTTATGTACATATGCGTGTGCATGGTTTCTTCTTTATTTAAGTTCAGCTACTGTTGGGAAGAAAGTATGTGTCACAGATATGATACCCTACTTACAAGCTTCTTATTTAAATCTTAGACTTTGGTGTGCTTTCCAGATAGTAATTCTAGTGGTTTATATTTGTAATTTTTAAAATAATATTGAATATGTACTCATTCTGCTTTACATTTTTATGGACGAACAATCCCAAATTGCTTTTCATGCAGATGTTTAGAAGATAGCACGTTCCATTTGGGAGAGGGGCAGAGAGCACAAATTAAATAATCTCCATCTATCAAAATGAACCACTGTTTATAATGTTGTATGTGAGAAATGTAAATTAATAGGATTTTTCTCAGGGAACAGTTAGAAAAAGAGATTTAACCACAGAGTTAACGTAGTTGCTTCTCTGAATTGAGGGCATCCCAAGAGTGCACCCCGGAGGTGTCCGTGGCAGGCATGTGACTGAAATCAGGACTGCCTTGTGCCTGGTGCAGTCCTGCAGGAGTGGGCTCTGCATAAGCTGTATCAGTACCACTTCTGCATTATCCAGAACCTAGCTCACAAAAGTATGAACTTAGAAACTTCTAGTTTATGAAGCAAAGGATTTAATTAACCATTCATAAGGATATAGCACCCAAAGAAACAGAGTATTATTTAATGCCACCAGAATATTTGACCATATTGATTTGTTTCACAAAGATTGTTAATTTCTGAGAATAATAAGGTAATATTTTTGCACTGCAAGTCATGTTTCTGACTCAGCACATATGTTCAGGATTCTCCCTAATTTGTTGTCAAGCATCAAATATATTTGCACTACACACTTTCTTTAGTAGTAGTCTTAACTAATTGTCTGTTCATGGATTACTGGGAAGATACCCACCTGACCAAATTGCAGCTGATTTATTTTTAAGATTAGATTTGCTCTGGAAAATTTATGATCTAGACAAAATCACCTGGGAGGTGCTAATTGTTACCTGTTTCTGGATCAGTGCCTGCTCCAGTGGATCATCAGATTTGTCCTGCAGTGTGTGTTTTGATGAAACTTTCATTTGATGAAGAACACAGACATGCAATGAATGAGCTTGGTAAGATCACATTTGAGAAGCTTGCTAGAAATATGACATTGTGCATGTCACTGCATATATGGTTTTCTTTTTACTAACAGTTTAAGCTATTAACAACAATTTATTTGTGTCAGTTGTTGCCCCCTAAGTGCTGAAAGCAGTTGAAATTAACCACACCATTTCCCAGTGGATAAATTATGATGTCAGTTACTGTCTCTTCTGGCATGAATTGTGAATTTTGGAAGAGTAGTAATATTGTGGAAATATTTGCAGTTTTACAAGTATTGGACTTAAATGGAGACTACTTCCTGGGATGGGTCGTTTTTCAGTTGGTGTTTTAGTGGGGATTTTAATTCTGCATTTGTTCTTCTTTGACAGCCTGAATTTTTTTAGTTCATTCTCAGTAAATTCCATGCATGCAATTTTAGCAACTTGTATGTCTTTCTGAGAATTGTGGTTTTCAGATGCTTGAGGTTTGTTTTGTACATAGAAATGCAATTTGTTCCTTGCAATATATGTCCTATACTTAAAATATTAGAGTACAGATTTTTTTTTCCTACCTGAATCTTTTTAAAGGAGGTTTGCAGGCCATTGCTGAACTGTTGCAAGTGGATTGTGAAATGTATGGACTCACAAATGATCACTATAGTGTTACCCTAAGGAGGTATGCTGGTATGGCTCTGACAAACCTGACTTTTGGAGATGTGGCAAACAAGGTGAGAGCAGAACTGTAAACTTGCAGTAATTTCAGTTCATAGCTGTTTGAATTACAGCTCTCAACACAGGTGATTGAAATCTTCAGGATAGGATACTGAGTTTAAACTCAAGGCAGGAGTTCCAAATACCTCTCTTATTCCATCCAGTTGCTGACAGAGAGTACTACAAACAGGATGTTGCATGATACATGAATGGTATTGACCCTCACATCACTTTTGTCACTGAAAGCAAGGATTTTATCTATTTTATCTATTTAATGAGAACTAGGTTAGTATGGCACACAGTGATTTTATAGTAGCTGATTCTTTCTGAGAATGTTGAACTAAAATTCGTAATTGGGTCAAGTTTTCTGAAGTTTTCAGTTATTAAACAATATTCTTACTGTCTAATGAAATTTTTCAAAC
The DNA here is from genome assembly GCA_013397395.1 of Sinosuthora webbiana. Classification (NCBI taxonomy): domain Eukaryota; kingdom Metazoa; phylum Chordata; class Aves; order Passeriformes; family Sylviidae; genus Sinosuthora; species Sinosuthora webbiana. The sequence continues at coordinate 37,591 of VXBN01009769.1, read as the reverse complement.
CTCTTCAGGCTAGAGCTTGCATTTAAATATCTGGAGCATATCTGGATCAAACTGGGCATTAGTTCAATCATTATAAGAGAAAATTGGTTCCCCTAATTTCTGACAAGGACATTTCTTTCAAAGACTAGAAACTTCCAATAGATTTTTGCCCCAAAGTTTGCCAGTGGATCTTAAAATAACTCTATGCTTTGGAGTATGGAGAGGTACCTTTCTGCTCTAGAGGGAAGATATTTCAGCAGTAAATGGAAATAACAGGCTTCAGAGAACGCAGGATTTGTTCTCTCACTAAGCAGTAGGTAACAACACAATGCTGGCTCACAGGGTTTTTTATCTGGTGCACAGGGAAGAAGGCTTCTAAGGTAGTAAAGGTCCAGATCATGTCCTAGAACTGCTATAAAAAAGATAAACTTTTTAATACAATTTTACCACTTATGTATTGAAACCGATAGCTATGCTGAAATTTTTAGTAGTTGTAAACCAAGTATTTATTGTTGACAGCATATTTACTAAGTTTCTGTTGAACTTATTTATGATTTGCTTAAAATATCAAAACATTGTACAGAAGCAGCCATCTAACTGCTGTTTAATACTGCTCACTTTCTTTTTTCTCCTGATTCCTACCAGGCTACATTATGTTCCATGAAGGGCTGCATGAGGGCTCTTGTAGCCCAGCTAAAATCTGAAAGTGAAGACTTACAGCAGGTAATGCTCTTTTGAGATAAAATATTTCTTTTGTTGTTTTGTCTGCCTTAACTTTGATATGAAACTTTTCTCATATTCATTTCATTAATTAGGAAGTGCATTCTTCTTGTAAAACATTCTTGTTTGTGGGCTCATGTTCTGGGATTTTTGATGGTGTTTTTTTGGTTTGGGTTTGGTTGGTTTGGGTTTGTTGGGTTTTTTTTTCAGGGGCAGTTGGGATTTTTGGTTTGCTTGTTTGGGTTTTGTTATTGTTATGGGGGGGAGGGTTGGGGTTTTGGTGGGTTTTTTTTTAATAATCATAATGCATGGGCTGTAAATCTTATTTTTATGACTCTGATCTGTTAGTGTCTGTTCTAATGGGTTCTGCTGTGTAAGGAAAACAGCCTGAAAGTAAAGCCTTTAGGAAGTGCTATGGATAATCCTCAGAGTTGTGAGAGCAGAACACTTGGAACTTGTGTAAAATCAGTAACTATTAAATTATAATCAACTTTAATTAATGCTTATTGCATACAAAGTGGAACAGCTCTTTAAAAGAAAACCCATTTTCCTTGTGGTCTTGAGTGAATACCAGATAAAAGAACAATTTTAAATAAAATTGACCTTATCTCTTAAAATGCTGTGTTGTGGTTTTGGTTCACTATCAGAGTTATGGCACCCTTTTATGTGCTGGGTTTACATTTGCTGAATTTTCTTTGCCAACTGGGAGATAGGACTTTGGGAGGAAAAGGCAAAACAGGCCTCAAGATAAACAGATTTTATTTAATACATACTAAAAGAAACAAAGGAAAAGGAAAAAAACTACAAATGAATTTCTAAACCAACTCTTTCTTCTACTACTACAAACAATGTAAAGAGGCAAAACTCAGAATTCCAGGTCAGTACCACTTACAAAACAGTCTTTTTATTCAGTCTTTGAGAGAGAGAAGTCTCTCTTATTGTTTGGTAACTTTCTACAGGAGAAACAGTCTGCTGGTGGCTTCCAACTCACACAAATGCAGCCTGCCCAGGAAACTTCTGCAGTTGTGGAATTTCTCATACCACGTAGCCTTTCCCATGACTACGTATGGGCCGTAGACTCCTATATATATTGGGGTGGTACTTTTAAAGATAAACTAGTTCAAAGGCCAAGGATTCTTCGNACAGAGATGTCTTCTTACTTCTTCTGCTGGCACAGGGGGCTTCTTAGCTCTTGCCGTTTTAAGTTCTCATGGGACTACTAAATCCCAACTTCTAATTCAATATTCATCTAGTAAATCACTGATATCTTTGCTCAAAGAATCTACAGATCATCTTTCTAATTCATATTGTCTACGATTTAAAGGATTATTCCATCATATTCATATTACAGTCTATCACCAAAACTCCCAGGAGATTTCGGCCTAGGACTCAGGCAACTTGTCATCTTCTCTCACTTAAGAAGTCACTCTTTGTTTACTGACTTATATATCTTTATATTGTCCTTTTACATATTTTTAATTTGGCTGTCTCTCTCACTGAGAAAAAGGTTAGGGTTTTGGAAGTTTCATCTGTGGCAAGAAAGAATTAAATTTGCCCAGGTCTTCTTTTCTCTGGGCAGCAGTTGACTTCAAGGCCACGCCAGCTGGGCCGATAGGGTAAGGCAGAGGGAAAGAATTTTAACTGATCGGAGCAGCTCAGGCAGTCAGGGATCTCAGCTGCAGCCTCCATCCCCACCCCCAGCAGCTGATGGGGGACCCAGAGACACGGCCAGACTCAGGGCCAGCTCCCCCTTACAGGGCGGGAGCAGCAGGCCCTGGCCAGCTTGGGCCGCTCCTTAGAGCTCTGTTACCTTCTCCAGCTGGAAATGACAAAAGGGATGAGCCACCTGGGATCTTTGATTTAAGTCTGTGCTCTCCAGAGGCATGGACAACACTCTTATTTGGCAGCCAAGCTGTCAATCCCTGCTATAACTTCTTTAGGAAAAAAAAACCCTCACATTTATGCTAAACCACCACTTCTTTCCACCCCTCGACTCTGGAGAACACAGGCTCAAAATCATTATCAAAATTACCTTCAACATACAACGTACAACTCTTATCTACTTAAACAATAAACTATTCCACCCCTAGATATTTTGCTACAATTAACTTAACAGGTTTCCTCCCAGATTTGCTCTAAACCAGGACATATTGTTAATGAAATACTCTCTTCCTAACAGGAGGAGCTCACTAGTTAAAATTGAGGACAATATTAGAATTACAATTACAGAGGTTATTGGATAAACTCTGTGATGTGGTATTAGGACAGGTATTGACTATTCTTGAAATGAGAGTCACAGTGCCGTGGGCCCTGTGACCTCCAGGATGTCTCCAGTCACTGGCACAGTCACTCCTAGACACCACACACATACACACACAGAGCAGGAAGCCCTCCACTCAGTAAAAGTTATAAATGGGATTTAGGAAGAATATGGGATTGAGTGTACTCAAAAGACATGTCCCCACAACTGTATCAGCCAGTCGGCTGTTCAGACGTCACTGTGCCTTTCTGTTCCCTGTGGTTTCCTGTGCTGAAAGATCACTTCAATCCATCTCTTTTCCTGCCTTTGAAACCTCTGGGTTTCCTGCCATCCCGCAATAAGTGTTGTACAGTTCCAGAATGCTCTTCCCCTGGATCCCACAAAGTGTACCACATCCCCAGTCCAAAAGGGGCAGAGAGCTGCTCCCTTAGACTCCTCTGAGCATCACAGCTGGGCCATGGGATAAATGGGTTGCCTGGGAGAGTCCTGGGAAGAGCCTGGACAGGGCACAGTTCCCACCTGTGTTTGGGCTCCTGTGTTCCTCTGGCTGTATTGAGGTGGGCTCTAATGGGCTGGTGGCTCCTTGGGAGCAGCCAGGGCAGGGTGTTCCCAGGTCCTTCCATGAGCCACTGTCTTCCTACACTCCACTGGGGGGGTAAGCAAGGGAGCATACCGTAAGCTGTAAAGTTTATGCACTTCTCTAACAATGGGAAGATCCAAAAGCAAAAATTTTCTATCAAATTCATTTCATGAGGGATATGCATACTAACAGCTGTTCATGAATGGATGGAATTTAATGTGTAATGACTGCCCGCTACAGTGACAACCTGTCTCAGTTAAACTGCTGCCAAGTACAAGGACATTTTCTGGAGGCAACTATTCTGCTTGTAAAAGGCATAGTGTATTTTAAAAAGACTTTAAAGAGCTTTATAAACATCAGAATAATCATCTGAGAGACAGGCAAGTGATACTGTTCTATCTTCCAAGTGGAAAAGCTGAGAAAAATATTATATAAATGTCTCCCCTGAGATGACGTAACTCTAGAACAGACATAAGAGTAGAGAAAAAAAATCTATCTACGAATGTTCTACTGGTGTGGGAAGCAGGAAACCTGATTTCAAATCTCTGTTTTAAGTAGCAGCACACAAAAGCCAGTAACTTTGATCAAAGTTGATGTTGAAACGTTAGACCAGTCTAGCAGATACAACAAAAAGCAGATGTCAGCACATTTTAGTTCAGTAACTGAAAATGACCACCGTTAATCAATCATAACATTTGATAAGTCCAGGAGGAAAGTCTTTTAACTTGCTAAAAAATATGTATCTTGAAATATGTTATTTTTCTTTCACATTTTGCAGGTCATTGCAAGTGTGTTGAGGAACTTGTCCTGGCGAGCAGACGTAAACAGTAAAAAGACTCTAAGAGAAGTTGGAAGTGTGAAAGCATTGATGGAATGTGCTTTAGAAGTTAAGAAGGTATCTTCTATAAGTGATTAAATTGAATTTTTGAGAGACTGAATTTATTTTACACGAAACACTAATATTGTTTGACCATTTTTGATAACAGCAGTTGGTCAAACAGTTGATGTGGTTCAGGTAATTTGCTTTGAAGAGAAGTTTGATTTAACATAGCAGCAGACCACAATGGAGCAATGGCACCTCAAAACTAGTGTTCATATGATTTTATTTTTGAGGGTTGACCTCTTTTGCTTTTCAATTGCATGAGCTGTGCTGTTAAGATAGTCTTTTTTATAATTCTGTCATTTAATAAAAGCTCTTTTCAGTTAGTTACTAGGTATATACCACTTCTTTGGTGTGTAGATAGGAGTATATTCCATCCGAGAGACTCCTGCCAGATGGTCTTCAAGCTCCTTCTATCATTGCAGCAAACAAGTATTGAGGCTCAGATTTCTGCTGTCTCTGGGGCAGGCAGTACCAAATCCATGTCTGAAGAAAGGAGCAAAATGAAGAAAATACATGTGCACTGCTGCCTGCACCCAGCTTACCCCCCCACAGCACAGAATTGGAATGTACACAGCTCCTTGAAGCTAACTTAATGTGTTTCTGAGAGCTTCAGTTCAATAGCTGAAAACTTCTCCTGTCCTGTTGCTGTTTTCCTAGGAATCCACCCTGAAAAGCGTTCTGAGTGCCTTATGGAATTTGTCAGCACACTGCACTGGGAACAAAGCTGACATATGTGCTGTTGATGGTGCTCTTGCATTTCTGGTCGGCACACTGACATACCGGAGCCAAACAAACACTTTAGCCATCATAGAAAGTGGAGGAGGAATACTAAGAAATGTTTCTAGCCTAATTGCTACTAATGAGGATCATAGGTAGGTACATTCTGACAATTTTTAGCGGTTCCACATGTATATTTAATAGACAGTTTCTATGACCAAGCCTTAATATGAATATATGTATTAATTATAGTAACCAAAACCAGCTAGTTTGTTGTACATTTGATAAAGTGGTGATTTCACTTACATCACAGGAATATGCAAATAGATTAAAAGCTGCTGCTTGGTAATGATGAACTGTACTAAAAGCTAACTATGCATATTTGTAATAGGATTTGGTTAGCATTCAGGTAAAAGCTAGTAGAAATACAAGTTATTTGCACTGGAGAATTCTTAATTATCCTTTGTAAGGGCAAAACGTGTTTCTAGAGTAGTAGGGTTCTGTTTTGCTTTGTCTCTTACCCTTTTGAAATGCCACTTACAGATATTTCTTTTCAATTACTCAACACCAGGCAAATCTTGCGAGAGAACAGCTGCTTACAAACCTTGTTACAACACTTGAAGTCACACAGTTTGACAATAGTTAGTAACGCATGTGGGACCCTGTGGAATCTCTCTGCTCGAAATGCAAAGGATCAGGAGGCGCTGTGGGACATGGGAGCTGTGAGCATGCTGAAAAACCTGATTCACTCAAAACACAAAATGATAGCCATGGGTAGTGCCGCAGCTCTACGGAACCTCATGGCAAACAGGCCAGCAAAGTACAAGGATGCCAACATTATGTCTCCAGGATCAAGCCTCCCATCCCTTCATGTCAGAAAGCAAAAGGCACTGGAAGCAGAATTAGATGCTCAGCATTTATCAGAGACTTTTGACAACATTGATAACTTAAGCCCAAAAGCATCTCACCGCAATAAGCAGAGACATAAGCAAAATATATACAGTGAGTATGTCCTGGACACCAGCCGCCACGATGATGGGGTGTGCAGGTCAGAGAACTTTAATGCTGGCAATATGACTGTGCTCTCACCATATGTAAATACTACAGTATTGCCTGGCTCCTCCTCTTCCAGTAGAGGAAACACAGAAAATTCTCGATCTGAGAAAGACAGGAGTGTTGAAAGGGATCGAACAGTAGGTTTAAATACCTATCATCAAGCTGCAGAGAATACTGGGAATTCCTCTAAGAGAATAGGAATGCAGATTTCTACTGCTGCAGCTCAGATTGCCAAAGTTATGGAAGAAGTAACAAGCATGCACATTCCACAGGAAGACAGAAGTTCTGGTTCCTCTTCTGAAGTACAGTGTTTGACAGAAGACAGAAATGCCCAGAGGAGATCAGCCTCTGCCCATACTCACTCAAATACATACTTTGCGAAATCTGAGAACTCAAACAGGACATGTCCTGTGCCTTATACAAAAATGGAATACAAAAGAGCTTCAAATGATAGTTTAAATAGTGTCAGCAGCAGTGATGGCTACGGTAAAAGAGGCCAAATGAAACCTTCCATTGAGTCTTACTCCGAAGATGATGAAAGTAAATTCTGCAGTTATGGCCAGTATCCAGCTGACCTGGCACACAAGATTCATAGTGCAAATCACATGGATGACAATGATGGAGAGCTAGACACTCCTATTAATTATAGCCTTAAATACTCAGATGAGCAGTTAAATTCTGGAAGGCAAAGTCCATCTCAGAATGAAAGATGGACAAGGCCTAAGCATATAATAAATGAGGAAATGAAACAAAATGAGCAAAGACAGTCAAGGAACCAAAATGCAGCATACTCTGTGTACACTGAAAGTGGAGATGATAAACACATGAAATACCAGACACCTTTTGGACAGCAGGAGTGTGTTTCTTCCTTTAGATCAAGAGGATCCAGTGGCTCAGATCAGAACAGAGTAGGCCCAACTCTTGGAATGAATCAGAAAGTAAACCAGTCCTTGTGCCAGGTTGATGATTATGATGATGATAAGCCAACCAACTATAGTGAACGTTATTCTGAGGAGGAACAACATGAAGAGGAAGACAGACCAACTAATTACAGCATAAAGTACAACGAAGAGGAACATAATGTTGATCAGCCTATTGATTATAGTTTAAAATATTCAACAGAAGTTCCAGCATCTTCTCAGAAGCCATCTTTTACTTTTTCAAAGACGTCTTCAGTGCAACTCAATAAAACTGACCATATTCCCCCAAGCAGTGGGAGCACATCAGCCCCCTCAGCTGGTTCAAAGAGGCAAAACCAGCTTCACCCGGGCTCTGCACAGAGCAGAAGTGGTCATGCACAGAAGAGTGCCTCCTGTAAGACTCCCTCTATTAATCAGGAAACTATACAAACTTACTGCGTGGAAGACACACCAATATGTTTTTCAAGGTGTAGCTCTTTGTCATCCTTGTCATCAGCTGAAGATGAAATAGGACGTGATCAATCCACACGTGGCACAGATGCCAATACCACACTGCAGATTGCAGAACTGAAGGAGAACAGTGGAGCTCTACCTACGGAAGGTGCAACCAGTGAAATCACATCAACAGCACAACACATCAGAACAAAATCCACCAGACTTCAGACTTCTAGCTTGTCTCCTTCTGATTCCTCCAGACATAAAGCTGTTGAATTTTCTTCAGGTGCCAAATCTCCCTCAAAGAGTGGTGCCCAAACTCCTAAAAGTCCACCAGAACATTATGTACAGGAAACACCACTTATGTTCAGCAGATGTACTTCTGTAAGTTCCCTGGATAGTTTTGAAAGCCGTTCAATTGCTAGTTCAGTTCAAAGTGAGCCTTGCAGTGGAATAGTAAGTGGTATTATAAGTCCCAGTGACCTTCCAGACAGCCCTGGACAAACAATGCCTCCAAGCAGAAGTAAAACACCACCACCTGCTCAGGGAGTTCAAGTAAAAAGAGAGATACCTAAAGGAAAAGCAGCCACTACAGAGAAGAGAGAGGCTGGTCCTAGACAGGCAGCTGTAAATGCAGCTGTTCAAAGAGTTCAGGTACTGCCAGATGCTGATACACTATTACATTTTGCCACAGAAAGCACACCGGATGGGTTTTCTTGCTCTTCTAGCCTGAGTGCTCTAAGCCTTGATGAGCCATTTATACAGAAAGATGCAGAGTTAAGAATTATGCCTCCAGTTCATGAAAACGAGCATGGAAACGAAGCAGAACCTGAACAGTCAGATGATACAAAGGATAACCAGGAGAAGAAAGCAGAGAAGTCAGCTGAAGCAGAAAAAGACATTCTGGATGATTCTGATGATGATATTGAAATATTGGAAGCGTGTATTATTTCTGCAATGCCAACAAAGTCTTCACGTAAAGCCAAAAAGCCTTCTCAAGCATCTGCTCAAAAAATACCTCCTCCTGTAGCCAGAAAGCCCAGCCAGTTGCCAGTTTACAAACTTTTGCCTTCACAAAGCAGATTGCAATCACAAAGGCATGTGACTTTTACACCAGGAGATGATATGCCACGGGTATATTGTGTTGAGGGTACACCAATAAATTTTTCAACAGCCACATCTCTGAGTGACCTGACAATAGAATCCCCTCCAAGTGAGTTGGCTAATGCAGACAATGTGGGTGTGGGAGCAGAGTCAGGCGAGTTTGAAAAGCGGGACACCATTCCTACAGAAGGCAGAAGTACTGACGATTCTCAGAGTGCAAAAAGCTCAGCTGTGACTCCCCTTGGCCTGGATGACGACAAAACAGAAGAGGGTGATATTTTGGCTGAGTGCATTAACTCAGCTATGCCAAAAGGAAAAAGTCACAAACCTTTCAGAGTGAAGAAGATAATGGATCAAATTCAACAAGCATCTTCATCCCCAAGTAATAAAAACCAACCAGAAGGTGAGAAAAAGAAACCAACATCACCAGTAAAGCCTGTTTCCCAAAACAATGAATACAGAGCACGTGTCCGAAAAAGCACAGAGCCTAAAAGCAATGCTAGTAATGAAAGAGGCTATCCAGAGAACAGAGATGCAAAGAAACAGAACCTTAAAAATAATTCAAGAGATCTTCATGACAAATTGCCAAATAATGAAGAGCGAGTAAGAGGAAGCTTTGCATTTGATTCCCCTCATCATTACACACCTATTGAGGGAACTCCTTATTGTTTTTCACGGAATGATTCCCTGAGTTCTTTAGATTTTGATGATGATGATGTTGACCTTTCAAGGGAGAAGGCAGAATTAAGAAAAGGAAAAGAAGGAGAGGAAACTGAAAGTAAAGATTGCTCTAATGCAGAACAGTCTTCAAATCCGCAACCAAGTAACAGGACACAAGTTTGTCAAAAACATCCAGTGGGCAGAAGCCAGACAAAAACTATCTCTCACTCAGCTAAAAATATTCCAGACAGAGGAGCAGCTACAGATGAGAAAATGCAGAATTATGCTATTGAAAACACACCTGTTTGTTTTTCTCGCAATTCATCTCTTAGCTCCCTCAGTGATATTGATCAAGAAAACAATAACAACAAAGAGGGGGAACCTGCAAAATGTCCCAAGGCTCCCGAGCCACAGGTGGAATCCAACAGACCACAGACTTCTGGTTATGCACCTAAATCATTTCATGTTGAAGATACTCCTGTGTGCTTCTCTAGAAACAGCTCTCTGAGTTCTCTTAGCATTGACTCAGAAGATGATCTTCTGCAGGAATGCATTAGTTCTGCTATGCCTAAAAAGAAAAAGCCCTCAAGAATGAAGAGTGACGGTGAAAAAAATAGTTCCAGAAACACAGGTGGTATACTAGCAGAAGATTTAACACTGGATTTGAGAGAGATACAGAGGCCAGATTCAGAACATGGTTTTTCGCCTGATTCAGAGAACTTTGACTGGAAAGCTATACAAGAAGGTGCAAATTCTATAGTTAGTAGCTTGCATCAAGCTGCAGCTGCTGCATCACTGTCTAGACAAGCTTCATCAGACTCTGACTCTATCCTTTCATTAAAATCTGGTATTTCTCTAGGGTCACCATTTCATCTTACTCCAGACCAAGAAGAAAAACCTTTCACTAGTAATAAAGGTCCAAGAATTATTAAGCCAGGAGAGAAGAGTACACTGGAGTCTAAAAAAGTAGAGTCAGAAAGTAGGGGAATCAAAGGAGGGAAGAAAGTGTATAAAAGTATGATTACAGGAAAAGCACGCTCCAATTCAGAAGTTTCAAGTTTGAAGCAACCACAACAGACAAGTGTGCCTTCAATTTCACGTGGTAGAACAATGATCCATATTCCAGGAGTTCGAAATAGTTCTTCAAGTACTAGTCCTGTTTCTAAAAAAGGACCCCCAATCAAAAACATGAACTCCAAGAGTCCCAGTGAAGGCCAAAGTTTGACTAGTTCTCCAAGAGGAGCCAAATCATCAGTGAAACCTGAGCCAGCTCCTTTGACTAGGCAGCCATCAGCATTGAACCACAGTGGATCAAGTAAAGGACCTTCTAGATCAGGATCTAGAGACTCCACTCCTTCTAGACCTCAACAGCAGCCATTAAGTAGGCCTCTGCAATCTCCTGGAAGAAACTCCATTTCCCCAGGAAGAAATGGTATCAGTCCTCCCAACAAACTGTCACAGTTGCCAAGAACATCATCTCCTAGCACAGCTTCAACTAAATCCTCAAGTTCAGGTAGAATGTCATACACACCACCGGGCAGGCAGATGAGCCAGCAAAACCTTACAAAGCAAACTGCCTTACCGAAGAGTACTAGTAGCATTCCACGAAGTGAATCTGCTTCAAAGGGGTTAAACCAAACTCTCAGCACTGGTGGATCAAACAAAAAGACTGACCTGTCCAGAATGTCATCTACAAAGTCTAGTGGAAGTGAATCTGACAGATCTGAGAGACCTGTTCTTGTTCGTCAGTCAACTTTTATTAAAGAGGCTCCGAGCCCGACTCTGAGACGGAAGTTAGAAGAGTCAGCTTCATTTGAATCTCTGTCACCTTCCAGGCCAGATTCTCCCACGAGGTCCCAACTGCAGACCCCAGTTTTAAGTCCTTCTCTTCCTGATATGTCTTTATCCACTCATTCACCTGCCCAGAGTAGTGGTTGGCGAAAATTAGCCCCTAATCAGAGCCCTACTATAGAATATGATGGGAGACCAGCAAAGCGTCATGACATAGCTCGTTCCCATTCTGAGAGTCCATCTAGGCTGCTGATCAACAGATCAGGAACGTGGAAGCGTGAGCACAGTAAGCATTCCTCATCACTTCCTCGTGTAAGCACTTGGCGAAGAACTGGAAGTTCCTCCTCAATCCTGTCAGCTTCTTCAGAATCCAGTGAAAAGGCAAAAAGTGAAGATGAAAAGCAGCATGGAGGTTCTCTTCCTGGACACAAGCAAAGTAAAGAAAGCCAAGCACCAGCAAAAGGTACTTGGAGAAAAATAAAAGAAAATGAAATTCCTCAGATAATGAATGATCCTCAGCATTCTTCTTCAGGCGCCACAAATGGCTCTGATTCCAAAACCCTCATCTATCAGATGGCTCCAGCTGTCTCTAAGACAGAGGATGTGTGGGTGAGGATAGAGGACTGCCCAATTAACAACCCTCGATCTGGAAGGTCCCCAACTGGAAATACTCCCCCTGTTATTGACAGTGTTTCAGAGAAAGGGGGTGTGAATGGTAAAGATCCTAAAGAGATTCAAGAAAAGCATACCCCAGGGAATGGAAGTGTTCCTGTTCGTACCGTTGGCTTAGAAAACCGTCTGAACTCTTTCTTTCAGATAGACAGTCCAGACAAGAAAGGCACTGAAACAAAGCCTCTGCAGAATAATCCCACTCCTGCACCAGAAATTAACGAAAGTACTGTAAGCGAGCGTACTCCATTCAGTTCCAGTAGCTCAAGCAAGCACAGCTCCCCCATCGGTGCTGTGGCAGCAAGGGTGACTCCTTTCAACTACAACCCAAGCCGCAGGAAGAGCAGCGTGGACAATAGTTCTGCTCGGCCCTCACAGATACCAACCCCGGTGAATAACAGCACCAAGAAACGTGACACCAAGTCTGAAAACACTGACTCCACTGGAACACAAAGCCCTAAACGTCACTCTGGCTCTTACCTGGTAACTTCTGTTTAAGTGCAACAAAAACAAACAAACAAACAAACAAACAAAAAAGCCACAAAACTGATATATTATATACAGCAGCTACTTAGAAACTTTGTTTCAAATGAAACAAAAAAAAATGGGGATTTTTTTGTTGTTGTTGTTTTGGTGGTTTTTTTGTTTGGTTTTTTGGTTTTTTTTGGTCATTTTTATTTGTTGTAAATAGCTTTGATTCTTGTTAGATGGTCCTTGTTCTGGAAGCCATATTTGATAGTATACTTTGTCTCCACTGGTGATATTTTGCAGGAATACCTGGCTGACAGTTTGGAATAAAGTTGCTAATGCAAGTGCATTTGTACAGTATGTTTAACATGTATTCCCATGTTTGACATGCATCCCATCCCATTATCCTTTGAATATTGCTTGTCACTGAAATCATGGAATAGCACAGATAGAAATGATGCAGTCGTATTGCTTTACCAATAATTTCTAGACTACAGACCAAGTAAACTACATCAGGGAAGAATTGGTATTATTTATGCAAAAAATACACTCATTTTTAGTATTTGTGAGTTCATCTAACCCAATAATTAATCATGTGACTGTGAAATTCACAGTAATATGGTTTCCGCTGAACAAGCTTTCCTAGCCTGCTTTTCTGCATGAATGGAACTGATGGTTCATTTTATGAAGTAATGATTAACATTTCTGTGGTCACATAATGTGCATAGATAGTTACGGTGTAACAATTTACACTTTCTTTGTGCTCTGAAAAAGAAAAAAAAAACAACAAAAAAACCTGTGTAACTGTAAAACCTTGAACAAAATTATTTTACCTGAATTAGATTTTATCTTAAAGTAGGTAGATTTTTTTTGCTATGCTGTAACTTGTTGTATATTCTGGTATTTGAGGTGAGATGGCTGCTCTTTTATTAATGAGACGTGGGTAATGTCTCAACAGAGACTAAAATTATCATTTCAGAATAAATTATTACTGTATGTAAGTTGTGTGTGTTACTTCTGCATTACATAAAAATACAGGATTTTACTTTGAGATGTCACCATATAATGTGGTTGTATGCACTTAACACTTAAGGCCTGATTTGGGATAATCCTACACCTCCAATATCTGTTCTTCCTTATCACTGGCAAATGGCTGTTGTAGGATGATTTTAACATTTGCAGAATCAGGCCCTAGGTCTTCTGTAATATAATTGTAATTGAGACAGTTTCACACATCTCAGGTGCATAACAAGGCTAAAGGCAGGGTATTTCCAGTAGTCATGCAGTATAATTGTTCTCATGACTGCAAGCCTAAAACAATATTGTATCTATACAAATAATATTTGTAAAACAAATCATTTTCTGATTGGGGATATAATGTAAAATGTGAGATAGTGACTATAAGATGAAATTCTGCTTCTATTTGTGCTCTCTGTACTTTTTTTTTTTTTTTTTTTTTTTTTTAATTATGAAGGGAAAATATCGCAAGAATCCCATGGCACCAAGAAATTTATTATCATAGTAAAAAAAGGAATTTATGCAGAACATGACATTTTCTGCCTTGAGCCTTTTTGATGCAAATATAGATTGTACTAGAACAATGCTGAAGAAAAACAGATTTGTGCTTTAAAAATATAAATATAGTCTGAATTTAGATAAGGATTACTTCAAAGTAGAAACATGAGAGTACAGAACATTGACTATTCTGTGCATGTTTGAACCATTGAAACAAAATGGTGTGACAGTTTCATTGTATCTCAGCTGGACTGTTCTAAATGTAGCTTTCTAAGTAACTGGTATGTTAGAATGCCCTGATTTCAGGAAGCCCTGAAATAGAGCAATATACCTTTATGGTAGCTTTAACACAGTTGCAGAGTATATCACTTCTGTGGCTTTTGTACATCTGATACTGAAATGAATCAATTGAATTCATTTTAAGTCACGCATTGATTTAGGAACACAATCAAGACACTATCAGCAGACAGAAGTAAATCTACATAAAAGCCAGTACCAAAAATACTTGTTTGGCAGAAGTGGTATCTTACTTGCTCTTTTGTTCTTTGCTTCCTCTCAGATTTAGAGACATGCCATGTTCCTGTATCACCTCATGAACCTGTTAAGAAGCAGCACTCCTCGTGTTAGCATTTGAAATCTTTTGCATACAGTATCTTCATTAAACTTCTAATATGAATGAATATGAGTGTCCTCTTAAAGATGAGATAGAAACAGATTATGTCATGTGTTTAAGTCAGGACTTCCTGCTGGAGTAGAATACAGAACCCCATCCTTGAGTTTTAAATGAAATACCACTTTCGTTGTAAATGTTTTGATTTTTTTTTTTTAATCATTATTCTGTGCTGGGCTTTTAACAACTAATACAAAAATATACAACATAATCCAGAATAGTTTTTTAACAACAGCATTACATATTTGTTCTGTCAATTTAAGAATTAAAGGTAAACTCAGTCTCAGAAAAGAAATTCTGGTTTCAGTTACTGAAAAATCACTGAAATCAGTTTTTTAATCAGAAGATAACATGGAACTATAAATAATTGTATGCATATCAAACACCAGAATGTCTTTGAAAATTACAGTGGCTTCTTGACATAGACTTGGGGATACTTCATGATCATTATAATTGAAAAGTTTCTCATAGTATCCACTTAAGTAAACCTATATTTGTAGCAAAGACAGGCTAGAGAAACTTTCCAAGTATAAGGGTAGTGATACACTAAAATATGCTTCCCATGGGAGTTGTTAAATTTCCATTATAGAAGTTTTAAGAAGAGGTTTATGAAACATCTCATAGGGATGGACTGTAGTATATTTCATATTGCCTGTGCAGAGATGGGTGATCTTTTGAAATCTCTTCCAGATCTACATTTCTCTGATTCTTTATCTAAAATACTTAGTATCCACTAAGAGCCTTTCAGAATATTTAAAGACATCCATGATGTTTGATTTATGATGGGGATATGAAGTTATATTCTATAAGCTTAACTAAAAAACAGGTCCCAGAAATATAAAATCAATGACATGAAAAATGATTGCAATAAGTATATTTGGTCTTGGATTTTGTTAATGATGTCAGAGTCACGATAGTCAGATTTGATTTATGCTGCTAAAGATAACCTCTTGTTCCTTGGTTTCATTTGTATGAAGTTGCCAAAGCAGGTAAGAGGACATTATTTATGTCAAGGCAAAACAAAGATAGCAAGGAGCTAAGGAAACCAAGACTCAATTTACTGTTCTTCTGGGATGCACTGCCTTTCTTTCTACCAGTTTTGGTAGAATTTTTTGTGACTTGTGCTCAGACCTTTATTTGTCCTTGAATTAGCTTATCATATCTAGTGCATACCAAACATATACTTAAAAATCTGTTTATACTGAAAAGGAACTCATAAAGCTCATTACAGACTGTTTTCTAGCTTTGTCCTCTCAATGTGAAAAGAGGAGATCTGATCTCCCCAAAATCTGTAGTTAGTTCACTTTTTAAAATGTCCTTCCATTTTAGTTTCTTGCAGTGTGCCAGAGTTAAGTTTACTGCTCAGTTTCTGTGTAAGCTCTTCTGACTAAATATTGCAATCTTTAAAGGGGAACTAATCTATTTCTATTTTTCATGTGCAGTTCTCTGTTGAGAGTATTTTCCCCTGATAATGCTCACAGCTCTGTCAGGTATGACTACTTGAAAACTGAAAGCCTTGCCACAGTGTCCAGATGAGACTGGAATATTGTTTCAAGCAGGATTAGGCTTCAGAATACAAGTATAGTTTATGCTGTAAATGTCAGTAACCTGCAGTGTTCTTCAACATAGTACCTTTGATGGCTTTGGGAAGTGAGCTGCACTGTCTTTGGTAAAGGAGGAGGAGAAATAGAAAAGAGACAGTTTCAGAGAGAGTCATGTTGTCCTAGGGATGTACTTTACTTTTTTCTTCAGTAAATTACGTATGCTGCACCACAGAGAGAACAGCTTGTGCACAAATTAATGAGGCATTATTTTGAAGTATACCAGTAGACTACAAAACTGCAGAACCTTTGCCTGCTAATCTGAAAACTGAAATATTTGATGTCTACTTTGGAGTACTTCATAGCAGTCCATCCCCTTGATCCCCTTAACAGAAGTTGACATTACCAAGAAAGCCAGCTCTGTTAGGCTTCTCTTTCTTCTTAAGGATAATGATCCATATTATTTCTAGAACTGAAGAAATGGCATATGCTGTTCAAAGAAGTTTTCTTCTCCATTCCATGCTACTGGCTATTAATCCTGGCTCTTATGTAACCTTTCAGTGGACTTGCTCACCTCTTACCTGCTCCCCTGATGGGGGAGTAGGATTAGTGCTGCATGGATATGCTGAATTTCCTCAGTGCATAGTTGGACAAGTGCCACCTGAGCCAGCAAAAAAGAAAACAGCTAGGGCTGGTTGGGATGGTTTCCTTTATAGAAGGCCATTGGATCGAGCCAATACAGGCAATTTTATGCCTATATGCCAAGTTTCAGACCTTCACCTGTTTTGACACAGCAAAAGCAAATTAAGCTTGGATTTTTTTTTTTTTTTAGGGCTAATTAATTGATTAATTAATTTTTTTTTTTCTTTTTAAACCTGAATTTTTGCCTAATGGTGTCTAGTGCTTTGCATTTAAATACTTTTATGTTCAGGTAAGTCCTTAATCCTGGAAATTCTGACAACTAACTCCAGAAGTATTACATCAGTATATGGATGTGGAAAAGATATATTTCTTCATTAAATATACCCCCCTAAAAAAAAGTCTACCATATGCAAACTTTTGGGTGACAGTTTTTAGATTTCCAATATGAAATTCAATGCAGTAAATCCTTCCAGTAAAAAGACTTATTGCAACTATTTCTTTCCTAGAAGAGGCTTGAAGAGGGAGGTAACATCTCCCTTTCTTAATGAGGTTAGTATTGTAGGGACGACCTGGAAAATGTTTAGGTGGACTCTTCTTACAAGCACTTCTAAAGTTACTAGATGCCTCCCAAATGTCTTTCCCATGTAGCTTTCATGAAATAGTATGAACAGCCATATGAGCATCACTAAAAATGACATGTAGAGTTCACCTAAACATAACTTCCTACATCTACTGTAATGCCTTGCAAAGTTGGATCCACCTGTGTGTCAGCTTTGTTCTTGATGAGATGTGTGATTTGGATGAAGCTGTGAATCAGAAGCGAAGCGTCAGTTAATGTAAAGCATGACTTTCTCCACACATTTAAACTCCCAAGGACCTTCTTGATACCAAATTACCCAAGTGTATTCACTCTCTGGTTCCACAGCCATCTCCCTTTGCACTTTGACATTTAACCAGAAGAGATGCCCACCTTTAATTTCATTTCAGATCACATGTCGAAATAAGATTCCTGCATCATAATTTCCTATATGCAGAATAACAGTTTGTATCTGTAAATGTGTTTATAGAGAATGTTACGTAGCTAAGGTTGAGATTTTAGTCAGAATGGTAGGTTAACTGCTTACGTGTTGTGTTCGGTTACATATTGGAAGTGGAAGGGAATTTGATGTGGTGCAGAAGAGCTTTAAGAGTTCACAACATAATTAATGCAGGTGTCAAATTGTGATGCCAAGATAAATTTTCTGCTGTCAAGTTTCAGTCTACCAGATGTGCTGTTTACTTAATGTAGGATTGCAGAACACCTCCCTAGCATAGTCTTGCAAATTACCTTTCTTAAAATTCCCACACAGTTACAGGCTTATGTATTAGTGAATTTCTGCCACTTCAAGATTTAAATTATTTGAATTTTGCTGTTTGTGAAAACAGTTTGCTTAAGTGGCTGTAGAATTGCAATTAGGATATCAGGAAGATGTAGGGGGAGCTGGTTCACTCAGTGAAATGCACTTCTGTCCAGAGCTTAAGCCATACTTACAAACAGTATATCTAATGCTTTCTGGTGGGATCTAACATGAATAAAGCTTGTGCTGGTTCTCTGCAACTGTCATCCTGTGAGATCAGATTAATTTGCCCACCTGTAAATGTTGTTTCTCTTGAACAAACTCGGCCCACAATTATCTTTCCTTCAATTTTGTTGTTTGCTTCTGCCTGAGATGCATTACTGTTTATATTCTAACTCTGTAATTAATTCTTTCTTCAATTATTCTCATGTATTTTGTTTCACAGTATACTTATTCTGAATTTAGTCTTGCTATGCATAATTTATTTATTACTTGCAGTGTTATATAAAATTTCCTCCTGATTGCACCCTGTCAGAGTGGAATTGTTTTCTTGGCTACTACTGAAAGTTAGGTGTCTGTTCACTGTATTAGAAATATGATTTCATTTTAAAAGGAGCTTGTTGTTAAGACACTTCAGTAATTCAGTATATCAGAAAAAATGCTCTAAAAAACCCCATGCATTTTCATTTTAGTGATACTTTCATTTCAGATAAATAAGTGGAAAAAAGAAGCTTGAAAACCTGGTTCACTAGTGGAGTTCTCTGTTCTCTACCGTGTTTCACCTTAGAAAGAACTGCACAAAACAGAATCTAATTATGACACAATGTAATTCCATAATCCCTCTCTTACCTAACGAAGTTTCACAAGGCTTATTTCTTTAAGACTTATAAGCACAGCAGAGACAATTAATTACAAAGTCTTTCTTTCCTGTAATGAATGAATTCTTTAGTCCCTGATTAGACTACTAAGGGACGTAAGTTGATGAATTCCCAACACACATACACATATATATTTATATTTACATACATATTTTATACTCCCCTATTCACTTTAGACTTTGACAATAGTATTTACTTTAAAAAGGGCATTGTTGCTGATTACTAAGATCCCCTGTTTTCTAATAGTTGTATCACTTTTTCATATTGAGCTCTCATTTGAGGACTGAATAGCTGGTATCTGATTTTCAAGTTGTTCTAGAAAAAGATTCACTTAAGTCTTGGTCTATATGTAGAAAAGGAAATTGCCTTGCTAGAAATATAAATGTTTTATTAAGAATAATAATTTTTAAAAGTATTATAACTATCATCTGCAATTTAAAGTCAGTAGGGATCATGAAAACAAGCAGACTTTGAGTGATATTATACTAAATAAAAATGGAGGTAGGCTAAGCCTAATTCTGCCCTTTTTTCTCTAACAATCCTCTATACAGAAAAAACACATCGGTAGCAGGGGAAGGCTTGTGCATCTTACCTGACCGTTGCTAAGGTCTGGGATGGCACACATTCACATTGGAAGTAAGTGGAAGAATACAAAAATAGATGTAAAAACTAAGCCATAATATGAGTTACAAGAAAACTCCTTTTTTCTTTTTTTTTTCTTTTTTTTTTTTTTAGTAGAAGTAGTAGTAGTAGTAGTAGTAGTACTTTGTAAATTTTTGTAAAAATGAGAAAACTTGTAGATTCAGATAAAGCCAGTAGAGTAAACAGAAAACTAAGAAAATGACAATTATAATAATAGTAAGAGAATACACAAAACAAGTGATTCACAATACAGTTGCTCACCACTTGCTGACTGATTCTTAGGCATGAGCCTCCAGCCAACTTTCTCCACAGGTATATCCTCAGCATGATGCCACAAGGTCTGGAATATCCATTTGGCTGGTTCATGTGTCCCCCCTCAACTACTCGTGCCCCTCAGCTCTGTTCCTGGGAGGGCATGAGAAACTTACTTCAGCAACAAAAACATCAGTGCATTTTCAACATTCTCATACTAGATTCAAAACAGTACTATACTATTTACTAGAAAGAAAATTAACTATCCCAGCCAAAACCAGAACATAAACCATTTGGACTTGTTAGAAGTGAAAATCTAGCTGAAGTTAACCTGTGAATTCAGTGCAACTACTGTATTACTGTCATACACGGATGACTGATGGTTTCTTTTGATCTTGGAAGCTGGCTGTACACAGCTGTGAATTTACGCAGATGTCAGCTGTACAAGGCTAAAACTGAAGGACAAAGAATGGGTGTAAAACTGAGCTCTGCACGTAAGAGATACAATCTTTGCAATCAGAAGGAATGAGAGATGAGTAGAAATACATGGTTTTCCACTTTGCCAGTTCCATTGTGGCCAGCTGATAGGGATTTTGATAGAATCTTGGCAATGTGCCCAGCATTCTCCTCAGTTGTTCGCTGTACTTCCTACATTAACTCATGCAAGTCAAGGCTTGGGTCTAGGTGACATAATCCAAAAGACTTTTGGCTCCAAAATCTGTACATGTTAGTCTGGTTGTTCCAAGGCCACTTGTCAGCTGCTCTTGGTGGTGCAGCACTTACACACATTGCAACATTTAAGCCTCAAGTGGCTTTAGAACATCCCATGCTCCTTAAATAAGCTATTGACATTTATATGTTGACGTTCTCTGCTGTTGAGATGAACAGAAGTAGTGCTTCTGCTGATTCATAAAGCATGCTGTGTTGGTGTTCTCTGTATGGGCATGAGGTAGTGCCCCTTCCGAAAACTCTAATGTAGAAGACAGGATTCTGGATTGTTAAAACCAAAAGGTGGTCTATGGATTTAAAATCATAGAATCACAGAATGCCTTGAGTAGGAAAGGGACTTTAGAAATCATCCAGTTATGGGTTGAAACTCTGCCATGGGTAGGGGCACCACTTGCTTTGGGAAAATGGCACATACAGTCTTGTAAATGTGGCAATTAGTGTGGGTAATTCTGCATGTTGAAGTTTCATGGTAAGTAAATACCAGCAAAATGAAACTAAATGAAAGCATAATTTTCTCTCTATGCTGTTAGACAGACCTGCCTGTTACTTCCAACTTGAGTCATAATTCATGAAGCATTTTTCATAGTGAAAGTTTGTGGGTTTTTTTTCCCAGCCTTTATATTTTACCTAAAAATATTCTTCTGGAATTCTCATTTACAAAAATTGTGAACAAAATCCTTCCCATGTTGCCCCCTTCCCTTCAGTGATGACTGAACAAATCAAGATTTCCCTCCACATCCCTGCATTTTATCTGCAGTCCACTACAGAACTGTTCCACCAATCCAGCTGAAAATCTGCCCTCTCCTGAATAACTTCACTAGTCCTATTTTTATAAAGGTATTTTTAGCATGTTTGTACTATGGAGTATAGCCTCAGGTGAGACGAAACTGAACATGGATGCAAGGTCTCAATAAGCAGGTATATGTGACACTTCCAGTAAAACAGTGTCACAAACTGTGTCACCTTAAATCATCTCTATTTTCTTGGGCTCCCACTTCCAATTAGGAGATTTGCATTTACCCCAGGTGAATTGCAGGAATCTATGACAACCACTTTGAATTGCTGTTTCATATTTGTACAGGGCTCTTGTTGCTGGGTTGTTTGGTTTGGTAATGGGTTTTCTTTGGGGTTTGAGGTAGGTTTTTTGTTTGGTTTTTGATTTTTTTTTCTTTTTTTTAATTCTCCAAACACCATTAACTGTAAAAACAGAGTCTCAGTCAGGACACCTGACTTGCTGGTGACATTGTATACAGAGACGGAATTCTCTGCTTTAGGGTTTTGTAGCGTAATTCTCCTTCCCTGCCCCTTCCCTTCCACTGCAGCGGCCACAGATTCAATAACCTCAGCAAGTTATACACAGCTTTCCATGACCAGTATCCCTGCTAGTACTCTCCAAAGGCATTATCTGCAATCTTGATGTTTTGCTGCAGATGCGTACAAGTCCTATCCTCACCAGCAATTGTACTTTCATATTGCTTTAAATTGTTAAAAGGTTGTCAGGTGTGAGTGCTTGTGCTGGTTTTGCACGGAAGTAACTTTTTCAAGAAAGTTATAGCAAAACCAGTTAGTGACTAGGTTTGAATTTTGACATCTGGTAAAGTCACTAGAAAGATGACGTGCCTCTCTGAAAACACAGGTTAAAAATCGGAGAAAATCACGAGAAACACTCTTTTCCTTCTGGCCTGGGAACAGGTAACAATGGAGCCCGGCTCCCTCCTTGCTGCGGGGGCCAGGCTGGCCGGGCCCTGCCCAGGGCTAGGCCCCTTCCTGGGGAGCCTGCCAGTCCCTGGGTCAGGGTGGGGCCTGGTGATGGCTGGGCAGGGGGGGAGGGGAGGAGAGGAGAGTATTTCCCATCCCAGCCGGTTCAGGCCCAAGCAGCTGCTAACATTGTGCTGCTAAGCTGCCTCTCCATCACGGCACCCGGGAGACCTAGCCAGGCCAGGTGACCCTTGCCAGGAGCCAGGGCCCTCCCCGCCACCCCAGAGCGGCTTTGTGAGAAATCCCTCACTGCAGACAGCTCTGGCCACCACTGCTAAGTCATCCGACTGGGAGAGGGAGCCCAGTCTGCAGAGTGGACCTGCAGCTGGAGTTTCAGTGCAGCTGAGGCACCTGGGATCCTGACGCAGCCCCGGCATGGCCTGAATGCACCACCTTTTGTCACTACCCAGGGAAGAACCATCATGCCCTCTGCAGGCTCTGAACTCTTTCCTTGTACAGATGAAACTTGCAAAACACTAAATCCTGCGTGAGAGAAAAAAGAGAGTGAAGACATGTAAAGAGACAATATGAAGCCATTAAAGTCAGCAAAGGAAGAGTTGAATCTTAAAGCAAAGAGAACGAGAAGATGCCTTAGTTTTGGGCTGAAATTCTTTTGTAAGCCATGATAATGGACTGTCATATACTAGAATATCCCTTTAAATCATGGATATATGCACTGGGGAGATGAGAGTATTCAGATTTCAGATATAAGCAAAGGCATTTGTGGTGGACTAAGTAAATACTGAAGTAGCTGTGATCTTATGGGAAGCTTGAACACAGAGGGAGAAAGAGATGAGATGAAGATCTGCCCCTAGAAAGAGAAAAAGATCCCTATTCCTAGAGATGAACAAAAACCATTGCTTTTGGAACCATCCATCTTTAAAATGATACCTTGTCACCCTGATTCTTTAGCCTTCTGATGACTATTTACATATTTCTAGTGGAGTCTCTCATGAATGTAACATAAACAAGTAGATTGTTTTCATACCAGTGTGTGATGAACTGGTGAACTGACCACTAGGGTCAGAAAGGTGTTCCTCTCATCTACCAATCTTTGATCAAACCCCAAATCCTAGTTAAATCCTAAATAAAAATAAACTCTTTCTCTACTCATCTCTAAATCTGAGTGAGTGTGGTTTTTTCGTGTCCCTACCGGTGACAATACCTCCATGAGTTTCATGGCCCATAATGCAGCTGTGGGAGGCTGTGTAATATGGGAGGGACTTCACAAATGCAGATTCCTGGGCGGCTGTTTTTTTGAGAATTAAAAGCCACAAGAGGACTGTTCTTTCTTGTGGGGAAGTTACCATAACATATCAAAAGAGACTTCTCTCTCTAAAAGAAAGATGAAAGACTATTTTGTAAGTGGTAAACTGACCAGATTTTGTCCAAGTATTGTCTCTACATGTTGTCAGAAAAAAAGGAATTTGTGGGAGAAAGGAAGTGTTTTGACAGTTTCATTCTGATTCTTAATTTTTTTTTTCTCTTGTAGTTTTGTTAATAAACCTGTCTTTATACCCTTTTAAGTTTTGAGCCTGCTTTGCTTCTCTCCTAATCCTATCTCACAGCAGAAAAAGAGAAAATAATTCTAATGGGCATTCAAACCACTACATTAATTTTGGGAAACAGAAACTGGCGAACCTGAAACCACCACAGTGCTTCATTCCGAGTTCAGGGCCAGCATATACTCAGGAAATGCATGGAGCTACAGCGTGCCTGAGCTGGAATGCTTTGTGACCTAATTCTGTCTCTGAATTCCTCAGGCTGGAAAGCTGCAGAATTCAACTTTGAAATGTATTTCTTATGGCACTAGAACAAATGCAGTGATTGAATGCCATATACTCAATGAAGTCATTTTACAGTGATGATGGGAATTAAACTGACATGTTTCTACTCACAGCTTCATTTTAGGCATCCTGGTTTCAAAATATTGTGAATTCTAGCACCTATAAAGGAGATTGGTAAGTAATAAAAAGATCTGCAGAACCCCCCCCCCCCCATGCTTCCCCTCTGTGGTCAGTTATGTTTGCCAAATGATCCAACCTGTAATTCCACAAACCATTCCTGACAATTTTTAAATTATTTTTCCATCTGAAAATAATGGGGAAAATAATTTTTGTCTTTGTACCCTTTGTATTTCACAAATGCTGATACTGACTATGTATCTTTTGCAACACTAAATTTAAATATTGTTTTACAAGATAAGCCATTAATATGCTGGTATGCAGCTGTCGAAACAGCATTAAAATATGAAAGCACAAAACCTTTCTCAGTGCCCTGAATTAGGTGGACTGACTGAGAGCAATCTTAATATGCAATGATGGTACTCACAAACTGCAGCTGTGCTCACTGTCTTTAACATACTCTCAGAGCACTGTTTCTCAAGGTGATGCACCAGAAATGCACCAGGAATTGTTTTACAATCTAACTGAGAAGCTAAAATCGCTATAGAAATCTAAGGGAATACTATGGAGTAAATTTTAGTATTTTTTCATTAAGTTTTAGCCTATTTTTCAATTTAAAAAAATGAAGCTGTGCCAATGCCAAATAAATATTTCTTAGCATTACTTTCTAAAAGATTAAATTTGATTGTTCTTTGATTCAAACCCTGCTAGAGCACTGTCGTGCAGAGGGAGATTTATGTTTGTACCCTTTTGGTGGGTTCACTCCTCTGTGTCCCAGAAGAAGAGGGCAATGCATATTGTTCAAACCCAAATGGCCGTAGGCATATTTGTAACAAGGTCTAGGATGACTACGTTACATGCCATGGTGAGATCATGAACATGCCCTGCACACTCCATGCCTGCACAGAGACAATTAATATATTGCACCCTGGTCTGTCCAAAGTTCACCCTGTGCACACACTGTGCACTAACACCCCTCTCCTCTCCAACAGCCCACATGTGTCTTGCTACAAGCGAGTGACAGCAGTTGACAGAAGAAGCTTCTGCCCATGTTGGCCGACGCACAGATTTAAGTAGTGAAAACCTGAACAGGACAACTCCCAAGGTAATGGTAGCTCTTTGACACTTTCTAGATATTAGGGATGTCAATAAAAAGTCATAAATAGACAAGTGTGTGCAGTAATGGAGATTTAAAATAAAAACACAGTGCAAATAAAGAAAAAACACAGGAAATCCATTATCAAGCTACTGCTTACAAGATAAGAACATTTTGTTGCTAACCAACAAAATATCTACGTAATTATTTGTAGTGGATTACTGACGCACGCCTTAATTCACCAGTTTCCCAGCTAGCTCCAGGTGGCACACCAGTGCTGCGCCAGGAGTGGGGAACTGCCTCGGAGTTATCTCTAGTGACGGTAGAACCTTAGAGCCACCAGCTCTAGGACACAGTGCTAGGCGACATTGTGGACCAGGTAAAGGAGGAGAGGGAGGCCCTCAGTCTGAGGTTCCAGCAGGGTAGGTTTACTGCTGAAAGGTTCAGCAGCCAGAGAGACCCTGAACAAAAGGGGAACATGACTTTTAAGTGCGAGTGGAACAAGGGGTGGATATAACACTACAGCCAATCAGGACTCAACAGGGGAAGAGCGTACGGAGGGTTTACAAAACCTTGACCAATGGGGGAGCACAAGGGGAGGATACAACTTGAGGGGACTGAGGGTCGAAGAACATGGAATTTGCTAGAACAGAGGGAAGGAGTAAGCATTGACTGATAATCAAATAGGTGGGGTAACAGGGGAGGGGCTGGGGCAACCAGGGATTTACATAGAGGGATCTAGAAGAAGGGGCAGGGTTAACTTGATAGATGGAGAAGGGGAGGGAACAACTTTAGAGCTAAACCAATTGCATGGGAAATGTGGGAACTCAGGTGTTAACTATTGGGGAAAACATGCATCGCAACAGATTACCTCTTAGAAAGCTACATTTGCCTCTGTCAGTCAGTTTCATGGTAATCTGAGAAAACCCTCAAAAAACCTGTCCTTAGCACTGGACAAGTATGGCATCAAGAATGTCCTTCATAACTGGCACACCTCATTTACATAACCTTGTTTTTCAGCTGAGGTGCTTGTTGAGTCATGTTTGTGAGGACCTGCCAAGTCGCTGAGCTGGTCCCAGACATCTGCAGTCACACTTCCAAAAGCTGTTTTCTCCTGCTGATGCCACACAGTTGTGCTGTTCATGTTTTCTGCAGTACTTTGTGCTGTGCATTCATTCTGACAAAATGAAAGCAAAAACAGAAGACAACAAAACTGCTTGTCATTCAGAAGCCTGAATAGACAATAACCTTTTAATCTGTGCCACCCTGATTCTTTCTGAAGCTTCTCCATAACTCTTAACCCTTCCAAGTTTCATGAACAGTACTTGCAGTTGCCCCTGGGGAAACCACTATGTGCACTGATTCTTAGCATCCCCTCTTCGATATTTCATTGCCAGCTGGATGTGTTGGTGGAGTAGAAAAATAAAACAACACCAGCACAGATAAATATTGAATAAATACCTTCAGTTCTTTGTCCTGGTACATTGCTGGTGTATGAAGAGTGTAACAGTGCACAAAATATGACCTGTGAAATCCACAGGGTAACTGAATGGTTGTGGCTGGCAGGGACCTCTGGGTGTCATCTGGTCCAACCACTGCTTCAGCAGGGCCACCAAGAGCTGGTAGTCCAAAATCACTCCCATACAGCTTTTCAGTATCTCCAAGGATGGAGACACCACCTCCTCTCTGGGCAACCTGTGGCAGTGCTTGGTCACCCTCAAAGGGAAAAGGAGTTTTCTGATGTTCAGAGGAAACCTCCTGTGTTTCAGTGTGTGCCCATCGCCTCTGGTGCTGTCACTGGGCACCCCTGGAAAGAGCCTGGATCCATCCTCCTTGCACCCTCCCTGCAGGTGTTTATGTACATTGGTGAGACCCCCTGAGCCTTCTCTTCTCCAGGATGAACTGCTCCAGTCCCTCTATGGCATTGGTGACCATTCACTGGACTCTCTCCATTGTGTCCATGTCTGCCTTGTCCTGGAGTGCCCAGTGCTGGGCCTGGCACTCCTGGCGGGGCCTCCCCAGTGCTGAGGGGCAGGATCGCCTCCCCTGCCCTGCTGGCAACGCTTCTCATGCCGCGGCCCAGATACCACCGGCCCTGTCACAGGGACACATCCCTGGCTTATGTTCGGATTGGGGTCCAGCAGGAGCCCCAGGGCCTTTCCTGACAAACTGCTTCCCAGCTGGGCATTCCCAGCCCATTCTAGTGCCTGGGGTTGCTCCTCCCTGGCTGCAGGACTTGGTTTTTCCTATGCTGAACTGCTTGAGGTTCCTGTCAGCCCCTCTCTCCAGCTTGTCCGGGTCCCTCTGGACGGCACCACGACCCTTTGGTCTGTCAGCCCCCCCTCACAGCTCGGTGCCACCAGCAAGGCTGCACCATGGCTGTGTTAACATCGCTAAGGGTGCACCTGACCCTCATCCACAGCCTTAATGAAGGCGTGACATAGGATTGGACCCACTACTGACCCCGTACTTTTTTCCTTAAGCTTTAGCCTATTTTTTTTTCACGTAGTTGTACAGGACGCTGTGGTAATACCAAATAAACATCTCCCGGCATTTCTTAGATCGTTCTTTGATTCAAACACCGCAAGAGCTCTGTGGGCGAAGGTCACCACACGGCACCTCGGGGCCCTCCGAGCACACTTCGGGTCGCCCACCGCCACCCTCTGGGCTCGTGTTTCATTGGAGCCTGCAGCCCATTATTCACGGGTGCGTGTCACAACGTTTCCGTACATCCCCGGATGCCCTGCACCCTTCCCGCCGCCATTCCCGCCTCCACTCCCTCAGCCTGGCGGAAGCCGTGCGCGCGGCCCTGACGGTGACGTAGGGTCTTCTCACAGGCTGCGGCGTTTGACAGACAACCGTGGTAACCAATGAACTCTCGCATCGGGCCGCCGGGGGCGGGCTCTCTCTGCCGCCGTGGCGCGGGGCGGGGGAAGTGCTGCTGTCATGGCCGCCGCCGGCGGCGTCGCGTCCCCGGCGGACAAGGAGAGGTACTGTGGGCACGGCTTGTTTGGGGTCGGGTCTTTAGTGGATTCGTTTGTTTACATGTCACTCAGGGCTCGCTGAAAAGAAAACGCGAGCGGAGCGAGGGGTGGTGGTTTAAATCCCTGTGGAGCCAGGGATGATGGTGGTTAAAATTAAATCCCGGTAGGATAAGGGGTGGTGGTGACACGTGTGTGTTTGGGAAGTCAGTAAGGAGACTGGAGTTCCCGGGCAGAACCCAGACCCAGTCGGCTCATAAAGAAGGCAGTAGCAAAGAGTGGAGAAAACCACTGGACAAGAGAAGGAGAAAACAGTAGGAGTTGAGATGATTTGGTTTTTTGAGAGACAGCAAGGAACGTGATCCTTGTCGCTCTTCTCATTCAGCTAATTGGAGCCTGTCTCCACCATATGTTTTACTCATTTTCCCTATTTTCTTATGCTCTCATAGATCCTTATCAATGCAGACCTTCTTCCACATCTCCTTAGTCTCATCTAGTTGTTTTTTTAATTGTCTAATTAGTATAACAGAGGTTCTGTTACACTAACCCTGTGTATCTGCTTGACGGCTGTAAATCTATTGAAAAATCTTAAGCAAGTTTCTAAGTGCAATTTTCCAGTAGCTTTTATAAATGTACCCAAATCTGGGTTGATCTGTATGTGAATTAAAAAACAAACAAACAAAAACACAAAACAACCACAAAACTTAGTTAGCTAATATTGTAGTAAAAGTTTTTCAGGAAATGTTAATTCTTTTCAGGGAAATAACATATGTTCCAGGTTTTAAGGTTGTGAAAAATAGGTCATAAAGTTCTATTTCAGACTCTTTTTTTTTTTTTTTTTTTTTTCTCAGAATGGGCAGTGCCATCCCATGTACACAGTGCCTCAAAAAATGGTGTCATGTGGCATCCATGATCACTCAAAGTGGGATTTTCCAGTATCTTACTAAGCAGTCTAGGGAAAATAAATAGTTGTTATAAACTGCTGTGGGAACTTCTGTGTTGTAGCCATGACATTTCTTTTCTGTTTTACTAAGAAAATACTGCATAAGCATTAAGGAGTTGATAAAGCTTGCTTAAACTCACCATTTTCTCTTCTTAGATTTATCTGCATTTATCCAGCTTACTTGAATAATAAGAAGACAATAGCAGAAGGAAGAAGGATACCTATAGACAAGGTAATTTCATGGTGGCAGGGAAATTTTTTTTTCGCTATGTAGCAGTGTGTAGAGTGCTGGAAAATACATCCCTCTGATCTTCCCATTCCCCCATGGTGTGGAAATTACAGAGTATTTGAAGGTAATCTAGTGCCAGCATGTGAATTTAGTAGGACAGCCCTGGGCTGAAGTGTTTGCTTTCATGTGAGCAGCACCTTGAGCAAGCAGGTGAAGTGATGAGGAACTGAATGCACTCAGCTGCTTACACACGTAGTTTGCAGAATTTGAAAGCAGTGCAGAAAAGAGTAGCTAGCTAATGATTGGGTTCTGGTGACTGACTATATGAGCCCGTACTCTGTGTCCTGTGCATGTGACACACAGGGATGGTAGTTATTGCTGCTTTGAATCTGTCCAGAAAAAGTCTTTTGTCATCTCACTCGCCTCTAATAATTTTAGCAAGTAGTTCTGGGAATATAAAGGGCTTTCCTTACTGCTTAGAGTTTGATGTTTTTTTAAAAATAAAATCTTTCTTGAGTATGCAAGTTGCCAATCAAAGGCCTACCTATGGGAGGAATCTGCTGCCCTGTGGATAGAAATTTTGTGGTTTTTTCCTCCCTCCTTGCTGTAAGTTTGCTGTTGCTGATTCACAGCTTTTGGTATCCCTGTATGTACAATAACTGTTAATTAACTTCGATTACTTTTTCTAAGCGATTCTTTAACTTGCTCTCCTGTCCTACTGAATTCTCTCATCTGTTTCCTTATGTCTTAGCTCTTCCTTTTTTTTTTTTTTTTTATTTTAGTATTTTCTAAACCACAGCAGCACTGGCAGATTACTTCTACACTAGATTTGTACCTTCTCTTTCCACATCAGCTTTTCCTAGTTACAGACTGGGAAACTGGTAACTATTTTTGTATAGGCAAGTCATAGTTGAAACTAATTAATGTTAACACATTGTTTCAACAGGCTGTTGAAAATCCCACATCTACAGAAATCCAAGATGTATGTGCAGCAGTAGGATTCAATGTGTTATTAGAGGTAATTAGAAAAAAAAGTCCCCACATACAAAAACCCCCAAATTTGTTATGTGTCTCTGTTCTTTCGTTATATCTTTTTTTATAACTTGTGGTTCAGAAGTTTTGTTATTAGCTTTGCTTACTTTATATGATAACTGACCATAATCATGAACTAAATGTTGGAAAACTGATGCAAGTCAGGAATACCTCAGATCCCTCAGACAATGTGACTTTTAAAGCTTATAAAATGATTACTTCTGTTTTACCATCCTTCTTAGAAAACTTTCCTGGATGCTTAAAAGTGTGTCAGAATAAAAGCTTTTTGCAAGCTAAAGCTCTTCAAATTAAGCTTTTTAAAACGGATGTTTTTAATGCAAGGTGATGATCTTTGCAATGAGTCTTGTATAGGAATAGGATTCTGATAATTGGAATCTTCATAGTCCTTTGGAGTTACGTTTCAGCAAGAGAATGTTAGCTTTTTATTGCAGTACATGCTTGCTCTTTAAATAGTTTATTGGTTACTTTTTCCTTAGGGAATTAATCTGGATTTCTAGAGAGGTAACTTTGCAGGCCATTTCCTGAAGTAATGATTAATTTAGAACAATGTTATTTTTACTAAGAAGAATATAGGTCCTCATCCAGAAGTACCCAAAAGCCTGGTACAAAATTACTTTGTTTTGCAGAAGCATCTGGACAGTGCATCTGTACTGAGAAACCTGTGATGTTTCATCAAGAATGAAGGCTATAATTAAGCAAAAGCAGTGACTGTGACCTATCACTTGCTATCCCTAGGTGTCCAGAAGGGTTTGTAGCAGTGGAGATAAAACAAAAACTTGTGCCTCTGTGGTCCAGACCACTGGGGATGTAAAATGGTCCCTGTAAGTTTACTCACAAAATTGCTCAGTACCAGGAGTTGTTTTCAGCAGCCTCTGAAACAGTTGTGTCTTCCAATGCATGTTATGTTACATTTCTCCTTTTGTATGACAGAAAAACAAGATGTATCCCAGAGAGTGGAACAGAGATGTGCAGTACAGAGGTAGAGTACGAATCCAGCTCAAACAAGATGATGGCAACCCATGCTTGCCTCAGTTTCCAACACGTGAGTAGAATGCCTGGGTTTAGGTACCTCACCTGTTAATAAACCAGAAAGACTTGGTTTATGTTATGTTAACAGCCTGTTTAATTAGTTTTAACTATTATAAATCCTACAGTTTAACATTAAATCTTGTTGCCTGTATAAGTCAACAAAATTAAGTTGTGAGCACTGAATAAAGTTTGCAAAGAGGTGTTGCCTTTGATTCTGCTGCTTCCGCAGCAGTGTCATTGGAGGGCTTGTGGGGACCATTGTGTGAGTGCTGCATTGAATAAACCATCTATTCAGTTTTGGCTTACTGTTTGGTTGACATTTAAAACAGTTTAGTGCTTAAATGGCTAAATTCTACTGTTTTCTTAGGATACATACATCATCTGGGCATCAGAGTGGATGCTAAATTGATAAAACACAATACTGAGTTCAACTGAGTTTTCCACTGGCCATTTTCATAAATTAACAATGAAGCAGTTCCCCTAAACTTATTAATAGGAATTATTCATCTTGAATAACAATGTCATCTTTTACATTTTTTCTGAAGATGACTCCCTATGTAAACGGGAAACGGTATATATCTTAAGGAAAGAGCAAGAAGAGTGTTGGGTGTACAGTAGCATAAGTGTACTGACAGAGGGAGATGATTTAAAGCCAGAGTCCTGCTGGAAGGCAGCAGTGCCTTTGTAAAAATGCATGTAGCTTTCGTCTGTCTGATCATTCTGTCCCCGGTGTTCTTGGCCAGTAGGAGGTGGAGGGAAAGAGTAGCAGGAAGCATGTAGACACTTCAGAGATTGTCAGGTTATATGGCTTTTCCAGTCTACTGTGACATTTATCAGTCCTGCACTTTTTTTCTTTCCCCCAAGAATTTTTCACAAGCTGCTTGCTATACCAGGGGCAGGAAGCAGTGCCTAAGCTTTCTATCCATTCCTAGGCATGCTGATCTCTCACTGTATTTTAGGGAAGTCAGTGATGCTGTATGCTGCAGAAACCATTCCCAAACTGAAAACAAGAACTCAGAAGATGGGCGGTAGTGATCAAAGCCTTCAGCAAGGAGAGGGAGGCAAGAAAGGTAAAGGGAAGAAAAAGAAATAAATTGACATCTGGAGTCACTGTTGCATCGCATAGTTGTACTTACAACAAATGCAGATGGACACCATGCAGCAACTCTGAAGTGAAGATACAAGCAAGAAATGAAGAGGTGAAGCTGAGTAGAACTGCCTGCCTGCTTTTCTTGGAACTGGAATGCATGTAACTGCCTTGCATCTGTGTAACAATAAATCTCTTTTCACACATAACCTGCAAGTCTGACGTTAGCAGTCATGTTAAAAGTGGAAGAATATAAGCAAATGGGGTGGGTGGGAGAATTTTTTTTTTAGAATTATGCACCTTTTGAAATCTGGTTGCCTTAGTAAACCATTTATTTATGCTAGTGAAGCAATTGTCTTAATTCTGTGCTATTCTGTATTAGGAAGAAATTCTTCACTATGAGGGTAGTGGAGGCACAGTTTGTACAGACAAGTTGTGGATGCCCCATTCCTGGAAGTGTTCAAGCCCTGGCTGGATGGGACTTTGAGCAACCTAATTGTTGTGGTTTCACCCCAGCTGGCAACTCAACACCATCAGCCCCTCCCTCAGTCCCCACCCTCATTGGGATGTTGGGAAGGATAATCAGGAAGGAAAAAGATTGTGGGTGTAGGTAAGAACAGTTTAATAATTTAAACTAAATAAAATTCAATAATGCAAGTGACCATGATTATAATAAAATATAATTATCTTTACGATTTTTTTTAAGGAGAGAAAAGATCAAAACAAGTGATGCACAATACAACCATTCCCCACCTGCTGACTGATGCCCAGCCCACCCCCAGCAGTGATCAGCCCCTCCTGGCCAATTTCCCCCTGTTTATATACTGGACATGCTAATCTAAGATACGGAATATCCCTTTGGTCAGCTTGGGTCACCTGTCCTGGGTCTTGCCACACCTCCTCACTGGTAGAGCGTGAGGCACCGCAAAGTCCTGGGTTTAACATAAACACTGCTCAAGAACAAGCAGAACACCAGTGTGTTACCAGCATTATTCTCACACTGGATCCAAAAGACAGCACTCACAGATGCTGGGAAGAAAATTCACTGGATTGCAGCTGAAATCAGGACAACAGGCATCCCTTATTCCATATAATTTCTGTAATGCCAGGTACCAGTTCCCAAAACTCCCATCACTTTCTTTTGGTACATACACACACACAGGTAACATTCCCTTAAATTATGGACCATCCCTATAAAAGCCCATTGAGTACACTGAGTGCATGATGCTGGGCTCCATCTGTCAAAACCAGTTTTCAGACTGGCAAAAAGGCGTGTGGTGTTGGACTGTTGCATGTGGAAAGCAGTTCTGAATCCATCACTGCTGTGCTCATGCTTCCATCAAATTTCATTCTTCATTAATGTGTGATCAAATGGAGTTGAGGTCAGATCCCCAAATCCAGCATGGCACAGACAGCTATCACAGGGTTGCCAATGTGGTTCTGGGCACAGGGCCATCATAGAAATGATAATTCACAGTGTTTCACAGTAATTAATTCATTGGCTGTTCTTTCCCAAAATCAAATCCCTTTGAAACATACTAGACTTCTCCATTCTTTCACAGGACCTACCACGTGCATCTAGGTTCCTGAGCAAAAGTAATCCCAGGGATGGGTTTACCTTTGCCTGAGGTAGAGATAACTCAGACTCTTCCCCAGAATTTTTAATGTTCACTGCAGGAACTCTATCCCCTTGTACAATAAGCAAAAGTTTATACTGGGCCATACCAGGTCAATGAGCAATCCCTGGGTGTTGACTGACCAGATGCCCTTTGCTAAATATGCACCCCAGGGTGTGAAGGTCCTGCTGCCCACTGCCCTTGAGTGTGCTCTTTTACTATCTATTGCATTATTTGACCTTTCCAGAGGCTGGTGTATGACAGGGAATGTGATATTCTCACTCAGTGCCATGCTCTTTGGCCCAAGTGTCTATGAGATTGCTTTGGAACTAATCCCATTGTCTGACTCAATAATTTCTGGTGTATTATGCCCCAATAGGATCTGCTTTTCAAGGACAGTGGTGTACAAAGGGTGCTTCCAGCCATCCAGTGGTTGATCCCCCCACTGTGAGCACATGGGTCTTGCCTTGGTAGATTTGGGGGACTGATACACTCAAGATGCCTGGCACCTGTATATTGACATTTCAGCCATCGTCCTCCATACCAGAAAGGCTTTAACTGTTTGGCTTAATAACACTGCCTTTTTCACATCCATAGATAACCTCTGTGGTAGTGTCCATGCTCAAGTCCACGCCTCAAACACAGCATCAGTTTAGCCAGGACAGAACCCTGCCCATGTCACCCCATGATTCATTCCAGAGTGATGTTAGACTCTGCAGGAAAAAACTGTTTGTGTGCACACATATGTCCCTCCTGCTCTCTTTTCACTATTAGGGAGAATTCTTTCCTTTCAGTGTGAGCAGCATGCAGATTCTCTAAACCAGAAATGTTTAGGAGAGGAAGTCTTGTGTTCTAAGGCTGTAATTGACCGTGATTATATACAAATGTCTTCAGAGGATTTTTTTCTTTATTTTTTTTTCTTTTTTTTTTTCTGATGTAAGAGTTTATACAGGTTATCTTTGGAGTGTCTGGACTAAATCTTGAGAAGTTAGTTAAATGGTATCCCTGTGAGCTGATGAAGTGCCATGGGGTATGAAATGTGGAAACAGATGGTATATGAGAAGGGGTTTTTGTGGCGGAAAACTACTGGACATGGTTAGAGGTTATTAAGGCACATTCACTCTAGGGAAGTGCTAAAGCTAGTTGCAACATAGGGAAAAATACCAGGAGTGAAAGATATGCTTGTGACATAAAAGACCATAATTGCCTACAGATTGTTAGGCTCAAATTATTCCTGGATTTTGTTGAGTAATTTTTCTGAAACTTTAAATAAAATGGGAGCTGTGTGAAAACTGATTGGTACCAAGGTAGCTTATCTTCATGATATAAACTAAAGGAGGATGACTCCAGACAACTTATGATCATGTTATGCTTAACTTTTGTAAGTCAGAGGTTTAGACTACAGACAACTTAAAAATGTGGAGGTAAAGTCTTGTGGGATATAACTTACTCTGGTCTGAAATATAATACCTTCAGAAGTGGTCTGACCTATCTGTGTGTGTGAGAAAAAATCTTAGTGGCATTGCTTACCCAACTTTCCTGATCTAAGACCCCAAAATATAAAGCTATTTTAAAGTCTGGGAATCTTGCAAGGAAAGACAAGACTTCTGAAAAGGGTAATACTGAGATCAAATACACAAAATGTAAATTAGTTAGTCAAACTAACAAAGAAAACTCTGTGGTTATTTTGGGTAAAGCAGACTATTTCTTAAAGTCCTACTAGAAAATCAGATGACCATTACCTTAGGAAGTTGAAGACTGAGTTCCCTAACTCCTATCTGCTTATCCTCCCATCTTTAAATGGGACTGATTTGCTTTTTATGATGTCTGGCTTTAAATTAAGTATATTTTATGAGCAATATTTGTTCCTAAAAACAAAAACAGGCAGCACAAAGTTAAACACAACTTGCCTTTTCCTGACAGAGTTAAGTTTACTAGACTTTAACTAGACTTCCATTTCTGTATTTTAATAAATTGGGTTTCTTGGAGGACTAAAAAAAAGCAGATCAAGGCCACCTCTGTTCTTCCTCAGTTAATAGATTATGCCTCATTTCTGGGGACAGGAAAAATCTTAGGAATTGTTGTGGGATTGGGAGTGGGGACAAGTCTTCTATAAAAATACAGAAATATTGCAACTTTTAGTCTGAATGCTGTGAATAATTCTTTTATTATTATTTTATTTTTGAGGGGGAAGGTGGCTGATAATGAATGTCCTTTTAGTCCACCTGCCTTGCTTTTACAGTTTTCTGTGAGGTTTTATTTATGCAGCATCATTGCTAAAAAGACACTCTGGTCCAAGATTTCCTGTAGGTGGCAACAGTAACAAAGGAAGGTATACATCCATGAGTGGGAATTTACTCAGCATCCAGGACAGGAGGAATATGGATAATGAACTGATGTCCTGGTCTAGCTCTCTAAAAGTACATGTGTCTGTTATTTACCTATACAGTTTTCTAGGTATCTAAGCAAAAATTAAACATTTGAAATGGACATATGAGCTCAAAATCCTTATAACAATCCTTACAACAATTTCTGTGTCAGGAATGGATGATAATGTTGACATTGAGCATCAGGAAGGTGTGATGATACAGGCAATCAATAACAGAATGACTAAAAATGAGAATTCAGCACTGTTGTGAGATAGTTTATTCTTTCAGATATATAGCATGTAGCTGCTATAGCAGAAGCACAACCATAATTACTCAATTCTTAATGTAAAGAGTGAGAGCTTTAAAAGGTTATTTTGAAATGTGTTTTAACTCAGGAAGTGACAATAATGCGTGACCATATGTAGTTGTCAGCCTTCAGTCATGAAGTAACTCAAGACCAGCTCTGCAAAAAATAGCTGGTCTTTAAAAAACCTGCATGTGTTTACAATCCTGTTCCTTGGGTGTGTTTAAGAGAAACTTTTAGCCAGAATTCCCTTTTGGGGCGCAAATACCTGTGGGATATTTCTATGTTCTCTGCTTGGGAACATGAAAGATGGTGGCTCCCTTGATTCCTTCTCTGGAGCTACAGGAATGGAATGGAATGGAATGGAATGGAATGGAATGGAATGGAATGGAATGGAATGGAATGGGATATACTATTTCAGTTGGAAGGAACCTAAAATGATCATCCAAACCAACTGCCTGACCACGTCAGGGCTGACCAACAGTTAAAGCACACTATTAAGGGTATCGTCCCAATGCCTCAACACTGACAGGCTTGGGGCATTGACCACTCTCTCCAGGAAGCCTTTTCCAAGGTCTGAGTGCCCTCCCGATAAAGAAATGCTTCCCAGTGTCAAGTCTGAACTTCCCCTGGCACAGGAGATTGAATGATTTGAACAATTCCCACACGTTCTGTCACTGGACACCAGTTATTTAGCTTCTTCCTTTTATAGACTGGCCTTTGTGGGGTTATTTTCTCTCTTAGGATAAGGGATACCCTTTTCAAAGGGGTTAT